>OX103979.1:15257811-15705452 GCA_944470395.2 Schistosoma turkestanicum
TTTCGACTATCTGGTAGGAGTCCGCGAGATAATATTAATCGATAGTTAGAGACCTTGAATGACATGGCTCAGAATTGTTTGCGATGGCGCACGTGCATCCACTCGCTGTGTTCTCTCAAGTTCTAATGTTCTGTATTCCTCATCACCTATCTCACTCGATTATACTTCTCGAAAAAAATCTTCGAACACTAATCTTCTCCATAACCGCTAATACTTCTACTACCTCGACCACTATGGGATTTGAATTGATAATTGCGTCTCTGTGCTAATGCGGTACGGCAACCTGGACTTATGTACGTACGACGTTCTACGTTGTACCTGACTGACTGGCTGACATAAAATCTTGATGCACAAAGGCAACAAGTATATCACTTTGGAGCTATGGAAAGAAGTGGTTGTTTGCATTGTCTCTGAATACCACTTCTATGACGTTAGTAAAAGTTCTAGATGCATATTTTTATTTAGAAATACAGTATTTTTTAGTGGGTCAAAGGTAGTCGTTCTAAGATATACCTAACGATTGATGGGAATGTTTTATATTTATTTATTTTGCAAATGTATTTGAAACTAATGGTTACTTTCATAACATTCTAAATTTACTGAGAAAGTAACAAGTGAGAAGTGTTGGTATCAGTGATGATAACACTAATAATAATGACTATTATTATTGCTACTATAGCAACAATAATAATAACAACGAAGGCATCAATATTGATGAGTCAGTCAACTCATAAACCATGCGAACGTTACATTCTCTATCGTATATTGGCTTGCCGTTGATAGAGTACATGAGTCAGGGTTCAAGCCTGTAACCCAATAACTATAATTTACCTATTTCTATCATCTTTATGTAGACCAATGTAAATTAAACTGTTCGTGTATCGTTTGGTAATACCGAGGGGTTACGTGTAACGATGTTTGAACCGAAAAGACACTGTTTGAAAGCCGAGTGCTACTATGCCACTACATTCCTTCTGATGTGATAATCCATAAACGTGAAAGACTATTAGCTCTCTATATGTTAGCTACAGTTATCTAGATAGGCTTGTGAATTTACCTATAAAATAAACATCTTGACAGAGAAATATACTGCTTTTGCCAGGCAATCTAAACAAACTTAATTCGGTGTTCAATTCGAGTGTAAAAAATCCAGACCAATGTTTATAAACCACAATTATTAGAAACTAGGTTTCATTCATCACATAATAGATTATCAACTAGCTTATTAAATCAAAGTAACCACTGATGATTGTTTGGGTGAATTCAGTCAGGTATATAGTTAGAATATAAACTATAGGAAAATATCATATCAATGATCAAACCCAAGTTCAGCTTGCATTAAGAAGAAAACACTCGACAACTAATAATGAAATGCTTAGTATTTATGAGAAGGGACAAGAAATAACACTGAAAAATATAAATGACAGTTGAAGGTCAATATGTATTATTAAGACATAATAATAGTGATGATTACTGAATAAATTACCTTTAACCAAACAGTCAAGCTTTTCTTCAGCATCATCTTTCTTAGAAATATTATTTGAATCGTAAGAAACAGACATGCGTGAATTCGGGATTGTAGCATGTGTAACTGCTGTTAGACTGGATGAAACTTTTGATTTCTCACCTAATTGTATAGACGTTTTTTCTGATTTCAAAGATTTTAGTCGTTGGATTACAGCATTCAAATAAGCCATTCGACTAGCGGCTTTATCATGACAAGCTTGTTCATCTTCCAGAGCCTTAACAACGTTAATGATAATAATAATAATAACAAAAACAATATTGACAATTGAAAATTAAAATATATTTCTCCAAAATGTTTTAAATTATACAACTAAATATTACATTAACTCTGTGTAGTTGTTTGTTTAGATGTCATATCTATTCACCGGTGAATGTTAGACATCAAGATAATGAACAGTCAAAAGGTACGTTGGAAACTTACGTTGTATCTAGTTTAATTAAAATGTTACTGTAAAATTTTAATGAATAAAATGAAAATGTTAATATACCTAACTCATCTAACACACATAAAAATCTATCACAGTAAAATTGAGTTTTGAAAATTAATAATTCATACATTAATTAACAATAGGTTCGATAAAAATGTTGAAAGTCAATTAAATACGATTTTGTAGTTCTATGACAAATTACGATAATTCTGAAAGATACTATAACAGGATGCTAGCTATTATTGCTGCAACACTCAATTGAAATTCTAAAAAAAAACTCCCATATTTTTCAATCATATTGAAGAAAAATACACTGAAGATATATTGTACTGTATTGTTATGAATGATATACACACTGAATCTCATTGGAATATTTTACTAGGCTTTTTCACTGATTCAAAGTAATATGAATAAGAATAGTATGAACAGCTTTATTCAAATATTTTATGTTTAATAAAATATTGGAATTCTCAACATAATAACGAGATAGTTTACAGACTTCCTGATTAAAAAAAACTACGTGTCCGGGGTGAGTATTGTTAGGAATCTTCATCAGCTTTAATACAATGGAGTGCAATAGTGAGACTACACTTGGAACCAGAGCATTCGTGATAACCCTGATAAAACAATAGCTCGCTATAATTTGCACTGGATTCCACGAACAATGAAGTACATAAATATCAGAAAATAAAATACCAAAAGTAACGACTAAATATAGTGTGTATATCCGGTAATTGTTTTTAAATTGGTTATCAATATTTGGATTGACATTTACCTAAAATCTATCATTTATTTAATGGTGGATGAAAAGGAAAAGAGATAGGTTATTTGTATGATGATAATTAAACTTTATAATTTGATACGAAGATAGAATTTGATGGTAAACTAACACTAATGTTACAACGATGGGAGTAAAACTAATTAATTCAATCGGAAAGTATAGTGATGTGTAAGGGGAAGTCATAACTACCTAGTCTTACGACTCTACGGCACATACAGCTAAACTAGCTCAAGGAATGAAGATGGAAACAAGTAACCAAAATGATACATGATGATATTTAAGCCATACAACGAAAGATAATTATCAGGATATAACAGCTAAACCAAAAATATAGCTAACAAGAGTATGCTAAATAAGCAAGGTTAAACAATTTTGAAAAACCCAGAAAACACCAACAAAACTGTAATCTTGTTAACGTCAAATGATCGTATGAGGTGAATTAAACCTACACGCTTGTATGCATCAGAGGGATGGTCATATATTAAAAGACACTCTTCAATGAATTGATCTAAATAGCGAGTTCTAATTGGCATAGGAATTTTATCACTTTTGCGTAGTGGAATACGAGGTCTTGCAATATATTCATGTTGTACATTTCCTGAAGTAACAACCTAAAGTTTGAAAACAATTTAATAAAGAAATATTAATGCATAAGTTCATTGGTACACATTAGACAATAAGCAATACATGAGGTCCAATGGTCTCATAACTGAAATTCAAGTACCCGACATTACTGAGCCATATTTATCTGAACACCACGTCATACCTAGCCACATTAAGTTGTGCACACTGACCACCTAACAGTCAACATAACTCTCTTTACATTACGTTAACTATTTAAGCTGGAATTTCTGTTCTCCAAGCACAAACTATACTAAATGTCGAAGTAACAAAAATAAATTCAACATACATAAAACTGCAGTTTCATTATTGTAGCTAACAGTCAACAGCAGGTTTGGACCACTCAGTTTAGGCTATCACGTAAGACCAAACGGCCTCGCATAAAGTATGGCTTAAAGTTTAGTAGCACTCAAACCTATACCCGACCGTAGCTGCTACCTTGACGTGGTGGTCAGGCTTGCCTTTCGTGATGACCCAACCGAGCTATACTGGCTGCAACTTATGTTCCTACAGGTCGATTGGAGAACGATGAAACTAAAAGCAGCTACTCAAGGTCTGAGGGCGAAGTCGTACTGCTGACTGCAAAGGAGTGTGACAGCAGTAAGGTGTTTCCCTCGGACAACCAGCATCTGCAGCGATGCTGCCTTCTCACAAGGAAGGAAGGGTTAGAAAAGGTCGACCCTAAAAATGTCACACCTCACCTTATCTCATGGATTTCCGTCTCCGGCGGTAAGAGTGCCCAATAAGAGCTTCGAAAGAGCGGAGCTAATACTCAAAAATCCTTTCATAAAAAGGCCGTGCGTGACCGGCCTCAATCAGTTGTCCCTTGGCGAACTGTCGCCGGAATTCTCTACATCAAGTGGTGTCCGTCAGGGATGTCCACTTTCTCCATTCTTGTTTAATTTTATCATAGACATGCTCCTAGACATAACATTATCCTCGTCTGAATTTTCTGGAGTAGACCTTTTACCTGGTGGCTCGCTTATTGACTTAGAATATGCCGATGACATTGTCCTACTTGGTGAAGATGCTGACAAAATGCAGAGTCTTCTGACTACCCTAAGCAATAATGCAAGCATGTTCGGAATGCGGTTTTCCCCCTCGAAATGCAAAATGTTGCTTCAAGATTGGGTTGCATCGGCACCTGAACTAGTGATAAGGAGTGAAGTAGTCGAGCGTGTAGACCGCTTCACTTATCTGGGGAGTCTCATCAGTGCCGATGGCCTGGTGACTGAAGAAATCTCAGCCCGGATACAGAAGGCTCGAATGGCTTTTGCCAACCTGCGTCACTTATGGCGTAGGCGTGGTATCCGTTCTCTAATCAAAGGACGAGTGTACTGTGCAGCAGTTCGCTCCGTTCTCCTATATGGCTGTGAACATGGCCAGTGAGAGTAGAAGATATTCGTAGGTTACTGGTTTTCGATCATAGGTGTCTTCGAAGCATTGCTCGTATACCGTGGGACAACCGAGTAAGCAATGCTGTCGTTAGGAAACGAGTACTAGGCAAGGATGGCAGATCAATCGATGAAGTGGTGAAACTTCATCAGTTGAGGTCTTGGGACATGTGTTGCGTATGCCGAACCACCGACTGCCTCGACGAACTTTGTTTTGTAGTGTAGGAGTAGATTGGAAGAAAGTTAGGCGCGGCCAGACCAAAACATGGCAGAAATCCATGAAGTCATTGACTAGTGGACTGAGCCATGTTGGTAATTGTCGACTACCTGGTTGGGGTCCGCGAGATGATAATAATCGATGGTTAGAGACCTTGAATGACATGGCTCAAAATCGTTCGCAATGGCGCCGGCGCATTTATTCTTTGTGTTCTCTCAAACCCTAATCTTCTGGATTCTTCAACACCTCTAGTTTCGACTCTCTAAACTTTTCTCACTGAATCATACTTCTTGAATAGTATCTTCTAACCGTAACCTCTCCAATTACTTCTAATTCCCTTACTACCTCTACTACTATTGGATTTGAATTGACAATTATATCTCTGTGCTGATGTGGTATGGCAACATGAACTGATGTACTTACGTACAAAGTTTTACGTTGCATCTGACTGACTGACTGACTCAAACCTGTGCTATTAAATGGGTTAAAATTAACATAATCTGATTATCACAAAAATACATTCAAAAATAAACAATTATATGACAAATCCAAAACAGTAGAAAATCGGTTAATTAGTTTGAAATTAATATACCAAATACAGACAAAATATCTACAGATACTTTATGTGATAAATGATAACCGATATTCTATAGCTTTTCAGAAAATTTCACATGCAGTTACGTGATTTTATACCTGAAATAATTTTTATTGTAGGTAGACGCTTTCAAGGAGATTCAGCCCAAACATATTACATCCAAACACTCTTAGTTAACCTGGATAGTAAGCTGTCAGAAAAAATCATTAACCACCTGTTATAACAAGGAAAAAAGTAACTAGTGACACCTAGTCACTGTTAAAAAGCTTAACCTAACAATCTCAGTAGCGAAGACCATAAGAATTCAACTATCTGGTAAAAATTGCTCTACCTGTACATGAAAATGGATAGGTATTTGCCATAATTATAAGAGTATACTCGTATTTTAAGCAAACAGTGAAATTAAATTAATACGATCCAACTTAGCGAATATTATACTAATTAATTTACAGAAGCCGCAAACAAGCATTAGTATAAATAACATGTACGTTTTATAGACATATAAGTTAAGCTTACATTGTCACTCTTTTTATCCATACTTGTCAGCTCAGGCTTTTTCAAAACTGGGCCCATATATGGTGGAATAAGTGAAGAAGACTTTGAAACATTTTTAGGAAGACTGCTTTTGTTCATTGAGCTATCTTTATCAGTATCACCATACAAGTCTTGATAAAGAGATAAGATTTTTTGACGTTTAGACAGTGTGCAGTTTTCATCATCTTCATTGTCTTTGTTTATAGTATCCGCAGACTTTCTGTCACTAGTTTGAGTGATATTTAGTTCACTGGGAATAGCTATTTCTTTGTTTTTGAGAGGCTTCACTCTACGCTTCGATTTTCCACTATGTATAGGTAATGCATTAGTTGTTAGCTTATCCGCCCGTGAATTCTGGACATTTTCAGTCACAGATACAGTTTTCAAATCACTAGGATTATCTTCAACAATAACTGAAGCAGGAGCATCCTCATCCGAGTCTACATTAATGTCAATAACTTCTTTGGAAAATGAAGGGGCGGATGATTCTGTAACCACAGGAGAAGGTTGATATAGAAATGGAGAAGGCGATGCCGTAGATTTTATTTTTACTACAGGAGAATATGATGGTTGATCTTGTGGGATAAATCCCTTAGAAAATCCATAGCCAGACAACGAATTAGGTGCATATTTTTCCAATTCACTTATTGGAGTTGGTTGATAAACAGGAATGGATTCATCATAAGCAATTTGCGAACAATCGTCATTTTTCTGTGAATTTTCATTCCTTTTTTCCAAAATACTGATAGGGGTTGGTTTATATACAGGATCAACAGAGGGCTTACACGATTTCTAACACATTATAGTTTAAATAACAAATTAATTACCGTAATAGGTAGAACGTTTCCCTCAGAAACATCTGTAAGGAGGAGAAAAAGATATAAACCTGATTACTACTATGAGGCAGCAATCAGAAAATTAATGGACGAATCATAAACTTTATCCGCTTTCCCCTGGTTCGAATCGTATTTCTCTCGGTAAATTTCACTAGATATCAGTTCACATTATTTGTTCCCTTAATTATTTCATCAGAACAAATATGCTTAACAAGATATGGCAGACACTTCGCTCTGCTCTTTTGTACCAGAGAGTTACAGAATATTAAAATGAGTCTATATGATATTGAAGTTGGTTTTATATCAACACTTCTTTAAAGTGTTCTACCTGATCTACTTATCAACAGAGCATTTAAACACGAGATGCTATCAGCAAATTTTTTATATAAAATGAACGTGATAGACTAGTTATCAGATTCTAATCTATATTTGACTATTAGACTGTCAAAATGTCGTTGATATGAACACAATAAACTCCAAGCTGATTAATTTCCTAGTTAGGTAAACCGTTCAGATAGAAAATCCTGCCATAGACAGATAGGCATAAGGAACGTAGAGCCCGGCACAGATGTGCATTAGCCCAAGTCCCCATACTTATCATAAGCAACTTAATACAACCAAATGAACATAACAAAAGAGATCAAGATGATTTTTTGGCAATGATGGGAAAGACTGAATATTCGGGATATGGTCTAAAAAACAGAGTGTAAAAGTGTAAACGTAGAATACTGGGATTTAAAATCGAGAATGCATCTGAACCATTGAGAATGACTCAAAGTTATATCACAAAACGTCTAACCACTGATGATAGTTATTGCTCAGAATACAATCAGATTGTTAGCATTTATCAAAATGACTCAGACCAACAGTCAATAACTTCATACCTAGAGGCTACGTTTTAGTTTGGCCTCCCTTAGTCTTCTTCCAACCTATTCCTACACCAGACAACATCCTGTACCGATGGAAGTGGTGGATTGGCGTACGTAATATACTTTCCAACTACTTCAACTAATGAAGATTTACAGCCACATTAGATTTACCACCGATTTCAAGTACCCATTGCTTAACCTTAACATTGCTTACTTGGTCCACAAAAAACGAGCAATTCTGTGAACATATTTAGAATTAAAGACTGGCCTACGCATAATTCCTACTTTTATGAATCACGCCTGTCATGAGGTGGAAAAGAGTATAACTGCTGCTCAGTATAAGCCATTTAGTTGGATGACGGGAATCACATGTCATGAATGACGCAAGTTGGTAAACGCTAACTGGGTTTTCCGAATCTGTTTTAAGATTTCGTTAAGAATTAAGCCACCAGGACTGAAGAAAGTGAAGCATGCCTACTGGTGATTCTTGAGTAATACCCATTTGTTTCTGAATTTCTCTCAACAACTTCATCAGTGCATAAAAAATACATTGTTCCTGGTTAAGGAACATTAGAGAATAAAGCAGTGATAATAGGTAGTAAAGCTGTATTCTAAAAATCATACATACCTTTTTAAGCCGCTATGTTCTCTAAGACTAAAACATCAAAAGTCGTAAAATGGGATATCGAGGAAGTATAAACTATGGTTTTAGGAGATGATGAGGTTAATTTAATTAGTTTCGAACAATTTATAACCTTGAGCTAACTTGCGAACTTTCATACGCATTTAAATTTTGTTAACAATTTGTTCATAATCTCACTTTCGAGACTAACGGTTCTATCTAACCTTCAACGAATACAGTTACACGCAATTCATAAATCCCTAACGTACTTCCCTATACATCAGTTCCCTGTCTGATCATATAACTTGCTTGCCTTATTAAAAACTTGTAACTTGTATCAAATTGTTCAATCAGACAAATACCTTCAACAAACACAAAATGATATACTTCCGAAACATAAATAACCAAGCAAATCACATGATAGCGGAGTGTACTAACCACTTCTTCAGCTTTAACGTTTTTCCTCAGGTAATTGTAACTAATAAACATCTTAATTATTTAAGACTCATTGTTAATGAAACACAGGCTTTAACTTATGTATTGCGAAATATCAATCAGATTAGCTTTATTCGATAATTTTGAAGACGTTTGATGGATTCGTGTGTTTAATCATTTTATGTTTTAAGAGATTACTGATACTCGTTAGAGGTAAAGAAAAGATAGGCGACATATTTTAGGATACTTTCATGAATATAATTCGATAACTACATGTTTCACACGTCGCCCCAAATGTTCTAACTTTTCCCAGTACTTCTCGACACTGATTGTTAGAAGTGAAGATATGAATGGTTTACGAAATGAAAACAAAGGGTAGTTATTTTGAGTTAGTAGTCGTTGGTTTATTACAACGGAATGAATGGATTTCTTAAAATCACGCAACCCTACAATGAGAGAGCGTTTTTAGATTTACCTGCCAGATGAATAATGTGAGAAATAGCGATAATACCGCATTGTACAAAGTAAATCAAGTGGGATGGGATACAAAACCCTAATCTGTTGGTTGACAGCTACGGGTGCTCAACTTTGAACAACTTCTATTATCAACATTAACAGTAATATGTCTAAGGATCAAGTGAGATTTATCTAGGCCATGATTATTTTATTTCATACACGATAACTTCAGTCGAAGGTCATTTATAAAAGACATGTGCCCAACTTTATAACTACCTAGTTTGAAAGCTGTACGGGTTAATCTAGACTCGACAGCACAAAAAGGCCCAAGCAGGACTTCTCGAATTAGATATAGTATGTGTGGTTTCAATGTTTCGCAGTAAATGATAGCAAACTATTCAGTTATAAACAAACAGACAAAACTACATCGAATTAGTCACGAGGTAGTTGAGAGAAATGAGTACTGACCAACTGGATATACACTGAGAATGGAATATCCAATATCCAATATCGATTATTTCTAGGAATATCCTTTCCCACTGGCCAAGGAATTGCTGTGATGTGCAAAGTCTACTATTTACATACAATTTTTAACCACATTTTACACAAAATGAATTTTAAAAAAAACACAATTTGAACTGCAATAATCCCTGAAAAGATTACTGACTTTGCCCATCAATATGATTGAAATGACAATATGGTCTATCGCAGTTTCCCTCGCTAAACGCCGGGCACAGCAACTCTTGAAAGAAACCTGAGGTTGGGAACATGTATGTCGAACATGAAGCACCGTAAAAACAAGTAGCCCAGCTATTTGAAGTTTCGCCTTGGCCAACATCCAATATCTTTTTCAGAAGCTAGTGTACACCAGTTGATTTCTTTGTGCTCGATTCTTGTCCTTTCGGTACGGTTCCAGGTGTTCGGTAATATCCAATGGATGGATGTCTAGCCACTCGACTGTCTAATTCTTGTCAATTGGCAGTTAGTTGTGAGTTTGGATGTCTCGGCATTTGAATGAAAAAGTTTATTTCAGGGCAAAGGGGTTTCCGGATACCAGCAGCAATCACATGATCAGACCGCAGATCAGTCAGCTGCAATGTGGAGAATAATAAGGACAAAATTTTAATGCTAATATGAATAAGATTTCAGAACTAGGTAAGTCAATAGATAATTTAGTTTATTAATTGATAGTGAAGATTGTGAGAGAGGACCATAGAGTAAGCAAGGGATAGGAGACAGAGATAATAGGCGAGAAAGATTAATTGAGTGATCTGAGGAGACGGCAATGATAACAACTAACAGGTCTCAAGGTATCTATCAGGCACAGCTTGTCCAAGATGGAGATGATAATCTGTATGTGAGTACGTGATCATCAAGTCTCTTCATAAAGCTGTCTACTGAGGGGGCTGTGGTCAGCTCGCCTGGAGAGCATTCCAGGTTGCAACGACTCTGAATGAGCAAAAGTGTGCACGAATCTGAGTATTCGCTCTTTGATGTGTAATCTTTCGAGGATTGCCTCGAGGGGAGTGGTGATGATGCATCGGTAAAATGCTCACATTGGGATGGTTTAATATGTTGCACGCCATCGTAAGGTTTATTTTCCAACCCTATCACCCATTTGGATGCTCATCTCTGCACTCGATGCAAGAGATTTATGTCTCCTTTAACCAGAGGGGGTGCGATGACATTGTGAACCTTCAGGTGTTGTTGCGCATACATCTTAAATAGTGCCAAAAATAATTGCGGGGTGATAGCACCAAGTTGTCTTCGCACATAGTGAAGATTCGCATGTGCCTTGGCTGCGTCCCGTACATAGGTCTTCGGCAAATATCCAGACTAATATATAATGATTGGAATAAGGTGCCGAAGAAGAGAAATAAAGAGAACGAGACGAGAAGCAAATTAGAAAATATTCTTGTTCAAAGCCGAATTGCGACTCGACAGATACATTTTTAAACTAGAACACTAACTGTACACATGCACTTATGTAGGTTAATGAAGATGAGTTACTAAAGAGATAACGAATATGCAATTAATCGTATGAATAGCGGAAATTCAGAAGAACCAAATTGCTATCACTTATGTCGCGTACAGAATATAATAATGAAGCACGGTGACCTGATGCTTTTGTGATATTTTATTTGTCCTTTTTCTTTTTGACTCTGAAATTCATTAAGTCATGTGTGAGCTCGTTTTCAGTAAAATTATCTAGATCTGTTTGTAATAAGATTTCTTGGTAGGAAGTGAAACCAGTGAAGGTTGCGAACATAAGTCGTAGACGAGGTTAACAAGGGAAAGTAACATCAAGACCACTAATTTGTTACATCTTGCTATGTCGTAAGGAGCCGTAGGCAAAAAATTGTTCTGCCCCATATAGATTGTTATATGCACACCTGTCTCTACCTTGCATTGCTTCGCAGTCATTAGCAGTTTTTTCGTAACGCAACCGGTGTAACACACGAATCGGCACCATCACGCTAATGCTTTTAGGAATTCGCATTGCAATTAAATTCGGATTTGAATGTACTGTAACCGAATTCACTGACAGCACGATACTTTGACTTCTAGGAAAAATCGAAAGTCAAGACTCATTACGTTGACTTCTCGCAGGAAACTTTAAAGCTCTCCATCAAGAACCTAAGTACTGTACCATCGATAAGTAACGTATTAGGAATAAAATCAGCATCAACCATCTGGGAACTGCCTAATGAGAAAACCCCTTCACGGTCTGTTTCATTGAAGCCTAAACACCCTCCCAAAACTACGATGCAATCCTGACAAATAACTGCTACTACGAAACTCCATTGGTTTCAGAAAAACGATGTAAAACAATGCACGCCGAGGAATTGTGGGGTTCCCAGAGTACATAAGTGATTGATTCATGTTTGACATTTTATCAGCTTTCTCGTTCGGAACTCATTTGTGTGTTTAAACGGCGGAATAAACAAGACCAAAACAAGACCAATTTGGTTTTAAACCTTATCTGTTTCTAAACACAAAAACAATTAGATTAATACAATAAATAAGGAAATTACAGTTATCAAGTAAGACGAGCAAACATACCGCCCAATACAACGTGTCTTGTGGAAATGAATGAAGTTATGCTTCACATCAATATAATAAGTTAATAATGTCCTTCAGCTAGTAGGTCGTTTACAATAAAGAAAATTCACAGACACGTCAGACCAGATCACGTGGTGGGCGCTTGAACCACAATCTGCTTAGTTTGTTATGGTATAACCACAATTAATTATGGAAATAACTAACGGTTTCATCAGACATATGGCATCAGAGCTTGGAAATGAAAACCACCGTGAAGATTTAAATAAATACAATAGGGATACGACTCTACTGGTTATAGGTAACTATCACGATAGTTGATGGTTCCTGGGAAAAGTCATTTATTTTGCGTCTACGTTCGGACTATTGGGGCTCACTTCTTAGTGGACACAGGAATAGAATTAAGCGTTATGCCTCCAATCAGCGATGAGAGAAGAATTATTAATACTGAGCTTATGTTAAAAACAGCGAACAAATCTCATATAAAAAGATAAGGGAAGCAAAAGTTAACCTTGAATTTCTGTCGGGATACTTCATCTCACTTCGAGTTCGTCATAGCTGATGTATCCGCGCCTATAATCGGTATGGATTTCCGACAGAATTTAGGCCTACTACTACATTACGGAAGAAACCGGCTCTTGAACGGATACTGTACAGTGGTGATAAAAAGAGTTATTCTTAAAGGATGGCCTAAAAACTGCGCTCTTCTTATTCTTTATGAATGGTTGTCAAGAATATGACACAGGGAACAACACAGGGAGTGACTGTGATCCAATATCCTTGAGAGCGAAACAAAATTGCTGGTATGGCTTGATGATCTGACAAGCTTACAACTATTTGGTAATCAAGAATTAGTGATTTGAGCAGTATTCATCATAATGTAGTAAGAATTTCTGCATTGTGACTTTAAGGAGTATGCCAATTGTAGTCTGTGAGTAGAAGTCTCACTCTGGCTAAGAGACTCGATTCCCAGGAAAGTACGAAAACAAACGATTTCATCAAGCGCAGTTGTCACCGTCGCCCTTACACATATGGACGTCAACCTGTGTTACAGTATGAATACTTCTTACAACCTGTACATAGTATGTGACGAAGTGGTACCAGTCTTTGATAATAAACTGAACCAAATTCAAAGTGTACGTAACTGAAATGTCAGGGTAATCAGCAGACAATAATTTGATTGCCAGGAAGTTATTGGTCTGGAACGAAAGAAACGCAGATGGTTTAGGGAGGGTCGTATTGCTGGACATGCCACTCAATAATTAAGGCAGAAGACTATGTTTAAGGTGAAATATATTTACAATAAAACTCACAATAACTGGCAAAAAAATAGCGCGAAACGTTTCACGGTTAAATCGATAAACTCTCGAACACTTTAATAATAATATTATGCGGTTCCTTAAACGAACGTACGAAATGCACTTTATTTCTGTAAATACCTAGGGTAGTGATATAAACCCAAAATAAAAATATGTGCTGAATAACAAAATGATGATAATCGCTAGATAAGTAGTGTTTCTTGAAAACTCCCTTTAAAAGAACCAGCACAAATTTTGTGGCCGGACATAACAAAGGGTTTTTAAATTTTTGCATTTTTCTAAATTTAATGTTTGTCATCATTAGTATTATTTTCACATTTTGTATTTGTTTGTATATTCTTATATTCTTCGTTATCTACTTTTCATTATCTAATGGTTTTAATTTTTTGTAGTGATTATTCGAAGTCCATTTATCTACTTTTGACTCAAATTGCCTTGATCGGTATATCATTTTCATATGCACATTCATATATATTAGTGTAAAGCCTGATGACGATCTAACCGAAAACAATAATGTTTGCTTATGTGCGTTGTTCAAATTCAATTCACTCTATCAACAAATATTCTTTTTCCGGGTTGGTACCGACGGTGTTAGGAGAAATAGGATTCAGAGAGTATTAAAGAAGAACTATCCAGGCTATTAGTCCCATATTGTGGATTACAGCCTAAAATATTAATCAACACCCAATTTGTTCCCCAGATAACCAACAAAACACAAAATTGAATGCGTAAGTGTGTACTTACCAGTCAACGAATTGTTATGTTTGTTCATGGTTGATACAAATAAATATTAGATGTTGAATGAACGTTTCAAAGAGGGTAAAGAACTGGTCTTCTGCTGAGGTTATTCGAAGAACTCAGTTTATATGTCAGCTTATAACAAATTGTCTTTACTTAAAATATGCCTTATGGAGCATGCTGTATTGTTACAAAGAACGTTAAAGACGTTCTATGCTATATTTTCTCGAGTCAAAATTCATCTAGGGAACCAGGACTCAATTTCATTATATTAGTACTGAAATGGTAAACTATATAGCCAACTTCCCTACTGTACTCTTGTACAGTTTAAAAGGTTCTTAATGATAGGCTACAGGTTATGGAACTTCATCAAACCATCCACATTACGGTTAGCAGTCTCGAATGGTTTTCTTAGTATAACGGAAGGATGAAGCTTAAAACTACGTATCAGCCATAAAAATAATAGCAACACAGAATCTAGTTCTTTTCTATAACCGCTTCAATACGACATATTGAATATATTGGCTAGTTCAATATAGTTCTTAACATAATATTTAGCACCTGGTTACTATCAAAGTGAAGTGCGCTCAAGTGACTGACATAAGACTGCTCTCATCATACCATCGCGTTTATATGAGGTCGGGTTACCAGTGCTCACTACACTTCCTAGCTGTTATTCCATACGACACCGATTAGGTAAGTTTTAATCGTTTTGGTTTATCTAGACGATATTATAATGTATAAGTAACGTAAAAGCAAATTCAGTTTCTCTCTCATGTCGTTGATGACAGGATGTACTCCTATGGAGATTTAGGTAGCACATTACACCTTTCAACTCCAAAAAACTCTTTCCTAATATACAGAGGGAAGTCCTTAAGAACGAATAGCTAACAGACAGTGATATCAAAACTTGATAATTGTACTTGGCGTAAACTTGAAAGATGTTTCAATGTAATGCGTTACACTCGCCTTTCATCTTTAGTTTGAAGCGATTTTCTTCGAATTTGATCATATTGTTCGCCGCTTTGCAGTCATAATTTTGTTTTGTTCCGTTTAAAATCAAAACTAAAACGAAACTATTACTTTTGCGATTATATTTAGACGTTAAAGTGGTCAACTTACTTCGATTTTAGGTTGAAATGAAGCAAAATGAATTATGAACTTATACCGAAAAAATAGTGAATAATCCATGCAGTGCAAAAAGATTTTTATTAGTACGAAACGTTTGTCTTTATAACCACGCGTTATATATATTGATGGTGTATCTAGGGTGCTGTGTCAAGACTCGAGGAAATAAAGGTTATACTTCACGTTGACGTATCCGTCTAATATTTTAAATTGACTTCGATCCAAAATTTCCTCGAGATGCCCCTATGGGCTTATCTATGTTCTGTCCTGTATACTGGAGGAAGAAGTCTTCCTTATATATTTCCATTTATCTCTATATTGCAATAAGAATTCATTTCCGCAGACTCTATGACCCTGCCATCATTCATTCCATCTACACAATCGATTATTTTAGTTAGCACCTACTTGATCATGGCTTTTTTTTAATCTTATAACTTAAATATGACCGAGCGATGGCGATTTTAATGAGATGTAAATTTTGTTTACTTATGCATTCTGTCATTAAATCACGTTTAAACAATTTAGATAGTAAATTCAAATGTAAATCGTTTTTAGGAAATGTGTATTTCAGGAATGCTAATTTTGAACGGTAGACAAGCATTGAGACGCAATGTATGTAGCTTCGAGGTTAGGTAATTCTATAGCTTGGTTTTTCTATGCATGAAAGAAATACAAGCAAGGATATTGACACATGATTACCACATACCTGCAATTAGGGTCACATCTATGAATAACAATAATTAAAAAGATTAGAATCATTCATCAGTTCGAAAGTAAGAACAAACTGTAGAGATTATAAGTCTGTCACAGTATCTTTATTTACTGTCTGGAATTTCGTGCAGAATTCTGTTAACGCAAACCACTATGATCCCATATTGTCCTACTTTTCATTGACCAACAATATGATGTATGAATTTGCACTCAGAAAGTACTGAAATAATTTTTTTCTGTTTTAATTCAAAACCGTATTATATAGAAGGAGAACGTAACAGAATCATGTATTGATTAGTTATTAGGAGTTTCAGTTACTTTGAATAAGTACATATTTTAAACAGCTATTTCAATTTAACGTTTTCAGAATGTCACAACTACGTTCGTCAACATCTTCAATACCTCCTGATCTTCGCGTTGATTTAAGTGAAATAGTAGAAGATCTATTAGCCTTTCACTACGATGATATCAGCTCTTCAGTTTCTGATAATTCTGGTTTATCTGGTCCTAATAGTTCTACTACTACTAGTGGATCAAATACTACTGATCTAGTTCGCCGAATCAATCGCATGCGTTCGAATATACAACGTGCTCAAGAAGTAGCCCGCAAACTTAGTACTTGTGATCTGGATGTCCCTGCTCAAGAAAAACTACTACTAGCTGTTGCAAATTCTTGTGTTACCAAACGCCACTTGGCATGTTTATTGAAAACAGAGCTTGATAAACTATCTACCAAGGACTCTGATTGTTATTTTGAATAGTCCTTTTTCTCCAATCTTCCACTTCTTGCTCGTATTTACTGTATAATCCCTTTCCAAATAACAACTTAATAAAAGATTTTTGAGGTGTCTAATCCATGTTTGGCACAAAATGTTTTATTCACTAAATCGTTTGTTGTAATATCTTATTAATTGATTGTTGTATATTGTACTATCATTGATACGTGTTGTTATTATTATTGCAAAGTTCAGGGTAAGTGTAAACTCGTTTAAAAGTATGCTCCTATATGTATATTTTAAACCTAAAACTACCTAAAATGGGAAAACTTACCAAGTTTGTGACTGATACGTAAATCAAATTAGGATGAACATTATGTCTACCGTTAGTAGGTTTTGTGAACGAAAGTATATGGTTTTTTCTCTGCTAAAATATATCAGTGGCGATATGGTACTTTCAGATGATGTTGTTTAAATCAGATGAACTTGTCACCTACTGTTTACAATGAAATCAATTGGCAAACAAAACAAATTGCATTGTGTTCCCACTAATCCCACTAATTAATGTATTAGAGTGATTTGAAGCATCAGTTCTAAAATAAATCCATGAAGTCACTGACTGTAATTTCAAGAAGTAAGCATGGATTTTTTTGTAATCGATATATTCGATAGTTAGTGACTCAGAATTATGTTATGTTGGATAAATAAGCGTGTTCTTAGATCTCTGTAACCTAACTTATTGAGTAACCATTACTTGTTTGCACAACTTCCTAGCTCATGCTATAGTGCTCATTTAGGATCTGGTCTTTTCTTCACTAATTTTTATTAACTATAGAACTACACGTACAGATTTATGATCATATGCCTTCAAAGTCAAGATCATCTGACTAAACCTAGGCGAAACTAGCATCAGTCTTTCAAAGTTTAAGCATCTCGTTATTTCATAATTCCTTTACATCGTCGTAGCTTGCTTTCTTGGTATATTTTTTCCTATTGACCTTCCCAATAGGTGATAAAGAATTAAATCTATAAACATTTGTACCAGGTTTTATGCTATTTCTGTTTTTACTTCCTTTTAGTGGGAAATTTATGTTAGACACCACTATGTGACTGCAGATTAAGATAATACTACATATACCTATCATTCTATCAGCAAAATTTATTTAGTCTCATTCAGTTGTCTCCAAAAATCTGTGATTAAGTTTTTAGGTCTGTGAGTCTTGTTTCCTTTCTTGATTCTCAAGAATGAAATATCCTTCCCCAATGTAAATGACAGGAAAGTGTTAATCTCTAAAAAACTTGCGAAAGAATTTGCTTCTGGGCTGCTGATCTTTTATTGGAAGGATACGAGCTAACTTAATGCATTTAATAAGTAATGAATAATAATTTTTAAGCTTTCTAAAAAATTGGAATAATTTGCCAGATACTGTAATATGTGTCAACCAACTACTCAAGATTTCCGACGAATGTGTATGAATTCTTCAGATCAACATTTAAGTAAACATGTATCTGTGATAGCCTTTCTAAAATAATTATTATTTAGTTTTTAGAGGCTTTGTATAAATGAGCCACTTTTTAATAGTCCATAATATTTTAGAAAAGAGCAAAGTTCAATCAAGTAAGAATTCACTAACCTGATAATGTTTAATCGACCTCATTGATTTTAATTTTCATAACAGTTTACTCAAAAATTATCTCTTAAATTTGTTTTCCATAATTTCTAAATGATACGTTGTTTTATATAGCTCAATAAATTCAGAGCTACTTGTTTTTTCTCACTTATTTGTTTGTAATAATTTTTGTCATTACATGAGTTGCTTTATTCATATAAGTTCAATTATTTGTACAAATGGTTGCTACTGTCATTCTTACAATCAATAAATGCTACTTTGATCATGAACCTTGCATTTTACATTTTCATTGACGAATTTTCGACAGAAAGTAGAATAACATATTAGGAGTTGTTTCCCCATTATCTTAGTTATTTCATTAAATTGTATGTTCAGCGATTCGTTTTTCATCAGTAAAAGTACATCTCAGGGTATAAACAATTGTTTTTTTTTCTTTGTAATAGCTTTCCATAGTTTATGCCTAAACTCAATTTCTACAGATTGATTGTCGTAAGAGAAATCCAGTCGGTATTACAAATCAGGAATTAGTTTGATTATTCTGTAGTTTTAATTAGCTATCTCGATTAAATACTTTTCCGTATATTACTTTTTGTGAATTAAAAGATATAACAAGAAGTCAATTAAATCAACCTCACATAATGTGTTATAATAGATTTTTTGAAGGTATAAAGCTGTTTATTTACACTTTGTATTTACTTGTCTATTCCTTTCCCCATTTTAATCAATTTAATCAATATTTTATCTATCTTACATAGATCGCTATCGTTTCAACTCATAACGTGTACACTAAACTGTGATGGACCTATCCACAAATCCATTCAATTTAATAAATAAACTGATTCGTTTATATTGTATCGAGGACAGGATTTTCAACGGGTTCTTGTACACTGTAGACCCAAAGACAGGAAACTACGTGTTATTTTCACAAATAAATGGAAAATACCAACCAACGATTGTCCGCTATGAAGCAGTCGAGAGGTTAGAAGTAAGCAGTGACTTTCTAAGTGTCATGATACCCCTTTATCGTGTATTTTCCCATGTAAATCATAGCAGTTGACTCTGTCCTACTGAACGGGTCTGAAGCATGACCATCAAGGCTAAAGTATATTTGTAGATCACCAGTATTTGACTACATGTGTTTCGTGACCTAATGCAAGTCGCTTTTTCAAAGTAAATAAATAAATAACCGAAACAAATTAACACAGTAGTAAAATTTCTACTCATTGGTATATTACCAAGTATTGTAATTATTTTATTATCATTGCTTGTGTATTTCGGGACCACTGACGGCGTGAAACTGAAGTTAGATAAGGAGCACTAAGTGATGGTAAATTGGTTGATGCGCTTGTAAATCTTCATTAGTTGAAGTAGTTGGAAAGCATATTACGTACGCCAATCCACCACTTCCATCGGTACAGGATGTTGTCTGGTGTAGGAATAGGTTGGAAGAAGACTAAGGGAGGCCAAACTTAAACGTAGCCTCTAGGTATGAAGTTATTGACTGTTGGTCTGAGTCATTTTGATAAATGCTAACAATCTGATTGTATTCTGAGCAATAACTATCATCAGTAGTTAGACGTTTTGTGATATAACTTTGAGTCATTCTCAATGGTTCAGATGCATTCTCGATTTTAAATCCCAGTATTCTACGTTTACACTTTTACACTCTGTTTTTTAGACCATATCCCGAATATTCAGTCTTTCCCATCATTGCCAAAAAATCATCTTGATCTCTTTTGTTATGTTCATTTGGTTGTATTAAGTTGCTTATGCTAAGTATGGGGACTTGGGCTAATGCACATCTGTGCCGGGCTGTATGTTCATGACGAGTGACTTAATGTATTGGTTAATCTCATTTTTTTCATAAAATCTCATTTATTTGCTAAAGATGACATGTTCGTTAGTTTGATCACCTTTAAATTTCAGATCTACATGACGACACTTCCACGATATCGCATTTTTGTTATCCTCGCTCCGATTTCCCCTTATGTCTGTATCATAAAATTGCTTGGCTAGCTGTTTCCGAGTAGCGTTATCGTAAAGAAATCAAACTTGCTTCATTCTGAATCTGGATTTCAGATATTCAAGGAATTTAGGATCTTAGTCTGGTTAAATTCTCTTCATAAATGATAAATATATTGTCTTCATATTTTGCATGCAAGTTAAAGCCATTGAACTAAGTTATTAGTTTTCAAGTTTAGATATGAAAATACTCTCTTGAATAGTATTAATCCTATGTTATCTATTCACGGTTCGATAAAAGATATTGCGCTCCCATGATATGTATTTTTCGAAATGAACATATGAGACTCAAGTGTTTGTATAAAAGCTAGTTTGGAAAATACTTTTCAAGATTTCTCTAAACTAATACTTTTTCGTCAATGAGTTAATTTTATTGTAGGACATGTTCTTGTGACGTATCCCCCCACTGCCCTGGTACGGCTAAGAGTGGGGAAAGTCCGCTTTCTCTCGGAACCCTCTCATATGGTCGTGCTGATTATAGCCATTGCCATGAAAGTCCTACTCATTGATTTCTTGTGGTAGGGTTCTGCATGCAGAATTAGTAAGATAAAAAGAGGCGCTGTCAACCGGTTTGGCGGGTCTGCAGGGTCCATTTGGAGTTGGAAAACCCTGGTGCATGTGGGCTCTGGGAACCTGACGAAACGAATGACGTATAGACTTATTATTCCTCACCAGCTCAGACAGTATCCCAGCCCTCTCTAAAATTCAATAATTTTTCTGGCACATAAATACTTAGGTGCACCTTTGTACTAATATGATATGACTTAATTGTAACTGTCGGTTGGTTTATTGTTATATTTCACTTTTTACCCTCTTACGATTTTGGTTGTTCGTTGTAGGACACTTTGTTATTGGTTGTTTCTTTTATTTCAATGTTGATGTTACCTTATCATGTAGCCAGTTCTCTACTTACTGTAGACCGTCATTTGCATCACAAAAAACCCGTAAGTATACAGTCTTCATACAAGTAGTTCGAAATTATTCGGAATCACAGAGGAAATTCGCGTGTAAAATCTTTCACTTGTCTTTTTTTTGAGGAGAAATTTGTTATCGTATACAAATTTTCTAGTAGCTGGTTATAATTTTACACATGAAACAAACTAATATGCCTTTATTATTATTATTTAATGATTCAGCATTCATTTTACTGTCTGAAGTGCGAAGTTGCAAGATAGTAGAATATAAGAAATCAACTTAAGAGACGACTGATTGACTCTTAGTCTAAATCGTGTCTGGGAATACAAACAATGCCAATACCATTTATAAGATGCTAGAAAGTAATGCTTGAAGAAGGCCTCCGGCAATGTAGTTAGGTCACACATTTCTGGAAACATTCGTTGTTTTTATGTATGTTGTAGTGCGTTTACTTTTATGTTGAGCCCCCTATTCTTGTCCTAGCTTTCCAACAAACTCATTCACCTTTTCTGTCAAGTCGTTATTCACATACCTTTTGACCTTGTCTCTTATTCGCTCATAATTTGGCCGTTTTATTTGTATGTGTATGTATTGCTTACTTCGTTTATTACATGTCTAGCTTATTTTGTCTGGCTATAAATGCTTAGTCGTGCCTCATTACATTGAGTAGGCTTGCCGGCCTTCGCTTTACTGTCAAGTTATGTAGTCTCCTGTCTATCCCCACTAACACTTTAAAATAAACTCATCGAACTGAATATGTATTTGACTTCTAATTACCACCGTGGATTGGTAATTCAAAATATTACATACTGTCAATATCCTTCTAGTTTTTCACCTTTTTGAAAACTACTAGCGGGTTTATATGCAACTTGTAATGATTTAATTGATTGTTTGATAAGTTTCGGAAATTTCACCCCTAATAACTCGGACTAATCTTTAGGTTTATGTGATTCCTTTCAACCTGTATCAATGAGGGATGATTTTTTAGGAACTTTTCTTCATTTTCTTGTCTCTGATGACTGAATTTGGTTTAAATATGTAACATTTTAATAATTGGTTGTAAGTGTTCTTGAAACTTATTATAGACGACTATTTATCGACTGTTAGTTTATTCAGTGATTTATCCGAAATGGTAATTTTTGCTTTTCTTAACTGATTGTTAGAGATCCTTCATATTTCCTCGGCCTTCCCCTTATCAATAAATTCCTTAAATAATTCAATAATCATTTTCAATTATTATTCTCTTTTATTCAGACGCTTGATGGTGAAATGCCTCCAGAGCTACAAAACATTTTTGATTCTTTCACATCAGTTGATGAATTCTCATTGAATATTGATGAAGAAATTCGAACGAAATCTCCAGTAGTGAATACATTAACGTCAGATGAATTAAATTGTCGACGTGAAAAAATCATTAAATTGTTTTCTTCAAATCATCTAAATGAAGTAGTTTTAAATGATCGAAATGAATTAGTTATTCATAATGTGGTATTTATTAAACCACCATACAATGTTGATTGTTGTTCTGGTAAAAATATGATTATATTGGATCGTGTAAAAAACTTAATCAGTAAATTAGAAGAGGATGAAAATAATGAAGTTGGATGATTTACAAAAACCCGCTAAGATTAATCAGTTATGGGTTATTTATATCGTCTCTAAACAAATGCTTGACTCTTACAGAATTTTCTACCGTATTTGTCCAATACGTCATAGCATTACTTCTCAGATTCTATAAATGCTTGTTTCAATTTCTCCGTATTTTTGTGTAAATGATTGTACAGTTCCAGATCGTTTTTTGTCCTTAGTTTCATTTGCAATAACCATATTAAATTTCAACTTCATTTTTTATATGCAGATGTGTTTACTGAATTTCATAGGTTTTACACAAGTCGATTGTTGTTAAGTAACATAGATCTGACCACATGTGTAACCGTACAGTTTGCTCTGCCGTATCACAATCGTGAGATGGAATCATCAAGACAAGTTTCAGAGCAACGGAACTAGCCCAAGTATTCCATTAGTGAGAGAAACAGTTAGACGTAGACAAAGTGAGTAACAAAATGTCAGTTCATTGGGTTGAAATTATGCGATGGTTTTAAAAAGATGGAGGTAATTCAGCAAAGAAGTCCTCTAATGGTTCCACTCATTTGGGCTGTTCAGTTGTGTGCATTGTTCAATACCCAATATCTTTTTCACTAGCCAGTATAAACCAATTGGTCTCTGCGCTCGATTATTGTTCTTTCGGTACGGTTCCAGGTGTTCGATAGTGTCCAATTAAAGTAGTCTTTTGAAGGACTAAGTTAAGTTTCAAAGAAAGTTACTTAGTAGTCAGTATTTGAAAAGTGATAGAATGAAATGTGGAGAGCACAGCTGTTCACTTGGCGAGTATGAGTGGTGTGGGAGGCGTAAATAATCGGAAAGAAGTAATATAATCACTGAACGTCGGGACTCAAATACTGACTAATGATCAGGGACGTGGGTTCCGGCATCAGAAGCTTTGCAGCCGAGTACCTAAATAGTAAGATTTACATAAACCCCTCGTACAGCATAGGCCGCTGATCAGGATTTCCCACCCTGGGATCTTTTAGTGGCTTATTATCTGACTCCTTCCTGTACGGACGATAGAATATTCTGTAAAACCATTTCCGCATATTACAATTAGGCTAACTCCGTTTAAGAGACGACGGTAATAGGAAGCCAAATACGGATAGATTCGGGTGAGTTAATGTCAGGTAGTTGTTACACAAACAGGCATGAGGATAAGAAACCAAATGGGGAAGCTAATTCCATATGATGAGGCAAAAATAAGCTAGACATGAGATGTAGAAAGAGGGCAGTGCACATACACATTCTAGTGAACGCAACCAAGGTTATGAGTGAATAATTGTTGAGGTCAGAATGTGTGTGAATACCAACTGGAAAAGAGTAGGTAAGCTAGTCTGTTTAATACCAAGGGCCAGATATTTTGGATCGACATACTAGTATGCAGTTATAGCTAACTGAATGTCTGTTTCCGATTTCGGGTGTACTATACTCTTGGTATCTCTGCAATTTTCTAATCTATAGGACAGAAGTACCCTTATTATTGTACTGAAAATTCTGACTTCGGTATCAGCTGCTTACTGTTTCCAGTTTCAGATCTTCAATTGTGGCAATGCTGCTTCTGCTTCGCCCATCCGCGCCTTCACAACTGCATCAGACCCACCTTGATCATCAACGATGATCCCCAAATATGAAAGGGTTTCTACGTTTTTTCAAAGCATCTCCATTAAGTTTGATTTATTTGGCTTGGAGGATCTTGTTTTTTCCCTTGTATATGCTGAGGCATACTTTTTCACGAGCTGCTGGTACACTGACTATCTTCATCATAATCTATTATGGTGTATCAAGTAGAAAATCCAGATGAACTGCTTAGTCCGAGTTATCTAGTTGCAACAAAGCTGCCCGCTGTACTTCATGCTCCCACTTGAGCTTTGGAGGTCTCCAATATCCTGTCAACAATCAAAAGACGAAAACAATGAGAGAGTAAGCAACCTTGTCTGATACCGTTTTCTATTTGGGTGAATCAGCGGGCTGCCATTCATACACGATTTCTCAGTGTAGCCGTCGTCATAAGAACACCTTATGATGGCGTAACTTTTCTCAGTAGTCATCTGTACTCACGTTCTAGTCTATTCTACGAACTCAATTTTCTCGTAAAGCTGATGTCTATCATCGCTGGTCGCGATGTAATCGTTTTCTCTCTCGTTTTCTCGAAGAAACACTTCAAGATTATGAATACATAAGTTTGTTGGTCCATTATCTGGCTCCAACATTTATGATCGATTGAGTATGCTATGAAAAAAATTTCCCCATCAGCTTCTGTATATTATACTTGGGCGAACACCGTTTATGCGACGGCGGTAATAAAAAGCCAAATATGGATTTGGTTGGGTGACTTTATACCAGGCAACCGTTCATGCAGACATGATAATGAAAAGCATGCAAGCAAAGCGAAGCGGAGAGAGGAAGTGAGCCAACTCAATTCGATGAAGTCTGTTAGGTGGGCCAGACACGTGTACATACACGAAAAAAATCAACGAAGTTATGCGCGAACGGCTGACAATGTCAAAAGACTAGAGTGCTAATTGACTTATTCAGAAGCTGGGACGATCCTCGTGGGCTAGACAAAAAAACACCCAATACTATTCATTTGTTCATAAGATTCTTCATGCCATTATAAGAGGAATCTTCCTTAATATCAGAAAGAGCACAAAAACATCTTCGATGTAATTAACTTCTAACAAGTTGGAATTTGAGCGTCACATATTGCAAATAGAACAGAATTGGATCTCCTAATTTCTGCGGCTATTTAAACAAACTTCACTATCTCTCGCATCATTCAGTCACTTTCTTTCATTAAATTTATCGTTGTTATGGTTGTCAGAAAGAATTATCAGAAAACCTGGAAAAAATATCCCAACATAATTAGGATCTCCAAACAGAAGATAGTAGTCCAGAAATCAGAAAATTGAATGACGTAAAAAGAATTTTTTAAGATAACAAAAGTGGAATAAATTTCAGTCGTGTAGTTAGTTAAGGCTGTTCAAATTTAATATAAAGGTGATTATATATGAACCTTCTGAGAGGAAGAAAATAGATCCAATTTCTTGTGTATTACAGTAATCGTGGAATGAACATATCTATCAAAATTAATTCACTTAACGAGTACTAAGAACACAGGATTGGAGAATTCGAGCTGGTTACTTGTGTGTTATTCATTGTTACACTGAAGTAAGCAAGTGCTGATGTACATTCCAGGTTCTTTCGAATAGCTTGAATTTACTTTCGTGTTTCATGCCTCAACGATTATCCTTAAGGCGTAAAATATATATCTGGTAATTCACTAGTACTTTACATGGATGATGAACCCATTAGTTGGTAAAGGGTCGGGTCAAGATTGATTAAGATCACAACTACAGACCATTTACTCCACGTCAGAGAAGCGTAACATCTCCGTGAATCAAGGACAAAGAAGAAGAGTTCCCCCAGACAAAGGGATTTATTTGCTGGAGATTTCTTGGTGTCAATGAAATACCGAAATCGTGTCAGAAAGTAGGGGCGAAGTCATAGCGAGCGGTATAACCGAAATGGCTATGCTAAAGGTCTACTAGAAACAGACAGACGTATTAAATAATTCTCTTATTAACATCTTATCTATCCACCATCTACATCATTGGTATTTGTTCCAAATTTCTGATTACTTCTGGTTTCTGATAATCTCGATTAGATTTTACCGAAAAAGCGTTGTCGAACTATGAATGTTTGTGATATATATAACATCGAACGATATACTATTCGAAATCGACTTCAAAGTATATGAAACGCTATCGAATGAGTGCATTGTTATCCACCCGTGAATAATGGCCTAACTTGGGGCAAGGAAAAAGTTCTATTGTGCACTCATATCCATGGTTCCTCAGCTGTCATCATTCCATGAATACTCTTACCTCGTAAATCCTGTCATTTCAGTAGTCTAAACAAGCTTGAAAACTTTCAATTAGAAGCACGATGTCTATTTTAGTTTGAACAAAATGAAAGAACTAAACTGCTCATAGCCAGACAAACAAGGAAAACTTCTCTTACTTCTACTGACGTATAGATTCTGACAATTTTATTTCATTTAATGTTTCCTAAACATCGATGTTATTGTTTACATGCTTCAACAAAATAGTACTTCGAGGTCATCTTTTTTAGCTTGTTTTGAATCGCTTCCTTGAGATGCCAATCAAAAGAGGTCATGTTGCCCCTCAAAACACATTCATCGATACTCTCATTCAAAAATTTGACAGTCAAGGTAATATTCTTTTTTGCGATAAGGAATCTAAATAATTCAATACTTTTTTGTTTGGAACGCCTTGTACAAGGTGACATGCTGTACAAAAACTTTTCAGCGTGATATAATATTTAATTTTTCAAGCTGTATATATTTAAAAAAATTTTTTTTTAATCACACGTTTTTTGGTACATCCATCATTTTACATTTTTAAAAATATGTAAAGGCGTAACCATTGTACGAATGAGGATATAACGTGAACCGATTATTTCGACTTCCCAAATAATTTATTTTCTCTGATATTTATCCTGTTGTTAGGTTCCATTTTTCGACATGAATATACTGTTTACATGGTAAAGTATGGAATATTTCGTGCAATAATGCGACAACGTTAGTCCGTCACAACTGGTATAAAATTATATGTCGTACTTTGCATAATAATTGTGATTTAAAAAAGCTGTTGGTCATTATCCGTCTGACCCTTGGTTTTCATCTATAACTATCGATTATGTGTTTAGTAAACATCGTCATCCTGCTTGTTATTTATATGCTTCTTTGCCTAATCTTGCTTCCGAAACCTAATACAATAATAAATACATGCTGGAACACCAGTGACATTATGTAGCTCTGTAAAAGTATTGTTAGATGTTAATAAATGAAATTTAGCCAAATCATAAGTTTCAAAAGTCAGTTTGTTTCGAATTTTCTCATTACGTTTGTGAATCAGTCTTTACAAATTTTCCCACTATTGACTGAGGCAAAAAATTAATATTAATAACATTGTTCATAAAACTTTGTCTCCAGGTGATAGTCTTGGTCTTGGTCTCTTTAGTTAAGCTATCAGATCAATAAAATACTGCTAATCCAGTTTTCTTGTGTCATTAAAAAAACCACCCTCTCTCTTTTTTCAACCTGGAAATGACCACTTCATTCCTGATTTTCAAAATCAAACCCCTTCTTCAATTCTTGATAATTCTTTTATTCTTACTACCAACCCTTCAATGAAATTATTCACATACGCTATCAATGCTAAATGTTTCAGTTCATGGAATTTCGTTTCTGGACTCTATTTTACATTATATTTTGCAGTTTACGATGGTCGGACGGTATTTTATGTAGACCAGCCTGCTTCCTCGTCTGGAATTCTAAAGTCGCGTTCCACACGAAACGACTACAGCGGAGTTGAAGTAGTCGATCAGTATCACATAAAGCAAACCTCTCTCGTACAGAATTCTAAATTCCCAGGACCGATTTCGGCGGAGAATTTCGACACCCAAGTAGTTACTGTATGCTCAGACAGCTTTCCAATCATAAGCATACATACAAACGTCTGACATGGAAAACATCTCAACTGAATCAACGATAGACACAAATAAACCATATTGTAGCCAAATACCGTTGTGGGGGCTCATTTGGAGACCATGTTTTACTCTACGGCACATGTCTGGGCTCTGATCATGCTCTAGTATGAGCCGTGTTTGTTTACTCACTACTGGAAGCAGGAAACCCATGTCAAGAAGATCGCTTTGTTCGCAACTTAAGGATTTAAAAACTCAAAAATGTATATCAAGTATAACTTGCAAAGCAGGTTGTCAGTAGTCAGAGTATTGCTCACCTGATGCTGGTTGAAATGATATTCAGGAAGCCATACGAACATTGGCGATATCTACGAGTGATTACACTTGAAATATTGAAAATTCAAGAGACTTCACTAAACAAATAGATGCTCAAGAACTCATACCATCAATTTCCGAAAAAAATGAGGGGTGAATCAAACTCAAACGTAGACCGACAAACAGTCGTGAGCTGTAATGGAAGGTCGTCCGTCAGTTTACCCGGCTGTTTTTAATATAAGTGACATTTGCCACTAATATTCACGTACAAATCTGCGCAAATACAGCAATCTCCTGCCGATTTCGTTAATATTTATCACTTCTAGTATAGGCAAGATGTTTATCTGGCAACCGAAAGTCCATTTTGCACAATTTCAGTCGATTGTGTATTACTCTGTGGATATAAAGTGTGGTCTACTTAAGTAGTAGATTTGCTTACTTTACTAATATCTGATCCCAAATTTCTTTGAAGAATTATTCATACGCTTTGGGCCACTAAGCGAGCAGCTGTGAGCTTAGACATGAAATACAACGTAGAGGTGACTGTGCTGTGTTACATATGCCCAATAATACATCAATAATATATCTTAGGTTGGAAGCAAGCTAAGGTCGGTTAAACAAAGAATCGTCACTAGTCCGTGCGGTTAGTAAGTTTCGATCTTTTTTCATACATTTTTTAAACCGAATTTATCGCTTACTTCTTTAAAATGTTTTAAATGAATAATCTTCCCTAATACCTTAAATAATACTCCTTTTCTATTAATCCAATTAATTTCATTTCACTGTGGTGATATGATATGTCAATTTATATAGAGACCTATTTATCCTACTCTCTATATTGATTAAGCTCCAGGAAAAATTCATTATAACGAACACTTTATTCGATCATCAAGTATAATCAACAAACATCATTGTTTTTGCAGGTCGAAAATTTTTAATTGCCAATGCTGTTCTTCCTGGAGCTCCGATCATTTTCTGTAATGATGAATTTTGCTCCCTTTGTGGGTATTCAAGGGCTCAGATACTGTGTCGTTCTGCTGCTTTGGAATTTTTATATGGACCATCGACTTCATCCACATCTATCAAGGATTTGAAAACAGCACTATCGGATTCTGAGGAGAAGGTTATCATGGCTGTTCTTTGTAACAAATCAGGTAGCATATATTAATAATACTAACACTTTTCAGCTATTGCAATTTTTTATCATGAATTCTTTAAAATGTAACTGGAATACCATCGATGAACGTTTAGGGGTATAAAATAGGGCTTGTCAGAAACCACACAACACAAATGTCTGGTCGACTAAACATCGAACACTAATTTACATGTAGTTATTCGTCGTCTTTTTTATCATAAACTACTTGTTTATTTAAATGAGTAATAAAATAATATTTTTTGATTCTTTTTCGCTGAAATTTATCCAGCATTTAATTCATGGCAATCTAACTAGTAGAGTAATAACCCATTATCTGAGGGTCATGTGATAAAAATCAATAATGGATAGAAATAATTCAGATTTCTTTCTAGTCATAATATCTACTCTTGTATGAATGCACAGTTTTATTAACTAAGATTATTTAGAACGCTGACTGTCAATCTATATTTGACTATTTAATTAAACAAATTATCCATTCTTTCATTGAATCTAAAATATATGATCGAAATTACAAATTACAAATAGGTGATTTTTTACAGTTAAAATTACAAACCGATATTAGTTAGATTACTATCAAAAACCTAGAAGCACCCGACAGGCATCTTGTCCTACTATGGAACTCGGTAGTGCACATCTGCGACTCCTCGCGAGGGAATCAAAGGCGGGACCTTTATTTTCACACGCGAATGCTTAACGTTTAGACAACCGGACCGGCATCGAGTGGTGGTATTGTCTAAATCTAATCAATTTATGACCTTGATCGGTTGCTTGAGGCTGATCACTGTCTCCAATGTGATACAGACTGAACTTCACTGAGTATGATATTTTCAATAGAATTACTGGAAGCTATCTCGAAACTGGTCACAAAGGAGCACATGATTATTGTCGGTAAAATGAAAAGTGCAATAATATAATCTCTACAAATGCTACTGAAGAGCCCCACTGTATGACAGAACAGCAGTTTAATGCTTCCAGGTTTTCAGTGATGGTGTTGGTAACATCATTTTGTGATTTCAGCTGTAAAATTAATACAAAATCACAAATAGGTAATTTTCAAGATGTTCCAATTCAAAATGTTATACACTTGAAACTTCATATGTTATCTTTTAATGATGTCACCCGATAGACATGAGTAGTACAATAATATTGCTTAATTTTTTCTTTACTTATAAAAATAATGATATCATCTTCAGATATTTCTTTTGTTAATTGTGCTATTTTTTGAGTGAACAAGAAAAATGTTCAGCTTGGATGATTAAACTCCAAGCTCTAATCTTATGAAATGTAAATACTGGTTTCTAATTTTCTTATCATAATTAAAGTTGATAGCACTGATAGTCCTTTATTCTTGCTATCATTTGTTATCGTGCTTATATCATAGTTTAACGGCATTATCCTAAAAACTAACTCCATAAAATATATTTACTCATATCTAGATTATTTTCTTAGACGATAAAATTCACTGTAATTCAGTTTGTTTTTCTCCAATTTCACCATCCTAGTGCGTTCTTTAAAAAAAACAAAAAACGAAAGCAAATATTACAACGATAATCTATCTGTAATGCGTATTATTGATTTTTCGCTTAACAAAGATAAACATACTTACCGTGTTTTTTTTTTAAAAAAAAAACAATTTGACAAACAAACAAACAATAATAATATTAATAAAAATAATGCCTTTTTTTTCCTCCTAAATAGGCAATCAGTTTATTTGTCAAATAACAGTTGCTCCAGTACGTAATGCAGAAGGCCTAGTTCGCCTATACATTTTAACTTTTGTGGTGAATTCTGAATATCGAAAAAGAAAAAGTACACATCTGCCTAGTAAAACAAGTAAGTCAATCTATTTGTGTACTTTAGAAAAAATCAATTTTAATTTTTGACTTTCATAATTTGTCATAATGTTAAATGTAAAATGTAAAATAATTAGGTATTAGTTAATTTATCTACCTTATTCACTTTACTTATTTCTTCTTTTCTCCTAGTCAACAACACTATTATATTGTTTATATGATTACTACACTTAAAAGTATTTATTCGTTAACTTTGAAACTGTTCACTATTCTGTTGTTTAAACGCAGATAATTAACATGAGTAGTTTTAGTTTATTTTTCTTTTAAAATACAAACTAATTCTTGTTGTTACAATCAGTTATTCTAAATGATGTAATTTTAGTGAAATAAAATTGGCTTTTTGATTGTTAATGTATTATTAATTACTTATGGCTAACTGAACATGTATATATATTGAGCTTTGTGACATAAACTGATATTTCATCTTTTCCAACAAAGATTTCGTAGGTCACACAAATGCATTGCTGATTTTATTATCAATTAGTTATTAGAAAATCAAATGAATTTCAAAATATAAAAAATGATAACTATATATGTTTATTCATTTTGTTTCGTAATAATACACAGTTTAACATGACATTTTTATACAAATTTTTTAGATATCACCTTGGACAGTATTTTTTCAAACTCATTCTTAATGTCACTGTTGTTGAACTTTCAGTAGAATACATAGTTAAGAGTTGAATATGGTAGCTGAGTCAACAGAGCATTAACTTCATTTGTTTACTTTCTCTTATCCTACTACAACTATAACTAAATTAAAATTATCTTTGTAAGGAAGAAAACTGAGTTTTTTTCTCATCGGGATTAACGCCAAAAAAAATGTAATAATTAGTCAGCTGATTTATTTGTTTGTGTTTGCAATATGCTTTACATAAACCTGTCATGTACGAGCAGCGTTACTATTTATTGTATTTTAATGATACCATTTCACATGAATCTTACTTAGTCTCTATGTTTATTTGTTTACCTACATAGGCTTAATAAATGATGGAAAATGTAATAGAAATTTTAAACAACATCTGTGTTGTATTCCTGCCAGTGAAGAAGAATTACAAACAGTCAGTCAGTCAACTAATATTCAAAGCCATAATGATGAAATTGAACAGTCAGCTTCTAAATGTAAGCCAGAAAATTCACCTTCAGTAAACTCTACAGGTAAGTAATCTTAAATAATATATATATACTGTACACAATCATTCATTAAGCTACCATTTTAATCCCATTAGATACAACTCTAAATAGCAATATTTGCTCCATTAAAATGCATCGGATGATCCTTGAAGTTTCTTTTATGGTTATCGAATTCCTAATCAAATCAATATTGGTCATTTAAGAAAAAAAGTCATACCTTATGAAAATAGTAAAACAACACTAAAAACTTATTTATGATAACTGATACTGATTGCATTTAATAATTTTATCTCATTGACAAGGAACAGTCAAGTACCTTTGAATTCATAAATGTACTAAGGAATTCAAAAGGTTAGGATGTGAATTTTATTTCAGCACATCAGTGTTGTTTTCTCAAAATCATTTAAGTCAAACGTGTATATTTTTGGGAGTGGCTTGATAATTTCTAGTTTAACTTAACGTTCGCATTATTGCAAGTGCATTTATAGTTGTTAAATATCTCGAGAGAGAAAATGCCTTCAGAGGTATTTCAGTTTAATTAACATAAAGCGACTGTCAAATTTTATACAATTATGTAAACTGTGTCCAAAAAAAATTATTACTGTTACTATACCCTAAGAGGCATAAAAAAATACATTGGGGAATTGTAGATCTTACCTCTACAGCCGTTGACTGAAAACAAAGAGTTTTAACTAGTTAATCCTGATGTTTAATTTGATTCTTGCATCCGGCTTTGTAGGATTTACATTAAAGATAACAGAGCTTGAACCAAGGCCAATAATGATAGTACTGTTTAACTAGCACAGATCACAGAGATGGTGGTTGGAAAAGTCATGAAGTTTGAAATATTGGTTGAACGTAATTGACATTTGAAAAAGACAAGTTCATTTAGATTTGATGGTTATATCATAAGTAAGTAAGCAAATGACTTTCTAGTCGTAAAGAAATAACATTTTTTTAAATTTTGAAAGCTAAATTAGGAGATTTCATGTGAACACCTTTTAGAGAAAAATTAGTTTTTTTATTAATCTTCTTCTTAACTGAGAGTTTTCATCATCCTTATAAAATGCCTAATGTTATAACTTTGATATCAATTAGATTACTAATAAAATTTTTATAATTAAGGGCTTTTTTACTGAGTGAACGGTACAATACATTTCCGAACATGCTAGGTTTTCTAATGCCTAATCGAATATCTGTTTTACTGAATTGTTCTTACAGAACAAGAACTAAGTTGTACATGCTTAGTGCAACCAGGTGAATTAAAACAATCTCTAAATCGTTCTAATTCTCTTGAGAACATTCCCGTAAATGTTCCAAAGGAGCCGAAAAAAAGTCGTAATTACTTAGTCTGTAGAGGTCATTCTGTTGTGAGTACATCTCCACGTATGTCTAGAGGCAATTCACTTGTTGGTCTTTCTCGTGGATGTGGAGGAATTGTGGTGAATACTGACTCATGGAATGCATCACGTCGTCATGTGTCCGAAAAAGTTGCCGAGGTTAGTGAATACAATATTTTTTGACTAATTATTGTCAGAAAACGAAAACTTTTCCTCACTTTTCCAGCTTAATGATTACAAATAATTTTATTGCATAGAGAATTTACTTTCAATTCAGTAAAAAGTTTGATGATTTCTCTTTAAAAACCATTTGGTTTACTTACTTCATTTAGTTAAATAACCTTGGATGTAATCAGTCATAATGTTTCTGTTAAAGAAGAAACTTTAATCAACTGTCTTACCTGAATTTTAAGGGAGACTTGCGTTTTCCTGCGACCTCAGTAATAATAAAAGTAGTTACATGTTTTAATAATTAAGGTATGGGATAAAATTTCCAATTACTAGTTAGCATTTATAGAAAATTGCTGTACAGTAAAATATTTACAATGATAAACCACTTAGTTTCATCCACTACCCAGTTGTCTAGTCCCAATTGCTAATAGAGTATATTGAAATGAGGTCGTTAGGTTACTTCTTTTCAATCTTCGTTAACATCACAAATTATCTTGAAACTGGCAATCAACGAAAAAGTGTTTGTCATACATAAATAGTTATGTAGTTTATGTAGGTTTGTTTCGTATGAAAGTAGTTATTATTGTGGATTATCATTAGCCAAATCCCAGACTGAGACTAAACACTTACAGTTAACACACACTGAAACCCGCTACCTCTTTTGGAGCTTGGGTAGCCAACGAGGAATCCTCAAACAACTCTTCCCTAGGCGCTGCTTTACAGTTCTTGCCAAATGAACTTTATTCTTTTGATGTCTGCCTTTAGTTCTCTGCACAATATGTACTTTGGCCTGCCTCTTTTAATTTTGCTTTGAGGATTTCAAGTCTTGATCTGTGATGCAGTTTGATTATTTTCGTAGAGTATGACTTCATCACCTTTCCTTGATATCTTCCACAACTGGACGCAGGTTTGTTTTCTACCACAGTTGGTTGTTTCCAACGGCGTCTGGCCAACAGATCTGGAATATCTTGCCCAAACAACTGTACCTTTTTGACTATGATTTGGTTGTTCTCCAAGTTTCAGTGCGGTAAAAACGAACTGATTTAACGTGTGTTGAGAATTTTGACTTTAGTAATGTGTGACAGATGTTTTGAGTTTCGGGTAATCTTCAGCTGTAAGAATACTTTCTTTCCAATCTGTTCCTTTATATCTGCATCAGATCCTCCATATTTATCAATGATACTGCTCAGGTCTATGAAAGCTTTAACTTCTTCCACTCCTATGCTATCAGGTGTGACTTGTAAGCTACTCGTCTTCACTGTTGTGAATGTTGAGTCTAACGCTTATGCAGGCCGCTGCTACACTGGCTATTCTCGCCTTCATTTGTTATTATATATAGGATAGAAGTGCTAATTCATCTACAATGAGCTTTTTAGCCTGGGCTTAGGAATGGCAGTGACCTTAGATGGGAAATCCAGTTTTCCCCCTCCAAATACACCTGAACTAGTGGTAGGACATGAACTGGTTAAGCGTGCAGACCGCTTCACTTATCTTTGGAGTCCCATAAGTTCTGATAGCTTGGTGATTGATGAAATCTCAGCACGAATACAGAAGGCTTGGTTGGCTTTTTCCGATTTGCGTCACTTATGGCGTAGGCGAGATATCCGCACACTACCCTAAGGGTGGGTCTACTGCGCAACAGTTTGCTCCGTTCGAATATATTGGTGCGAAACATGGCCAGTTAGAGTCAAGTATATTCACAGGCTATTAGTATTCGACTTCAGATGTTTTCAAAGCGTTAATCGTATATCCTGGGAACACCGAGTAAACAATGCTGTTGTTTGGAAATGAGTACTAGGTAAGGATGTCAGATCAATGAATGAAGTATTGAAACTTCATCAGTTGGCGACGAGCTACTTTTTGTGATGTATAGGTAGGTTAGAAGAAAGCGAGGGGCGGCCAGACCAACACATGACACAAATCCATCTTGGTCATTAACAAGTGGACTAAGCCATGTTTTTAGGTGTGATCCGCTAGTCAATGGTAACCAATGGTCAAGGACATTGAACGACATAGCTAAAAATCGATTGCAATGGTGCAGGTGCATACACTCTTTTTGTTCCACGAAATTCTAATCTTCAGAATTCCCCATCACATCTATCTTCCTCTCTCTATATTTATTTTACAGAATTATACTTCTTGAATCATATCTCCCAACCCTAATCTCCATTTCCACTAAAACCTCTACTACTCCTACTGCTATGGGATTTGAATCGACAGTTCCGTCTCTCTGTGCTACTGTGGTATAGAAACATGAACTTATGTACGTACGTACGTAAATAGTTCTATGTTGTAAATGAATGACTCACTAGATGGACGCAACGCTGCCCCTTAATTTTTTACTTTCATACATTATAATAGATCATAAAATGAATTATTACATATTTCACTTTTATGTAACTGACATGAATTTATTAGGATTACTGCCACAATAGCAGTTACGAAAGCAGCGATGAAAGTCTAATTTTCCTCTCAAAAGTAAATTTTTCGACTCTCAATTTTTAGATAATTAAACAGAAACTACAGAAAAAATCAGTTAACACAGAAATCAATTTTAAAAGTTCAGGTTTTTTGCTGTTTTGTTGAGTATGAAAAATAGTTTTATTAATATATATTTTCCAATTTAGATGCTTTCTATGGGCCCTGAATTAAATCCAGAACAAAAACTACACTCTCCTCGTATCCATCCATTCACTTTAAAACATTATGGTCCTGTTAAAGCAGTTTGGGATTGGCTTGTTCTTCTATTTGTAATTTACACAGCTGTATTCACACCTTATGCAGCAGCCTTTCTACTTCCCGATGCTAAAAGAAAAAGAAGACACAATGTGAGCCTATTTTATATTTATTACGTGTTTTTTTATATTGATTTTTCACAACATTTGGAATAAGCCTATTTATGTTTATCAGTTACTTGGTAATTCTTGGAGCAATTTACTTTCAACCTTATAAAAACACTGATCTTGTAGCTCAATGATTTTCCTACAACATTAAAATTTTTATTTGTATCCTAATCGAATATAAAAACTTTGATTTAATTACAGAGGTCTGTTTATTTCACTAAAACTTTTATTCTGTATGAATTAGAACAGACCATTGTATTTATTGATACCATATAGGAATTAAAAAATTTTCTTACAGTTTTCATATTATGAAGTCAAATACTTTCATTTAAAATACATGGTAAAGTGAAATTCGGCATTGAAGAAGGTATTAATAATCTCAGTTTAGAAAATTTGCTTGAAAATAAAACCATTTGTATGATTATGATTGTTCAATTATCAAACTCCCTTTGAATTGTGTATTTAATTAAGACATAATTCGATTTAATTTCCGAATTTCTCCAAAATATCAACCATAACTACTTTGTTGTGACAGATACTTTAATTTTCGAAACACGTTTACTTTTCTCTCAGAAAATAGTAAAAAAAACTTAGTTATAAGCATTCAGTGAAGTAACAGTTCAGTTCATTATTCAATAAATTGATTCGAAAAATTCCAATGAAGCATGAAGTTTGAATTGCTAAGATCGACTAAAAATTATTTGCCTACTAGACATTTTTGTTATAATGATTTTGTCCTTGAAAATAAAAAGAAGAAAATTTCATCCAATAACTTGTTTTATTCTTACTTTTTTTCTCCTTTCTAACAACAATTAGTCCTTGTTTGTGTCATTATACTTTGATCTTTTTTTCATTTCGATTTTCATGAAGTGAAAATGATGACCAGTTTGTTTTTATTTTGCGGAAAAACTGTATTTAGTGATGAAATGTTGAAGGCTAATTTAATTCTGTTTATTACGCTTTGGAGGGGTTTTCTATACCTTTTTAGAATGACGAAATAGAATGTCCACGCATACATACATGTATATAATTCACTTGGGATCGGTTAAACACAATGTTTCTCTCTTCTCTTCACTTCTCACCAATGTCATTTATTTGTCTGTCTTTTAATGACTTTACTGTTTACATTTCTTGATATTTTTTAATGTGAAATTAGAAGTTTCTTACTGTTGTAAACTTTTCTGTTCACTTCAGTCATCTACATAAAGAAAGGTATTTTCTCTTTATTTTTTTTTGTAGAAAATGTAAGGGTTGTAACGAGACTGGTGGTTAGAATTGGATTAATTGAACTTCTGTTTTATTGTTTTACTTAACCACACCTATATTGAAGGTTAAAAATGCAATTGAACTGCCTACCACTTAACTTTGGACAAGATGAAATAAAGTTAAAACAAAAAATTGAAAGCTTAAGATTCTATTGGACTGTGATCGATTGACTAGTCAACTCATCATTAGCGGAAGCCTTTATGATTAAGATTATTCTACTCTGTGGATTTCCAGTATCGAAAACGTACTGTCATTATTATTATTATAACGCAAATTTTAGGGTTTATCGTTGAAAGTATGCATAGTTAGATTGATTTCGCTCAGTAGAAAATGACTTAGATTTATCACACTGGAAGTAAAATCTAAAAATTTCTGGCTTTGAAGATAGTTCCTATTACGGAATGACATCAGCTGAAGAATATTTCTAAACCATGCAACACAAGATGCTTGTTTTGTCCCTTGTTTTACGACTCAATTAATCCTATTTCGTGATAATGACTGTATTCATCGGGGACAAATTTTCACAAAATATTCATGTTAATGAAAATCATAACCGACCTATCGTTAGATTTTTTAAAACGTCAAGTAAGAATTAGGAATGTCAAGTATCTCAGCCTTACATGAAATAAAACAGTTATAATCGATTTCACTGAATGACGTTAGAGTTATATTGCGGATTAACTGCAGCCTGAAATTGATTTCGATTCATTGATTACTGGACACCATTTTCACCGCAAAACGTACAGATCTAAGTGTCGCTGAAGAGAATTATTGATGATAATCGAAAAAGATGGAATATATGCCGCTCTACTCAGTGATTTAAAACGATTCTAAGAATAATGTAAAAAAAATGGTTTTCTCGAAACTCAACCAATCAGTATGTGTCACAAATGTACATACATCAGTCAAATTTTGCTGTAAGAGTCTACATAGTGGGAATATTCATGTTTCCGGTTTATCAAGTTATATTATTTTGTAACTAACATACCTATTATATTCATGCTATGAAATTGAAATCTTGAATTTATTCTTCTATTTTTACCATAAAATTAGTAAAATCAGTTTACGTTAAAATTAATATTAGCTAATTTTATATATTTGTTTTTTTTTGTCAGTAAGATAATGACTGCATGTGTAAAAAAAAAACTAGTTTATCATCAATAATTATTTTCCTATCATCTATTTATGATATTTCATTCTCTCTTGTGTCTATACAGGATGGTTGGGGTCGGTATAGTGGTCTGACATCGTATCAGAATCCATTACAAATTATTGATTTATTTGTAGATATTATGTTTATTGTGGATATATTTATTAATTTTCGTACAACTTATGTAAATCGAAATGATGAATTAATTTCACATCCTGGTCAAATTGCTATACATTATTTTAAAGGTTGGTTTTTAATTGATGTCGTTGCAGCCATACCATTTGATTTGTTATTATTCGGTGCTGAAACAGATGAGGTAAGTTTTTATACTGTAATTAATAGTTTTTGTTATTATGATTTTTCATTGCTTACATGACTATGGTTGATCGTAGTTTAAAACTATTGCAAAACTAAGAAGCATGTTGTACAACTGTTGCAGCTGTATGGGATTCCTCAATGCTGTGTATCTACGACTACAGCGGAGATCAAATAAAGGGTCTTCAGGTTTCAGGATGACCTCTTGACCCTTGGACTAATTGTTTATTATTGATGATGAATCTGGTCTGAGAAGAAACAGTTGTCCAATGTCGTCCCTGATTTGCACTGGTTATTTAACTATGATCAGTCCATTATGAAAACTATCAAATTCAAAAATTCCCACAATTCCTTCATAGTATATATTTTTTAATCATTGTATAAAAATGCGAATGGCATTTCATTGTTTTAAGTGATTTATTCAATAAAAGATGATAATGTCATTATCTCTCAACCCAAAAGATGTAGATTCAGGTTGAATTCGAGGAAGATTTGCTTAGTTTGAACAATGATGATTGATTAATGATTTCAAATGTGTAAAAACGCAAACCTCCAAAACTGTGCCCCAATATAATTTGCTTAGTTTATCGATTTATATGCTGATAATATTAAACTTCACGCTCTTCATTTCCTAACCATTTTTTTTGGCGTTGAAAATTAAGGCATGTAGATATGATGTATTTGATCATAATTTACAGTTATTACAAATTTTAATTTTTATGTAAGTTTAAGTCTAGGTTACTGAAATAACAACTTAGTAGTTCTTGTCTTAAGACAGTAAAAATGATTTAAATTTAAGTGTTTACGAAATTTTTAGCTCTATAGTATCACTCTTCAATAATAACGTATCATAATTTTATAATGAGCTAAGATTGGTTAATATCTTATTTTAAACTAAATATAAACTATCATACAGTTGACAGTTATAATCACAGAAAACTGTCTTCGAATTCCATATAGCTAGATCATACAAATCCTGCCTTGGTAGTAATTGTTCCCTTTTTACTATGATAACATAACTTGAAAATTACAAGATTCAGTTCCTTTAAGACAATTTTTATTTCTCAATGAAACTATTTGCATAATATTTATCACATTTTTTTAAATTTTATCTAAAATGTTAACTTGAAATACATTCACTTGATCAAAATTTCCATGTTCAATCTATTTTCCATTACTAATTATGTGGACTTTTAATCAGAGTAAATTGAGTTTTGTTTAAATTATTTTCACTGCTCCACTATTTTTCAACTAATAATTCATACAAAGTAAAGTCAATTAAACGGTTTTATAAATTATAAATTTTATAAATTAAAAAGTCGATATCACAGAACAGTGAGATAATTTTGTTTTTATCCATTAGTTCTCTTGACAAATACTTTGTAACATTGTGATATCATTTGAATCTCTTTCTATAAAATGCTTTCTCCTGATTTCCCTTAAATTTACTAATATTTTTATTGTGGATACGATGTATTAAATGTTTGCTTTTTTTGAGAAAGAAACTTAAGGTACGAAAATTCAATAATTAAATTTGAACAGTCGGTGGCAATGGAATGCAGGATGCCTGCTTTGTCCCACTTAGAACTCATCAGCTGGATATGTCTGCATACCACTGTTGATGCTTATACAAAGACTCGAACTAAGCCTCTTTGGTTTTAAACGCTAACGAGTTATCTCACTATAACTTCGAACTATAAGTTACTGTAGACAAACTAACTTATTCAATTAACAAGAAGTATTATTACATTTGGAAACATATATTTGATTTTTCCTGAAATATTTGATATCACTACTGTTTTGTTGAAGTTTCTGTGATTTTTTTAAAAACACTTTTCCAGCTGTAAGATATTGAAATTGTACATTGAACGCGTTTTACTATCAAATTCTGTTTACAGATGGCTACACTAATTGGTTTATTGAAAACTGCACGTCTTTTACGTTTAGTACGTGTTGTTCGTAAATTAGATCGTTATTCAGAGTATGGTGCAGCTGTTCTCCTGCTACTTATGGCTACATTTGTTTTAATAGCTCATTGGCTTGCATGTATCTGGTATGCTATTGGTAATGTTGAACGTCAACAATTCAATGTACGAATTGGTTGGCTTGATCAATTAGCTGATCAAATTAAACAACCGTTTGGTAATAGATCAACACTTGGACCAAGTATTAAGTCAAAATATATCACAGCATTATATTTTACTTTTTCAAGTTTAACTTCAGTTGGATTTGGTAATGTTAGCCCAAATACTAATTCAGAAAAAATATTTTCTGTATGTGTCATGTTAGTCGGATGTAAGTTTACTATTGTTATTATTATCATTATTATTATCTTTGCTATCGAATATTGTTTGTAAATTATATTTGCCACGTAAAAAAATAACACTTACATTGACTTAATATATATTATAAACGGATTTGGTATGATTATTAACCAATAAAATGTATTTTATCAAACGAGTTAGCATTTCCCAGAAAATTATGTCCGTTAGATCATTTGTTTAACTATTTGTTGTATGTATAAATCACTCACTTGTTTGTATCATATTTTTACTGAAACCGTTGAGTGATATAAAGTATATTTTTCACTCGTATCATTTTATTAATTGTGGTAATTTTTATGAAGACTGATTGCATATGGTAAAATATAAGTACAGTACAATCTCAGTATGTGATAAGAAAATGATCCTAGAGCCAAAAAAAGTAAAATTCGAGGATGACTTAGTAAGTAGGAAATATTCAACTGACATGATCTGTTTAAATGTGGTCTGATGCAGATAATTAGCTGAGCACTTTCAGCTAATGATATTTCAAATGAAACGAAAATAGTTGGTATCATTGATAACTGCATATAACTTTAGGGTATTATTCACTGCTACGTATAGTAGTTGGTTAGCTCAGATGACTCAGTAAAACCGCGTTTCTAGTTATAAACTTTATTATTATTTAATTTGTTCTATTTGTACTTTCAATTTAGAGTCATCACAAGTATTTAGAAAGCGCATTTTATTCCATTATGAATTTTTTCAGTTAGAGATACATTTATCCCAGTATTAGTATTGCCAACATAGAAGCATAATATGCCGACATAAACTGATCACGTTCGTCTCTGAATGTCGATAATTATGAAATATAACACCTAGAAATTATTGACATTTTTTAATAATTAATGAAGGGGATTTGTATGTATTGTATTATTTTCACAGATGAATGGCCGTTGTGTCCCAATATGGGACTTTTCAGCAGTACATGTCCAGGATTTCATTTAGTTCCAAATATATATATATATATATATATAAGATATGTGCTGACACTATTCTATCGGTAACGTTCTGTTCGCAAGTTTTTTGGCCCTATATTCGATTTTTTTTTAGGCTTTGTATCTGTTCGACTATTGAATCCTATACAACAAAGAAATATTTCTCTTCTATCCAGTGATTCGTAGTGTTCAGTAGTTGATAATAGAACTGTCTGCGAATTCTTAAGTGTTATATCACTCGGAATATTTCTTTATTTTGCTCCAACAGTCAGATAGTCCCTCACTAATCCAACAATCTTTATAGCATTCTAATAATAAATTATATTTCGTAGACTATTATATTTTCTTATACTTATGCAAGATTTAGTTTTAAGTGGCTATTAACGAACAAATTTGAGCATAATTTTTATATTCTAATCACTTCAAATTAAGATTATTGTATTCCAGTATCAATGTTAGAAAAGTCCGAACATGAAGTACGTAGTTTAGGAAGACCGAATGAAATTGAAAGTTGTGAGTTATGAATTCAAGATCAACGGATTTATGGGCGACAAGCATGTCTGCACTCTTGATTACGGATATTAGCTAGAAATACCTATCAGTAATTTGGTCCAATTCAACTTTCTTTTAACTTACTTGTATATCAGCAACCATAATACCATGATACATTAGGCGTCTTTGTATACATAACTTATATCTCTATCACAGAGTGTTCTCAGTCTTATCGACTGATTTGCTACCTTAATCTAGTAATCTTTAGTAAAGCTCATCACTATCCATTTGATGGTCTTGTAAAACATGAGATGTTTGGTTGAAATACTAGTATCTTTACTATAATTCTTAACTACAAAGTTCACAATTGGAACTTAAATTATTACAAAGCATTCTGCTGCACAGTATACTCGACCGTTGATTGGCTTAGAGACATCTTACATGTGAGATACTGGGTCGAAATTTATATATTTTTTGTCTATGACTATACACTCTTAAAAATACCGATTATTTGCAAACGCTGTCAATCGTATTAGGTTTCAACAAAATGTTTTATGAAATAAAAGCAGTATACAATTGTTTATGTTGAAACTTTGAAAACCCACAAAGTGTCTGTATATATCAGTTTATTTTTGTGCAATTCAATGTTGCTTAGCATATTTAAATATTTTTTTATAAACTTTGGTCTCGCTAAATTTTTCTTGATAGCCTTAATGTATGCTGGTATATTCGGACATGTAAGCGCTATTATCCAACGGTTATATAGTGGAACTGCTCGTTATCATGCTCAAATGTTACGCGTTAAAGAATTTATTCGTTTTCATCAAATACCAAATCCATTAAAACGACGTTTAGAAGAATTTTTTCAACATGCATGGTCATATACAAATGGCATTGATATGAACTTAGTATTACGCAGTTTTCCTGAATGCTTACAAGCTGACATATGCTTACATTTAAATCGAAATCTACTTAACACGTGCTCACCTTTCAAAAGTAAGTTCTATTGGTTATATCCTGACACGATTATGTATGTTTTAAGCATAGATAAGTGGTGGTATGCTATAGACATCAGGATGAGCGTTTCGTCCTGTTTAAAACTCACCGGATGTTGATGTTTATTCCGAGAGTCGTCGAACCCAGTACTATGCTCTTTAATCGCCATCACGTTATCCACATAGTTCATATAGCCACTGTCTTGAGCAATCAATCGAAACTTTACTGTTTATTGTTTAAACTTTCTCACTAATGTTGGCTTAATTATTTTAATTTTAAATATTTATATTTCAAAGTTTTTATCGATCATTTCACTGATGACTCTTTAGTGGCATAGATAATAGTAGTATGTAAATTACATTTTGCTACTGTTATTAGTGAAATCTTAATAGTTTTCTTTTCTTTAAAACTAATCGTTTCAAATTATTTAAATTATAATCATTAAATTAAAAAATATCTAATGAATTAATGAATAATGTAGTCTAAATAAAAGAATCTTTGTCAAGAAGTTTATTTTCGAAGCCATACAATTATGTGCGTATATATATATATATATATATATATATATATATATATATATATATATATGTTTATAAACAAACTGTTTGTTAGAATTTAATAAGATTATCTGAAATTAAATAGCATAGTTTTACTAAATAATAAAGTATTGAGGGACAGAATTTTTTTAAAAAAACATGAACTATCTACTAACTTGAATTAAACAGATTAATTGTATAATTTACTTAGAAATCAAAAAATATTTCATTTGAATTGATAATAGAAAATTCTAGATAAAAACAACTTTTTGTAGCAATAGTAGTAATGAAATGAAAAAATTTAATATAAACATCAAAAAACTAGGACTATAATGCCAAGTATCTTCAGAAAAAAAAACTGTGATGTTACACACTTAACTGAGACTTTTTAATTGTCTCCTAAAAGCCTAATGCAGTTTAAAGTAGCCAGTTTAAATATACTCTCCTTGGAATCTCTGAATAGATCGTATAAATAATATCGAATGCTGGGTTTATATCGGAATATTCTGTATCTACAACACAGTACAGAATAAGGTGTATAATTGACATGAATTATTCTTTGCTAAACAGTATTGATCCTCCTGATCACCCTGAACCCGGCGGGAGTAACTATTACTTTCTTAAGGTAGCCAAATGCATCGTCATCTAATTGAGTGGGTATATTAGGTGACGCGCATAAATGGAGCCTTCTGGGGGTTGTGGTGGCGAATACCTCTCTTCATGGTCCTGCCAGGCAACGTGGGGTTGTTTACAGCTCTGCGGCTAAAAGCCGTTCCGAACGCTTAGGATACCGTGCCTAGCATGGTCCAGAATAATGGTACGTGTTCAGCCACTCTGGTGGATTAGGACTGAACTACTCTAAGTCTGAATCCTGTCCATCGAGCGTAGGTAAATTCCGATAATGGTTTGAGGACTTGTCCTCTATCATTCCATAGTAGCAAATACCTTGAAAGGGATGTAGCTTTCCAGGATGATTGAAGGCTGCCCTCGACGTTCTGTTTGGGGAGGCAGCCGTAGAGATCCTGTACTCTTGAAGCCGACCCTATGTGGTTGTACCGAACATTCTGCATCTCGGTGTAGTGTATAAACTGGCGTCGAGGCCCCTTAAACAAGGGTCTCGAGTTGGGTTATAAGATCCGGTGCTAAAGGGTACTGGACGCCAATGATGTCTGCCCACTTCTGTGGGATTAACACAGTTTGGCCGAGTACTTGCACTTGCTTGAGTCCATGAAATTTTCCTCATGGGAGTGTGTGCGTTCCGGCTGACCTTGTGGGACAAACTCGATCTTTAGCTTGAGGGCTCCGGTCGATTGTATCAGCGCAAGGCAGTTGGAGGCCAGACGGTTGGAACAGCTGCTGGCTAGTTCACTGCTGGGTGGCTCGATAAGCTGTTCATGGTGCCTGGTCCGGCTGGCTAAGCCCGCCTTGCAACCCATGCTAACTAGGGATCTAGGGTAATGGATTGGTGGAGGGATTTGTTGATTCATAAGTGCCCGAACGGGGGCTTCTGTTCGTGTGCTTGCTTTCTCGACGTCCGACCTGCTTGCAGACCAAACTGGACAACATGTACGTTCACGATTGGGGTAGGGGTGATCACTGTTGGCTACAGTGAAAATCCTTGTGTTGCCTAAAAAGCAGCGATGTGCATATGCAGCGCGCTTGTCTGTTAACCAAGATATATATTGATCCTCCTGAATCAACAATTTTTATTTGATATTATTTAAGTATAGTTGCTTTTGTTGAAGTAACAAGTTTATGCTGTCGTTGAAAAATTATCATTACACTAATAGATTTCATCATTAACTGTTATTAGAGTTTATGAGAGAAAAAAATTTATTGTTCACTGTCATTTATTTTATGTATCAGGATTCTAATCCAATTCGGGAACTGATTTGTAAGTTCTAATTCTAATACAATCTTGCTATTTATTCTTCAGATTTAATGTTAACTGATTTAGTTATCTTGATTAGTTTTGATTAGTTTGTCTGATTCTTCATCTCTTTTTTTCTTAAAATAAGTTTTAATTAGACTGACTAGTCAATATATTCTCTCTGATTTGAAAATGTAAATTACTAGTGATTCTTCTTCTTCTTCTTCTTCTTCTTCTTATTATTATTATTAACTTAGTTTCTTTAATAATTAAAACTCATGAATGAATTATATCTTATTTATAATAAATTGAATACAACTAACTATCACTAACTATTGATAATCTGATGCATTTCTTAAAAGTTGAAATGTTCACACAAATATTGATCAGCAGTCATCGTTGCATTATATGAAATTCCTGCAGATGAGCAATTTATTTTAGATTTTATGAAAAAATATTATTTAAAATAATCTGAAAAGAATTACTTACTTTTTGTTTGTTGCATGATTATTTTAATATTTTTATGAGTTCATTATATCCTGTATAATGAACATGATGCTTACATTGTATTTCAGTAGTAAAAACTAGCATAACAAACAGAAAAGAATTTTTTATACTCATTCAATAAATGACAACTATTATGATTGAATAGTTTAATTAATAATACTTTTCTGTTTGAAGTGAACGAGTTGTATTTTGATCCAAATAAATTATAAATAAATTTTACTTTCTATTTGCACTTATGACAGTGTAATATAGAATTTTGTGAGGGTTAAAGTTCCCTACCGTATTCGTGATTTATTCTCCTGAAATTTTATTGGTACAGTATTCTTCACAGTATGTCTTGTAAAAACAGTGTTGTTATCAATCTCTACTGCATCCTTGTATTAATCATAACATGCTAACTAGTGAAATGTAATTCGCCGGATTCTAGTGTGAAACTACGACCAAGGAAATTAGATAATGTCAAATGTGATACCGAATATCACACACGTAACAATCAATAGTAGTTGAACAATATCGCGATTTAAATGATGCCAACGGTGTGAACTATTGGCAACAACGTGGTGGTTCGTAGGTCGGTCACTTGCAATAAAATCAGAAAAAGTCATAGATCCATACTTCTAATGATTCCTGTATTATGACGAAAATGAAGTCTAACACTTTTTTTTGTTTTCATTGGTTGCCTATCCAAAGCAGTCTATGATAAGCAACTTAGAATGAATATTTACATCTTCATATGTTCTCATGTCGTCCAAACTATCTACAACACTTATGACAGTTTTTATATTTTTTAGACTTCCTATTTCATTAAAATTATTTTATGAACATAAGTACTGATGCAACATAAACTAGAATTTCAATCCAAGTTAAAAGTAAACAAAAATGTAAACAAATAAATACTAATAAGTTTTCCCACTAGTCTAATGGGAGTTTCATATTGTTTGAAGGTGATCTTCACTACAGGAACCGACCTAAACAGAAAGACCAGTTGAATTAGTAGTTCATAAAAAACTTCGAATTCTACGATCGATCCTGTTCATGTTTATATATATAACTACTGATCGAACTTTAATTTTTTGTCAGAATTTTATCAATTTACAAAGTTTACTTTATTTTCATTAATTTGATTTATCATTCTCAATCTGCATACTTTTTTTTGTTGTTTTATAATTCTTGACTAATTTTTTGATTAAAAAAAATTTCCATTTTAACATTTAAAGATGCAAGTCAAGGTTGTCTTCGAGCGCTGGCATTAAAATTAAAAACAACACATGTACCACCTGGTGATACACTTGTTCATAAAGGTGATGTATTAAATTTTCTATGCTTTATTGCACGTGGAAGTATTGAAATTATGATTGGTTGTGATATTCTAGCTGTATTAGGCCAAAATGATGTATTCGGTGAGAGTCCGACGGAATTTATTAGTATGGGTCAATCAAATTATAATGTGAGAGCATTAACTTATTGTGATCTACACAGGATTCAACGTGATGATCTATTGGAGATTTTAGAAATGTATCCAGAATTTGCAAAACAATTTAAAAAAGAATTAGAAATAACTTTTGATTTACGTGATGTAAGTTCGTTTGCATTTGTATTACTAATTTTATTTTTATAACTCTTTAATCGATTAGCGATGCTGCATAATATAAGTGGAATATTTTAATTGCCCTAAGCTTTTATTATTGCTCTGTATCATATCGTCGACCATTACTTTCAATGAGCTTTTGAGAAAATTATACTTTAAGTCTGAAATTAGTTCATTCTGATAAGATTGTTTATTGCTAATCTTCTTTGTCGACTTTGTTATCTCTTTATCTTTCTTTTTAGTTATATCGATTTTTGTTTGTTTTTTCTGACTGACCTCTTACCAAATGATTGATTGACACTTATAGTATCAACTTAAAAGTTAGATCTATGTCTAAATGATTATTGATCGGAGGTTGACCTGTAATGTATACCCTTTAGAAATTCTTTGACCTTCTTACAGTTTTTTTTTATGTAGATATTTTAACATTTTTCCAATGATATGCATGTTTCTGGATGCATGTATGTGGTTGTATAATTTATAGAAAATGTTGTCGTTCATTATATAAGTAGTGGAATTTCTTCGAGATAATTGCTATGCTTCGTTTATCACTCGTCCTGGTACCCTAAAACCTGATAACTACCGACACGAAGAAATAACTACAGTTTATTGTTGCACAGAGCAGATCACTAAGCCACGAAGCACACAAAGTAAATACGAACAAAAATGAGTATGCGAATGACTGTATAGGATTTAGGAAGTGTGTATATCTAAACAAGCAAATAGTCCATCAAGCTCTTTAGGTAACCAACATTAAAGATAGTAAGAGGAATATGTGAGTAGGCCGTAACAGATAATTACGCATGCATGATCATGGGAATAATTGCGTAAAGATATGAGCAGATGCTTACCGTTATAAATGACACTATTTATTAAATAAGTTAGTTAAAGGGTTTAATAAATTTAAACGTCTATAACCTCAAGTTTGGTGAGGTTACTATAACTGTTTTGCTTATATATAAATGTATGGGACATTCACTTTGTCCCCTTTGATCTGAATAACTACTCCTAAGAAGATGTTATTTTATTACGTAATTACTCCTCAACGTATTTCCCGCTCTTAAGTACATTTCTAATTATTATCTGCTTAATTTATACCTCTTATTGCTGTAGTGTAAAATTGATGGATATTTTTAAAAATCTGAATAATATCAGTTAAGTAGTCGCTATCTTCTCAAAGCAAAATAGTAGGTTACTTATAATTATTGATAAAATCAAGGAATTTGTCCAGAGAACTCATATACTAACAAATATTTTGATCACGTATAGGTACATGCCTTAAGTTGTTATGAATACATTTATGTGAGTATAAGCGATTGTACTTGTACTATGAAATCGAAGCTCATAAACTCCTCTTGTTCGCCTGCAACTAACACTTAAAGATAATAGTTCCCTCTTTAATAAATCACTTATAATACTAGTGACCATATTACAATCTGTCTACCTTGCAAAACTTCACCCAATTCACATAAACATTCATTTCTTTAGAATTAACAATTATTTTGGTTTTAGCTTTGTATAGATGAAATAGTCCTCAAGACTATGAACTTATAGTGTTGTTACATCTTGTGATTACATAAACAGTATAGAAATAAGGAAGTTAACTGAAATACAAGATTAATAAACCAGTAACTGCATCAATATATTTTGTGTTTAGCTTAATGTTATTTCAACTGATTGAAAATGAAAACAATCATTGTGTTGTACAACAGAATGTTTGTTTTAAATTTAATCTATCTTAAATTCAGTTGTTTGTAATTTTTTTCCCCGACTTTTTTTATAATAATGACTATAGAATAAAAATGTTTGTTCTCTAAATATTAACAATGTAAACCCATTTTAATGCATCTATTACCAACACAAACATTGAAACGTTAACTGTCAACAGAGCGCTCGGAAAGTTTCAATGAAAGAATTTGATGTTTGATTTTCGTTAATTAAGAATTTATTCATCCTAAAATAATTGAATGATTGAAAAAAATTCTAGACAATAGTCGACTTGTAATTTTACAGGTACTAATTCAAAGTTGAATTTCACTTACATTGTTCTTCAATGATGCGTAAAGTCAACCGTATCTTAAGCTACCAAAAAAATAAAGCTTAACTGACTAGTTTAGTTTCCCTGCAATAAACTACCAAAAGTCCATTTGATTCAAAATTAAGCAGAGTTTGTGATGGACAGACAGACAGACAGATACAATGAAGAACGTCGTACATAGGTACATCAGTTCAGGTTGCCATACCACGTCAGTACAGAGACGCTGCTGTCAGTTCAAATCCAAGAGTGGTAGCGATAGTAGAATTATTAGCAGTAATGGAGAAGATTAGGGAGCGAAGAAAGGATATGATTCGAGAAGTATAATTCAGTAAGATAAATTTAGAAGGAGAAAGATAGAGATTATGAGGAATTCAGAAGGTGAGAATTAAAAAGCACACAAAGAGTGGATACACCTGCGCCATTGCAAACGATTCTGAGCCATGTCGTTCAAGGTCTCTAACCATTGGTGACTTTCGTCTCGCGGACCGCAACCAGATAGCCTACGTCTACCAATATGACCCAGTCCACTCGTCAGTGACTTCATGGATTTCTGCCATGTTTTGGTCTGGCCACCTCTAGCTTTCTTTCAACCTACTTCTACACCTCAAAACATAGCTCGTCGAGGCAGTCGGTGGTTAGGCATACGTAACACATGTCCCAACCACCTCAACTGATGAAGTTTCACTACTTCATCTAGTGATGTGCCATGCCTACCTAGAACTCGTTTCCTAACGATAGCATTGCTTAATCGGTCGTCCCATGATACACGGGCAATGCTTCGGATACACCGATGATAGAATGTAAAATAAAACCTTAATGTCTCTATCGTATTCAAAATACCTCAGTACATTGTCTAATGATCAAAATCGAGTTCGAAATTCGATTCAGATGTATTTATTATAGCCGTATTGGTTGATATATATATTTATTCTTAGGAAGGCTATGTTTATTCACAACTATTGCTCAACTTAACTTGTTAAAGGAAAACCGAAAGTGCATTAAAAATTAGATTTCAAAATGAAATGTTTTGAGAAAATCACGCTCCAATATCCAACACTAATCTAGCAAATAAACTGAAAATTGACCCAAAATACTGGATACGACACATGTGGGCAGCCATAAATTTTAAAGTTAACCTCAGCCCAAATACAACGCAGACAATTTTAGTTTCGTAATGATTATTGAACATTTCGAACTTCACTGCGAATAAATCCTTTTGAATATGGATGTTTGATTATGATTTTTACAATCCGTATATTATATAACAAGTACTAGTCATTCAACCATATATAAATAATAACCTTAAATAAATAACCTTATATAGATATTATATGTTTTGTTTTTGCTAGTATTCTGATCCGTGTATTCTTAATCCAGAATTAATCCCACCATCAGCTAAATTCCCCAGATATCCTTCACCTGACCATGTTGATTCACTACATCAGAACAATGGTGATAATCATGACAACAACAATGATATTATTTATAATAATAGTGGTGTCAGTAATCACAATTCGGATTGTGGAGAAGATTTTGACGAATGCTTTCAACTTCATGAAACAAATGGTAAACATTTGTTTATATATGTAAACAATTATTTGTTACACTGAAGCAAACGTTGCAACATTCATTTTATTTATCGTGGCTGTTCTTGTTATTGGTGTAAATGATATTTCTGTTTACATTGAAATAATTAAAATGACCCGTCTAGTATTTGTTTATAAACATTGTATGAAAGTAAATTGAATTAATTTCGCAATAACTGTTAGAATTACATAATTATATTAAAATAATTAAGAATAATAAAGTCATAATAATATATTTTTTAATTCTTAATTCATTCTATTAATCTTAGAGTAGAATATAATATAATCGCGAAAAACCATGCCTACAAAAAGAAACTGACACTCGTCATTACACAGTGAATAAGGCAAAAACTGATGGCAGGCAAAGATTTGATTCATCCACTCCTGACTTATATATATATATATATACAACTAGGATGGAGAGAATAAAATAATGAATGTTTTACCAATGCAATACAAAATGAATATTCCTAGTTAGTCACTTCCAGCTTAGAACTCTGCACATATATGATTCGTTTGAAGTTACTACATTATAACAAGACAATGATAGTATTGGTTATGGTAGGAATGGGTGCATATAAATAATGTTATTCAAGAAGAAAGAATTAAACCCTGGAAGGACAAGTATAAGATAATTTTAAAACAAACGATCTGACGGATAACTCTTTTAAGTCATACTATTCAACATCTCAAACTATTAGTTGTTGTGGTCACATGGACCCCTACCAGGTATTTTGTATCTAATAAAGGCTCAGACCGGAAACCAGTGACTTTATAGAGTGACGCTACGTCTTCATTTAAACATCCTTCCACCACGCTCCTAAGTCACTCAGTATATCATGTTGAGGTATGCTATGGCCAATCATACCGAATACATATTCCAACCATCTCACTTGATAAAAATATGTAACTTCATGAAGCGATTTGTTATCTTTACATGGCATTCATATGATGGTCCCGATATTCGTCATGAATTCTCCAAAGCTGATATGTCCTTGGTACACTTATAAATGACAGACTAACCCACTAAACCTGTCGATTAACAGGATCAAATATTTTCCCAAAGTGGAGAAATACACCTACAGTCGGCCGTCGATGTTTATGCCTACATTGCAAAACCTGACAGTGGGGTAGAATATTTTATCAGTTCATAAACGTCAGAGTATGAAACCGACCTTTTGTCCCACGTTCATTCTTCACCAGCTCAAGTAAAAAGTTTGATAATTACTGATTCCTTTATCGTTCTGATAAGATGATTTCTATCCTTTCTCATAAATTGAGACAATTATTGATCGAGATCAGTTAATATAAACTACCATATTTTGAGACAAAAACTATTCCATCTATAGACTGAATATTAATATTCAAATAAACATTTTCATTATCATATCTAATTTTTTTTCTGGACGTTTGTGTTAACTCTCAAGCGTGATAATATAATCATAAACATAACATCAATCAACTGAAAGAATTTTGGAGCTATGTGAAGAGACATATAAAATTGTTTAATCAATGTAGACAAAAAACTAGAATTAGTTTAAATGGTACCTCATTTGTAATAAGATGTATTTGCTTATTTCATTACATATTTGAGTCGATAGGATCGAGTCTATTTATCCAATCCAAATTTTTATTGTATGGATTGATCTTTTTTCAACCTTCGGAAGAGCAATAATTAAAGGTGACTTCAATGGCAAACAATTAACACCAGTCAAAGAACCATTAAAAACAACAAAAACACGGTTTAGAAACTCCCCCTCCCCACACATTTCTGTTTTTCACGTCTTAGCAATACATGCCGAGGAAGACGTTTTAGTCTCTACGTGACTTCTGAAACACTGATAAATTAAGTTGAGATTAAATGATTGAAAGCACCAACAAAAGTCTGTAATTCAACTACAAACCTTTAACACTTCATTCAGTTAAGCTCTAACATTATAGACAGACAATTAACTCATTCTTAACTTGGTTTAACCCAAAGATAGTTTTTGTCTCTAAATTCAAAAATTCCAGCTTCTTGTGAAATACTAGTGAACACTGAATTTCTGCTTTGCCTAGGTGGCATTTTTTCTTTCACAAGTAATTTAACTTAAAAATGATTATTGAATACATTTCATTTAAAGACTGAATCATAGATAGTATTCAGATATACATAGATTTTCATGATCAGCGTTAGACCATCATTGGAAATTCGGAAGCACTAGACGGCCATTTCAACCTAGTATGCAGCTTATTAGCTATGCACCTCCTGTGAATCGAACACTTAACCTTTTGATCGCTGAGTTGACATCCTGTGGTTTTAAAGTCGAATTTAAACGAATAAAATAAACAATAATCTGTAACTCTTTATATCTCATTCATAAGTATGCAAAATTAATTGACTGAACTGAACTAAGTTCCCACTTAATTATGAACAGTTGGATTTATAATTTCCAGATGTTCACAAAATCACTCATATAACTAACTATCGATGAGATTAACATTGATATGAACTTAGATATGTTTTAATTAGATAATTATCACTTGTATGTCAAACAAAAACAGAAAGGAATTAGATGTTAACCTATTGATACAATGAGATAGTATGCAATACTGTACAACTGAAATACATTATTTGCAATAGATAACTATGTCACATTCGACTAGGATTAAATTTGTGATTTCAACTTTGAAAATTCTGAACACCACTCTTCATAAATATCCTATACAAAATAATGCGATTATAATTCAATAAAATTTTCTTTAGATTAAAAAATTTTTTCATTCAATAAATGAATTCTTTTCATTGTTTATTTATTAACTTGTAGATATCCGAAATATCCATTGTATGCCGTTTATTGATTGTTACTCAAATGATCAGTCACCAAATGTTTCAAATAAAACACCAAGGAATCGAAATATTTCATTGTCTAAATCAATTGAACAAATTCATCAGTACAGTAATACATGTACATGTGATTCTAATGTATTTTCATTTACAAATGATAATAATACTAATAATACTAATAATAATGAATCGGATATAGTTAACTTGTCATCAAGACGTAAAACGATACATGATAAATATCCCACTGTCGAAGATTCAGCTAATGTTTCACAACCATCCTCTGCAACACCTTATCCACTTCATTCTAGATTTAATAATATTAAGCCTCGTAGGTTATCCGGTTTTTTATTTCCGTTTTTTTTTGTATGTTATAGCTTTATTGATGATTATATATGATATGAATGAAGTTAGGTTCAGTTTCATTAGAGTCTTGATATGTGACTCTTTTTGAGTGTCAAATATGATAATTGTTGTCAGTTTCTAATGCAAATGTCTTTCAATTAATAGCTTCTCTAAACGTAAGCAGAGATATTACATAAATATTTTGTAAGGTCACATTGAAATGATGTCCGGTTAGACATATGTACGTCAAACAATTCACACTAATACTGTGAGAAACATTCTACGTAGAAATCTGAAACAGTCGAATCTGTTTGAGGCTAAATAATAATCTAATGGTTAGATTACACAGTAGAACTGTTCGGTAAAAGGGCTTATCACTGAATTATCGATAGTCTTCATTTAATTAATGTGCCATTCAAAGGTGTTTATATAATATATTTTACACATTAGAAGTCATCAACCAATCTCTGTTAGACCACCATTGAAAAACACGGAAGCACTGGAAGCCGTTTCGTCCTGGTATGATGCTCATCAGCAGTGCGCATCCACGACTCCTGCACCTCTCAGGATTAAAACCCGAGACCTTCGGTCTTGTGCGTGAACGCCTAACCTCTGGACTACTGGGCCAGCATCCAACGGTGGTAATATCTAACCCTGATTGATCAAGGGATTTTGCGCGACCTCACCCATTTGCCTTTGGTAGTTACTGCCTACACCTGACAGGTTTGAATTCCAATGGTCACGTCTTCTCACTAGAACTCCGAGAATTTCCTTAGAAAGCTAGTCACTAGTGAGCACATATTACGATATTTTCAATTAGAGTTTTAAAGATTAGTGTTTTTAAACATTTGAAATCATCAATCAATCATTGTTAGACCACCATTAAAAACCTGGAAGCACTAGACGGCCATTTCGTCCTGGTATGGGACTCATCAGCAGTGTGCATCTAACAATGATTGATTGATGATTTCAAATGTGTAAAAACACTTATCTCCATAACTCTAATTGAAAATAATATATTTTGTTTTATAGTCAAAAGAATCATAATTATTGTTAAATTCATCAACAGTTTATAAACTAGCATTGTACTGGTAGTAGACCATGTACTCCTTGTTTGTAAGTTTATCTTCTTAGTATCTATCAGTCTACTTTAATAAATTATTCCACTTATCTAATAAATTATGACCAAAGTAAAATAAGGTCATCATACATTGCAATTGACAAAGCTTTGAAGTTAACTTTTATCTTGAATCAACAATTAAAATGAAGATTCTATTCATCTCATACATTACTATAACAATGAATAGTAGTGAATGGAGTTATTCACATTACTAAACATAAATAGTTTATAAATATTTCATGAACATCATTTCATATAAACTTGATATTATATATTCTATGAAATATTTTTAAAATGTTCACATTCTCATCATAGCCGAATAATAGAAGCGCTCTCAGAGAATTGTCTATTGATCAACTAATTCGATTCATTAAAGCTCACTTTTTGTGAATGATAAACATATTTCTTTTAGAATCACAAGTATCTGATCTTTTACAGAAGTGCCTTAAGGCATTGAAATGTTTGGCTGTTAAAAAATATTCCTGTCTCTTATTTTGTAACTGTGAAATTATGTAAATGACATAGATAATCACATCCTTAATTATTTAATATTCGATTATTTTAAATCATGCATTAGCTTGTTCCTAATTTCAATAATAGTTATGTATGTATACATATAGTAGCTAATTTAAGGTCATGCGTATAAAGCTACCTCTTAAAGAAAACAAATAATTTCCAAGGTCACTCATAGTAAAAATAAACTGTTATTGACAAATTGCATTCATTGTTTAACATGAATCAAAGTAAAGGTAATATTGATAAGAGACACATCACTGTGAAAAAAAAGATTATTATCTAATGTGATTGAAGTTAGTAAGTAATTAGTTAGAGAAGGAATAATAATAATGTTTACCCAACAGCTGGCCGTCATTATCAAGATTATTTTATTGATTTGTGTTGTGCGAAAAAATAAGCGAAATTATTAAGTCAACTATGAATAATAATAATAATAACGTGAATGAATTAAGATAATCGAAATATTTACGTCGTATTTATTCAATGTATCAAAGAGGCTAAATGAAATCAAGTAATTTCAGAAATAGTTATACATAAAATCATGTAGATATAAGATATTTTAGACATGAGAAAAACCAATAAATTAATATCATAAGAATTAACGGTCAAAGGCACCACTACTAACAGTGATAGGGCGTATAAATTTTTGTACACACAGTTGAGGCATTATCTCATGGAGACAAGAGCTTTCCAGTTGTTCTCATCTAGTTCTGAACGAAATGTTATATAGTTTTAAATATATAGTTTTTTTTTCTTTACTAAGTAGCAGAAGAAATCACTATTGGCTACAGTTTATATTTCATTTAGAAAACATTATTCAGACATACATTTCCATATAAACTATTTCTATACGAGAAAGTAAACATGGAAGAAAACTAGACATAGATTACAACGTCATATCAGTAGTATTCTTTTTATTTTTCTCATTGAATCCATTTTAATAAGAAAGTAATCATTATGATTTTATTAATTGATAATTAAGTCGGCTATTATTATAATGACAATCAGTTAGTTTAATTAAAAAGCTTATTATAATACTCTATTGAATTTACATAACTTAGATAACATGAAACATTGTCTGAATAATTTTTTTTTATAGATAATGTTAAAGTAACTAACTATGTCATTGACTGAAAGAAAATTTTCTTTCCAAGGAAATAATAATCTACATTCCCTAAACGAAATACATTAATACATATATAGAATTATGGAGAGAGAGATTGAATTATAAACTGATATAAAATTTCAAATATCCAGGGACGATTACAATAGGATAATAATTGAAAAGTTAAAAAAAATAATTTACACATCAGAAATGTAAAAAAAATATGATTGTTCATTGAACAGAAATAAAGAAGATGAAAATTGTCAGTCAGCCACTTACAATGTACAAATTTGTACATGAGTACATAAGTTCAGGTTGCCCTACCGCATCAGCATATAGATGTAACTGTCAGTTCAAATCCGACAGTGGTAGCGATAGTGGAGGTATTAGCAATAATGGGGAAGATTAGAGTTCGAAGATATGATTCGAGAAATATAATCCAGGGAGATAAATATAGGAAGAGAAAGATAGAGATGATGAGGAATTCAGAAGATTAGAATTTGATAGAACACAACGAGTGCATGCATCTGCACCACTGCAAACGATTCTTAGCCATGTCGTTCAAGGTCTCTTAACCATCGGTGACTTTCGTATCACAGACCCCAACCAGGTAGCCTACATCTACGAATATGACTCAGTTAACTTGTTAGTGACTCCATGGATTTGTACCATGTTTTGGTCTGGCCGCCCCTATCTCTTATTCAACCTACTCATACACAAAAACATCGCTCGTCGAGGCAGTCGGTGGTTGGGAATTCGTAACACATATCCCAACCAACGCAATTGTTGAAGTTTCACTACTTCATCTATTGATTTGCCATCCTTACCTAGTACTCGTTTCCTAACGATAGGGGTGTGAACGAATGTCATCTAATCTTACCGGCCGTTTCGCATCCGCATAGCAGGGCGGAGCGAACTGCTGCACAGTACTTTCGTCCTTTGGTTAGTAGACGGATATCTCGTCTACGTATGAGAATTGTAGAGATTATTAAGTATAAATTTACAACTGAAATAAGTGGCTTTATTGAAAAAGATGGAAAAAAAATTTTTTTCTTTGATTTTTGACAATTTCAATTAAAGAAAATAACAACACAGATGTAGTCAGTTTATGGTTAAAAATTAATAACTTTTATCAATTTTAGCTGAAGGAATATATTGTATGGAACATCAAAGTTTGGACAGAATTAATTCCTCAGATGTAATTGTAAATTTGTTAACACGTCTTAGTTCAATGGAAAAGTAAGTTATATAATTTTATTTCTTTTTATTTTCGAAGTCATATTATTTTGCATAAATAAGAGGATTAATTCTTAGGTATTTGTTAAGTTAATTTCATCTAAAAATACACAGGTTAAGTAAGATGTAATAATAATAATTAATTATTTATTTCAAAGAGAAAGCAATAAAAATCTTTTTACCGATTACATTTCAACTGTTAAAAAACATTGTACATTACACCTGGAAATAAGTAAAACAAGGGCAATTTTCTTTTTCCTTTTTTTGGATCTTACTCTTGTTTGAATGTACTTTCATTTGAAATTTAAGTCTTGCATTATCATGAGAAATTTTCATTTTATTATGAACTAGTGATAGTAACAATATATGGTCATCTATGTTTATTGTCAATATGGTACAACCATATTGTGATTTTTTATTTGTTGATTCTAAATAAACTCTCTATAGTCTTGTTATTGAACTAATAATAACATTTTAGACAGAACGGATGAAAAAGTTTTCTGTGATAAGTAATATTTCAACAGTTATTCGGTTTTAACAGCTCAACAATTTGGAAAACACGTTGACAACAGTGGAACGTTTACTTTGATACCGTGATCAAGGTACTGGAACTGTAGGCGGCGAGAGACATGGAAAAACAATTTGACCAGTACTGAGTAACAAATGGCCACAATAAATCTATTGACAGAATTATAAACTGTCGTCGATAAAGTTGGTTGAGATACACGTTACTCACACTCAGTCACTACATACTACGGCGCACTTTGCCAACTAGAACAAGAATAATCTGTAAAGCCAATTGAAACCAAACTAACAAATCAAATCAATTAACAACAGTTCATGAATTTATTGACCGTTAGACAGAGTCATCACAGTAAATCCGTGCGATCGTTGTAATGAACGGTTGAAGATCTAAGGTGGTATGTTTCACACATAAACGATTATCTTCGATCAGTCACAGCCTCATTAACAAGATTATATTTCAGTGTATTTGTTTGCCAATGTGTAATTTTATTTTATCTCTTTTTATTTTTGTTCCATCTCAGCAATCTATCATCAATGGAAAAGAGATTAAACACTGAACTTAATCAAATATCGCAACTCATTGACACCTATTCATCATGAATCTAATGATTTTTTCAACTGATTCGTACAAAAGTTTTATTATCATTATTAACATCATCATCATGATTTACATACTTGTGTATTATCAAAATCATGTGCAATAATATTTCTTCTATTCAGTATAACATATTGGGAACAATGTTCTCTCTCCTCAATATTGTAGCAATGTACAGTTTCAGGATATTTAAACCAACAACATTATGAATACGGACTAGAAAGATGATTAATTTACTCTTGACATTGTTTCATATAAATGTATGTATTCACTTTAACTGGGTAATTTTATTAACAGCCACTATTGTATACAATTTTATGTTACAAGAGATTATTATGTTTCTGCTTGCTGTTCGATCTTTATTCGGTTAACTTTTGTGAATCTCCAGTAAAACAGCAAACAGAAATGTTTTCTTTGAGAAAAATAATCTAATCATCTGTATCGTATGTTAGTATTATTTTTTTAATTTATATCGTTTACCTCCCGTCTATAATAAACTATATATATAACTGTTAGTCCCCCTTCTTATCTACCTTCTCTTTGTTCTGATTTATCTTTTCAAGTTTCTTAATCCTTTTTATTAACCACACAGTATTCATTTGTATTGTTCAATGCGAATTTTCGAATAATACAAGAATTACAATAGTAAGCTGTGTTATTGCCTGCGATTAACTTTCATAGCATTTATATGAATTACGATTTATAACGTACATACGTTCGTTTATTTTCATGACAAAAAGTGACACGGTATATTTTTTTCTAAACAATGAAATGTAATTATGGTAGCTATAACAATATTTAAGAAACTTGACCAAATAATACAATATACACTTTCTGTAATTTGTATATAATTCTTTCAGTTATCAATAGTTTAAGATAAATTTTGTAACATGCAGCTAATACCGATACTCACTTTCTTCCTATACATAAGTTTAGCTGCTTGGTGATTAAAACTTTTTGCGATTTGACTTCTTTACCAATTACGTGCATCATTTTTGCGATTTCTGGTTGGCCCTCTGAATTAATAACTGGTGTTACACACGTCAAATGATGCTGTGGAAAATCTGAATATAAACTGAAACATTACAGAACAACAATAATGTCTTTGTCATCTAAATATATATATTCCATCTGATCTTGACTTCTTCGCACATCACACAACTATCTTTCATCCTAAATTCGAACAATTTGATAAAATCAGCTTCAATCTCTAACTGCCGATGTACGTATTAAGTGACCATAATGTCTGCAAGCTGAGCAAACCAGATTTATTGCCTAGTATGGTTATTGTGCTCTGTGGACAGTCTTTAAAGAACACTTAGTGATATATATATATATATATATATATATATATATATATATATATATCAAAACAACACGAAAAATCAATGCCCTAAATGTATGTATATTTATTATCACAGTAAATCCAATCTATTAGAAAAAAATTGGACTCAAAAAAAAAGAACGTAAAATTATTACAGATAAGAATAATTAATTTAAAATATACAAAAATAATATCAGATATTCACAAATAACAATAGTAGATTGTAATTAATTCAAAGAAATAAGTATAATACACACTACAATAAACCATTGATTTTATCAACTTCAATATGATCATTGCATGTACCGTTTACAGATACTTCTTCACCTAATGATAATGTTTTGACAACATTTGGCGTACTATTCACAATAGAATCTATTGTCTCTATTTCACTGCTTGTTGATGGAATAGGAGAAAAATTGTTATTTGAACTGTTGTTATTTAATACATCAGATTGTATGACTGGAAGTAAATTTGACCATTTTGTATAAATAGGTGCACATATTAATCGACATAAATTTGCTAAAAGTGGACGATGAAATGTTGTAGGATTATGACAAGTTGGAATTTGAATATCACTATCAATTTCATCAACAAATAAATAATTAATTAAATTTGCTAGAATACAATGAGTCAGTGATGTACAAAATGCACTAGCTAAACAATGAACATCATTTAACCAATTATTCGATTGTTGTTCTTTTAAATTATCATACATTTTTGTTATAGATTTTGCAGAAGTATGTAAACCATTGGATATAATGATAATAATTCTGAAATGATAAAACAAAAAATAACCATCAAATAGAAATTATTTCGTTGTGGTTTTATAATAATACTCTAAATTATGATGAACAATAAATAAAATTATACTCTAAAAATCTAAGATAATAAAGAAATAAAGTAGTAGCTTAGTTATAGGGCCTTACGATAATATATCTACCGATGATTTAGGATGATTAAACGCAAGATTTAGAATTTTCGATTTCAGTTAACTAAGGATGAGTGCAGTATGCATTCACGACTCCTGCACCTCGCAGGACTTGAACCCAGGACCTTCGGTCTTGCGCGCGAATGCCTAACCTCTGGGATGAAAGCAAAAAGAAAACTTCATCTAACGAGTCTCAGTGAATTTCAACTACAATAAAAACTTAAAATAGAGAGCTCATGAATTTTTCATGTACAATAGTATATTTCCCTATTGACAGGCTAGATATTAATTAGAATATGTTCATTGCACATACCTAATAAAATAATGAGAAACTAATTGTGGAGTGTATGCTAAGAACATTCCGTAAATAAACTTGAATCGCTGGACAAGTAGAACAGTGATATAACAGAATGAATATCGAGTTATTTGTGGGACTATCTTGTGAAAAATTATTGATTATTATTGTAATACTTAATTATAGATATCTGGATTATTGGATTCTAATATTCTCTTATTCGCACTATCCACTTTCATGCCAAGTTGGACACTAAAACCAAATAGCGTTCAGAAAGACAGTGACAACATTAGCGTAACTGTACCACCATATCCTAAATCATTTTATCATCACAGCAATACACAATCCACCAACTTTTCTTAATAGGATATCAAAATCATAAGATTCTTCAAGACTGAAGGCGATAGACTGGATTTCACGTATATTTACTTCACGATGTGATGGGTAAGGTCAGAAATGTTGTTAGAGTAAATGACGTATACATTATTAAGTTAAACATAGAATTCTCGCACCACGTAAATTTATGAATTTGTGTGGACTGCGATACTGCTCGAGTGCCCAAGCACGTGGTTTTCTTAGAAGGCAACTCTTAAACCTTTGACCTAGAGATCGATTCCACAACGCAGTGGAGTAGTGTCAAGAGATGCGATCTCATAGTAGCAGACGATCAGAAATACGTCCATAAACCATTTGTTCCCTCGGAATCCTTGAGCAGCATTGCTTTGGAATGAGGGTTTTTAAACTGACCGAACTGAATTCTTCGTACTGACGAACCCGGTTTAAGCGCCGGACAATTCTGGTAAGAAATCATGGCCAGTGCAGTTCAATTCGTGGATGGTGGGAGACATTTATCCGCCGCAGGCAATGGACGAGGGTTGTGAAACATCATAAATTGATTGAAGTTAGACATTAACACCATTGGGTGCCAACTCAGTGGTCTAGAGGTCAAGCGTTCGCACGCGGAACCAGAGTTCTTGGGTTTGGTTCGAGCGTGCAGGGGTCGGTGAGTGCGCACTGCTGAGGAGTCCTATCTAGGATGAAACGGCTTTCCAGTACTTCCAGGTTTCTAACGGAAGTCTAGTTCGTGAGTTCAACTATGAAAACCTAATCACATTTTTCTAATTATTTAAAAATTTACTTCGACTCCAATCCTATCATACTTTGTCATTTATATTCCTTTATATAGGAAAGCGCGACTGTCTGACCTTTGCGTTTATGTGTTGTGATTTTCAGAAAGATTCAAAATAATTATGGCTTACTTATTTTTCAAACCAGCAGGACAGCATATGTTTAATCCATGAAACAGTTCAATAAATCGGTTGTAAAGTAGTATTAGCGGAGGAAATTCTAGCAGTATATTAGTCATTTTTGTAAAGGGACTCAATGCATTATCATTTGCTTCTTCATGAGCTGATTCATTAATCTGGACATAATCATCAGATGGAATTCGCCAAATCCAGTTAGCAAGTGCAAATTCAAATTCCGATACAATATTGTCAATATAATTCTACAAAAGATAATGAGGAAAAAGGCAAAAACATGAAATTATTCTACCTTGACACATTATTTTACAGCACAGATTTATAGTCATTAATTAAAAGCTTAATCGTTCATCCTTCATACCGAATGGTCACTACCCGGTTGGCATTTTATTATTGTTGTTTGATTCTTAAATGTATTTGATGAAGCATATAAATATACAGGACTGATTAATTGGCTACATTTCGTCTTTACTTAAAGTTTCCTCTGGAAGTAACCTATTAGATCTTAATGCTCCACATTGTCTTTTCAATTTCACTCAAAGTGAGGAGACTTGTTTTTTTCTCTTCATCTTGTTTGAAAGGTAACTGGACAGTAGCAAGAGACTAGCTGAACGTTCTTTTATAGCAATCGACGTATTGTTCTAATCTCCTGGATCATGGTCTACTCTTTTTCCCATATATTGTCCTCAACAGCTGATTTTTAACGCTTGCCTTCTTAATGAATTGGAACAATTATCTAATGTAGCTTATCGCCGCTGTTTTTCCCATCTATCTCATTTACACTGCTCACCACTCCTCATGATCACTGCATAAATGTTTTGTTAGCGTTTTTACTGTTATCCAAGCCTCTTTGGATGATCTTTTCAGTAGCAATCAGTTCAGTAGATTTTTCCAGAATAAATTTGTATAACAATTGTTATTGATTAAGACATACTGTTTGTCAGTACAAACGACGTTTGTACAATCTAATGACAATATTGATTACCATTTAATAATACACTTGCTGCGTCACAAACTTTTATCCTCTCTCCCGCCGCCTATACATAATCAGGTTTCCAACATACCTGTACATATTTTTCAGCCAGTATGCTTAACAGTAATCTGACCAGTTACATATCCTCAGATCCCAGCATAACTAATTCCTAGCATCTAATAATTCCGTACCATATTTGTAGAATAATATCTAGACCTTTATAGTGCTAGACATTTAAAAAGCAACTTTCTTCATATTTATTATGTAATTAGCTCATTTAAGTGCATTCATTTGGAATAACATTATTAATAATTGTGTTTATATTTTTAGGTCCACCACAAACATGGACTAGTATTTCTCTAACTCCAATTCTTATCACTAGTGGCGTGTGTGGGAGAATTTGAAGATGGATTAGGTTTGAAAGTGGAAATAGAAACATTAGGAAGTGAGCACAAGATTTGACAGTAAAAAACGGTCTTAAGTGCTGTCAGATATGTGTGAGTAGTTTCTGATCGCCGATCGCCCACGCCATGCAGCATCACTTTTTCTTGAGAGCTCTGAACATCAAACTGAGATAAAGATGGTCTTTATGATCAGGCAGTTGTCAAAGAGCAACTACTTAAAATTGGTTAAACGGACTTATTGTGGATAGTTTATGACGTATAAGCTCTTGACTTTTAAGATTTTAACGACGGAGACAGAAGTCCATGGAGTAGGAGGAGTTTGACCTTTTACAATCCTTTCCCTCGTTGCAGAGAGGCAGTATCACTGATGATGATGATGATGGTTGTCAGAGAGAAACGTCCTTACTCCATCACAACTTCGCCACTAGAAAAAGTTATTTACTTTTATTCTTACGCCCTCCAAACGACTTGCCTGATATAACATAACTTAGCCAATATAAATCAAATGAGCTACCATGAAAAGCATGACAAACCACCACATCGAAGCAGCAGCTATGATTGGAAGCATGCGTAATACGCAGTCACCAATATAACGCCACATATATCGTATATCAAACTTGCCTGGTGTTAATATAGACTATACATAACCTGAGAAATATTTACACTTGGCCACGTTTTTACTAAGGATATCGGGAAAAAACAATTTTATGAGTGAAATTCGGTACATAATTCAAAATATGATAAGCTTAGTATCACCGCAACTAACCTTGATAAATGACTCAGTTTGATGACAAAAAAGGTTTGCCAAATGTGGTCTAAAATCACAGCCTATTCGATTAAGTGATCGTCCAAAATACATAGATTGTGAGATTAATGACTGCACCTGAGTGAATAACGCCTCTAAACAAATATTTCCGTGTGATTTATTTGCGTAGCTATCTGAGTCTGCGGAAGTAGCGCTTGACAAACGATTTATCAGTTCTTGTGGAGTACATTTAGGTTGATACATCATAGTTTGGAGATCGCTACAAAGGTTATTCAAAAAATCCGCCACTTGATCAACCAACCAAGCGTGCAATAAATTTGGGCTAGATTCAGAACCATTCAAATGTCTAGACCCCTTTAATAAATTAATTGAGTAAAATTGATTTCCTGAGTATTTGGATAGCAGTGACTTTCCCTGAATTTTAATTCCCTGTGAAAGAATACCATCATCATCTGGAAATACGGCTCTGAAAGAGAAAATATTACAAAGTGTACTTTGAATTACCATTTACCACCTATGAAAAAATACCAGTGCCACAACAACTCAATTTATGTAGTTCGAAAAAATCATATCATACACTTAAATGAGCAAACGAATAAGTGGATTTTAAGATAGGGTTTTAATTTTTATCAAACCTAAACTTTACAATACATATCCATTTAAGAGATTTTAGCAAATCATGTGAATATTAAGATTTCTTACAAGTTACATCCATCCTTTCATGAATGAAGCACATGTAACAACAAGACCAATGTTTTATTTCTGATAACCTTTGTTTAACAGTTCCTTTTAAACTATACTGACAATGGAGAACCACTTTTACTGAGTTGTATAGGTGAATTTCCGAAGTGTAGTAAGATAGAACGATGAATCCAAAGACAGTTAATGATAGATGAACGAAGCAATGACGATTAAGCTGTTGTAATAGACAAAAGTTAAGCCATATTGATCCTTTTGCGATCATCATTTACACGCTTAATTAATCATACTAATCTAAAAAGTTGCTTATACTCAAACTACCTTCAATGAATTTCTTCAAAATCAATGACAATTTCAGTTTTATAGTAAACCCAAATAAATAACGAGCAGTTTTTTCTGCTGAAGGAATTATCAGTTCAACTATTTCCAGAAAATGCAGCATCTAATTAATTAACTGCTTTTAGTTAGCAGGAATAACCATGGAGTTTGTTCATGTAAAAATGTTTAGTTTGAGAGGAGGAGTAACCGAAAACTACATCTATACATCAATTTAAAACTCATTCAACAGGTACAGTATTATAAATAGATCCAAATTAACTATATCACAAAAATATTATCCCAATGAAAATTGCGCATTTTTATTCTTACCGATACTGTGTGACTATATCAAATAACTGCACACGCGTCACTTCAATACGTCGTGTAGCCACCCAATAGGACCTATCATGAGACTGTTTAAAAGGGCGAAATCCTGACAGCTTTTCCCGCTTATCTACAGCAGCTAACTCGTTTGGGGTACATGCCAATAAAGATGAGCTGATTTGGCTCTTAAGGCAAGTTGTGCGCGTTTGAAGAAATTTTAGCCGCAGTTCTTGTTCACTTAACAGTCCTGTTCTACGAAGAAATACAACGGTCTACAATCAGAAATTAAACAATTTGTTAGTTATGAATCATAAGAAACTGAGACGTAAAGTATACTGAAAAGAATCTGTTCCTAAAAACTTGTTTATGCTACACACATGATTTAATTAACACCTGGGGTGTAAACGTTGACGACTTTATTACGCAAAACTTGAAATATTGCGAACCTTACACAGCAAAAACTTCTATCTGAAGTTTGTGTTGATGATGTTTTTCAGAAGAACAATGAAAGCTGCACAACCAAAAATTCCAGCTCAGAGAACCAAACACCACCACAATCATCTACCTGAGCTACAAATCTTCTCCACCATCTCGGAACCTTGCACAGCTTAACACGTAGATTGTATCATATAGAATGTACGAGTATAGTTGAAATTAGCTGCAAATTTATAAGCAGAAACTTGAATCAATGGATAATTGTAAAACCACACTGACTAACTTTACTAGTACATCTGTAAAGTATGAAAAGTAGCTATCCGGATAAAATTACACAACCAGTAAAGGTAAAAATAATGTAAGTAAGCTAAGAGGTTAGGTGTGCCGAGTAACATGCTGGGCTGAGAAAAGTAATGTCGAACAGACATATATGTGCCTCAGTCTCATAGGTCACAATCTACATCAGCACAAATGAATAGATGTAACAAATCTGAATATGAAGAGATGGAAACTAATAATAACAGTAAAGGAAACCTAAGTAAAATTAAATAACGAAATGAAATTTACGATGTCCCAGAAAGACGAGAAGTGAATGCATCTGAACTGCTGTGGCATTTTTGAACGTAAACTCAAGTTCCTAACTTCTAATAAAAAGGAAGTGGTCGACATACTCAGTTCACTCCCTATCATCAAGCCAGGCATTAACGTGGAGTAGTTATGGGGCAACATTTTGCATGTAGGAGATAAACGCATCTCGAACATACTAGCATTGTTACTTAAGGAGAAAAGAAGATTCTCCATTTTGTCAGCATCTTCGCCGAATAGAACTATTATCTATTCTAAGCTAACAAGTGGAACGTCTTGGCAGAAGATCGACTCCAAAAAACTTAGACGACGAAAATGGCGATACCTACCAACATGACTCAGTTCACTTGTTAGTGACTTCATGGATTTGTGGCATGTTTTGGTTAGGCCGTCCCTAGCTTTCTTCCAACCTACTCCTACGCTGAAAAACATCGCTCGTCGAGGCAGTCGGTAGTTAGGCATACGTAACACATATCCCAACCACCTCAACTGATGAAGTTTCAATACTTCACCAATCGATCTGCCATCCCTACCTAATACACGTTTCCTAACGATAGGGGTGTGACGGCATTAGTGTTCCTTTCATTCGACAAAAAACTGCAGCAATGCTATCTTCTCACAATGTTCAGGAAAAATTATCCTTCAACGGTGTGGGTAACCAGAAAATGACATTTGTCATCACACCTCGAACAGCGAACAAATAATAACTGCGGATCTAAACCTCAGAATCAACTGAGACCGAATACAAGACTACAAGTCAGTAAGGATCAGCTTTTTAGCATAATGACATGCTTAAATATAAAAACATTAGATTTGAAAACAAAGATGTAGTGATTGGAGGGTATGAGGTTTGAAGGTCACTCACCTGCCAGTGAACTAAGCTAGAATCTCACCCATCATATCGTGATACTATGCGACCACCTATATTTAAACAGATGAGACAACGGTGACTTAGAAGCTTGAATGATCCACTTTCAATTCATAGGTCTCATATTTGAAATCCACGAAACCTATTTTGGTTTGGACATGTAGGTAGAATCACTAATCTTAACACGAACCACTCGGCATAAAGTTGTGTACTCGTGTTCCGACTGAGTTACTTTATATATAAATAAAAAAACAGGGTCCGGATCTATGATATTTTAGGTGATATCGGGATTACTTAAATATCAACCAACCGTTCAATAAGTGGTCATAGTTGCATAGTCAACCTCCAGCATGAAACCCCACCGACCTACAGGAATCACCTTAGGCATATAATTTGAGTACTCTAAATCAATCATAATTCCCCTGATAGGAGATTAATCCCTGAGAAGTAAATTACACGTGTACAAAACAGCTGGACACTGGTTGATGTTTCCAAACTAGATGGAAGTTAGTTTTTTTGTGATTTGTGATAAAAACATGTATCCAAATAGTGAGTAGTAGTGATACGTTAATGCAGTTTTTTTCGCATTTCAAACTATCTTTAATTTATTCTCTTACTGTATATCAATTTACACAAAACACACTGAAGTAAATCGCTCCCACTTCACAGAATGCTGTTTATCTACCTAGGAACAGGTGATCTTTATCAAACTCATATCAAATGTAAGTAAATATAATATTCCATAATCCAGTTAAGAGTTTCTTGGCACAAAATACACTGAAAATATTTTACAAAATTTACAAAAATGCTTAAAAATGAGATAAAAGAACACATACCTTGATACATGAAGATAGGGATATAGGTGTTCTCAACTGGTTGTACAATTGATGAACAAACTGTGAAGCAACGGCAGACACTTGTGAATAGATCATACGTAAAACAGAGTACCTGGACCCATATTTATTGAATAACGTTTTAGTGTAAGCATAAATAGATATTGCATCATCGTAATGACCATTATGCACACATGTTTGCATTAACTGCGGGAGTTCAATTATTTCTAGTAACTTTGTGGTCAGTGATAATAAAAGCAACAAAAATGCTTACCTGTGTGTGATTTTCCAAGGCACTTTTATTCTTTATAAGAGAGGCTTCAATGGAGCGAGCCTTGAATAAGATGTCATTAGAACATTGTGTGAACTCGTTAATTTGCGATAGAAGTTCTTGGTTGGCGGTTGACATTTCGGAAGTCTTCTCCAAGATATTCTGACTTGCATCTTTGGTGGTTATAAAAATATGATAATTTTCTGCGGCTAATGATTTAATCTTGTTTTTTAGGATATCACGAAAGGATCGTAGCTGATTCACTGAGGAAGATAAGTTCTCGATATTAGAAGACGCTAACTCGTTGACAGCTTTTTCAAATAAGGGTCCATTTCTAATCTCTGGTGAGATGTCAAGCTTTGAAATTAGCTGTCTTATCCACTTAATAGGTAGTTCTTTATTATCGTTTGAGATATTTACAATACTTTTGTTGATTTCATCCATTTAGAAACTAATTATGAGTAGCCCAAGGACGTGCAGCCAGGGATTAATTACAGCCTATAAAATATGGAGTTTGGTAATAAAACAAGTTAAAATTCATCTTACAGTAGAACCATTGTGTAAGCGCTTCTCGGAGTTACAGACCACATATTGCAAGATAAAATGGTTGGCTGGGTATTTCGGGAGGACATATCTCAGATAACAATTGTCAAGTGACATAATTTACCGTCATTTCATGGAGTAGAGATATTCAACAACATTAAATTTTCAAGAACTACACAGGTTAAGCTCACAGATCAAGATGCACATGCTAATTATTTTTCTTGGATTAAGAAAATATCTTATCTAATCAAACGAGATATTTCGTGAGTCTTATTTGAAGCTGGGAACAACAATTTAGTAGATGAAGCTTTTTGATGTTGATCCAGTATAATCAATCAATTACATACCAACAAAAAATTAATCCGAATATTCAAACTGAGGACTTGTCATGAGGAAAAATAATCGTAAAAATGTATTGATATCCCATGAAGTGCTCACGCCGAATAATTTCCTGTAACGGAATTTCGACTTAATCAATATTGACTGATTTTTTGTAGGCCGTAATTGGAGGTTACACAATTCTAACAATCATACAACAATGTCATTACCTATGAAAAGCCATCACATGAAACAATAAGTCAGTTGAATCCAAAAGACATTCTGAGAATAGAACTTATAGTACATAATAGAGCAAAATATTCGGGAAGATGAGAATTGAATGACTCACAATCGACAAGGAATCTCAACTAATTTTTTGGACTCTATTCATAGTTAAATATATTCCGAAACTAACCTATCAGACCATATTAACTACTCTCAAGGCTACTGGCCTTAAGTGATATAAAAAAATGGTCAGTTATTGGGCGCTATTTATATAAAAAAGAATATTATGACAGGAAAATCTCGGTATAGGAAACATAAGCTGTAAAACTAAGCCTTTTGAGTGGAGTCTCAGGCTTCGAATTATGGGACGACATTAAGCAGCTTTGAATGTGTTTTAAGACACTTCCTTGAAAACGTTAGGTAAATGTATGGAAAAATGAGACAACAAAACCTGGATTTACCCAGATTTTAGTTTCCCTCCAATATTTTGACACACAATCCCTACAAGTAACACTTACTTCCATTCATAAGCTCGTTTTAAACGATGGTCAGTTGGTAGTAAATGTTAATAACTAGACAAATTTATCTATTAATTACCTTAAGACTTATCGTCTAATGTCTAGTAAGAACTTCCCGTACAATCACCATCTACGTTGGAATTATTCAGTTTTTTGGAAACCTACATATCTGAAAGCACTGTCATTCAGGGAATGAACAGAATATATTATTCAAAAGTATGTAAAACCATAACTGTCATATATATGTTGTCACGTTTGGATACAGACCATTCGGTCTTATTGATAGGACGAACAATAAAACTCTCAGTACTGGGCAGAACACTCCGAACACAAATTCAGGAAAGCCATTATATTATTACAAGTTATAGATTAATTTATGGCCACGATGTTTATTTCCATTTCTGCGGTAACATTCACATATTTTTTGCAATTCCACTGCAGCAGTGTGAATCGCAGGAAGTTTGAAATATGGTACTCACATAGTTACCGGAAAATAGACAGACTGCTTGGTGAAGGACATGTCGTTGAATGAGCTGACGACCGTACCGCTGCCCATCGAAACAGCGCGTACACTGTTCAATATCCAATATATTCTGCATCTTTTTCAAGAGATAGTGAAAACCAATTGATGTCTTTCCGCTCGATTCTGGTTTTTTCGGTACGCTTCCAGGTGTTTGGTAATATCCAATGGATGGATGTCTAGCCACTCGACTGTCTAATTCTAGTTAGTTGGCAGTTGGTTGTTTGTATGTCTCAGCATTTGAATGAAAACGTTTATTTCAGGTCAGTAGGGTTTCTGGATACCAACAGCTATCCCAATACCAGACCGGAGATCAGTCAGTTACAATGTGGAGAATAATAAGGATAATAAGGATAAAATTCTAATGCTAATATGAATAAAATTTCAGAACTAAGTAATACGTAGGTGGATTTAATTCATTAATTGGTAGTGAAGATTGCGAGAGAGGACCATAGTGTAAGCAAGGGATAGGAAACAGAGACTATAGCCTAGATAGATTAATTGAGTGATCTGAGGAGATGGAGACGATAACAACTAGCAGGTCTCAAGGTATCCATCAGGCACAGCTTGTCCAAGAGGGAGATGATAATCCGTATGTGAGTACGTGATTATCAAGTCTCTTCCTAAAGCTGTCCACTCAGGGGGCTAGGGCCACCGTGGCTGGGAGAGCATTCCAGGTTGCGACGACTCTCAATGAGAAAAAATGTGCACGAATCTGAGTACTCGCTCTTTGATGTGCAATCTTTCGAGGATTGCCTCGAGGGGAGTGGTGGTGATGCATCGGTAATATGCTCACGTTGGGATGGTTTGGCGTGTTTAATATGGTGTATGCCATAATCAAATCACCTCCGATTCTCCTGTAGCTCAGTGGAAATAATCCCAATAGCTGGGGTCTATCTTCGTAGGGTTTATTTTTCAACCCTATTACCCATTTGGTTGCTCGTCTCTGCACTCGATCCAAGAGATTTATGTATCTTTTAAGCAGAGGGGTTGTGAGGACGTTGTGAACCTCCAAGTGTGGGCGCGCGTACGTCTTAAACAGGGTTAAAAATAATTTCGGCGTGATAGCACCAAGCTGTCTTCACATAAAGTGAAGAGTCGCATTTGCCTTGGCTGCAACCCCTACATAGTTTGGACTGGTGTGGAGGCTTGCTGTGGTTTTTAAACCAAGATCGCGCTCTGAGGAGACATTAGGGAGCGGACTTCCAATGAGAGTTTAGGCCGTTTGCGTCATATGAGGCAGGAAATGCATGACGTGGCACTTCGGTTGGTTGAGTTTTAAACCGTTTTTCACTGCCTATTTCTCAATAGACTTAAGGTCCTTTTGAAGCTCAGTCGAATCCTCTTTGCTTCTAATGGACCTCCAGATCCTCACATCGTCTGAGTAGATCAATGCCAGTGAGCTAACTGACCCTAGCAGGTCGTTAATAAATATCAGGAAGAGGAGTGGGCCTAGGATGGTCCCCTGTGAAACTCTCGATGTGGATACTCGCCAACTCGCATGCACTCTGTTTACCTTTGTGCGAAACTTTCTATTGTCAAGGTAGTTTCTGAGCCAAGATAGGAGTGGGTCAGTGAAGCCCATTTCCACAACCTTTTCGATTAGGCGTGCGTGGGGCACTGTGTCAAAGGCTTTTGCAAAGTCGAGAAATATTACGTGCACCGGTATTTTACGGTCCAAGCAGGATGTTCAACTGTCCTATGCTATGAGAAGATTAGATGCACATGACCTGCCTTTCCGAAACCCGTGTTGATCTTCATGGAGTATTTTATTCTTATCCATGTACTCCCTCATTTGTTCGTCCACCAGCTCTTTCATTATCTTTGATAGTATTGATTGTAATGCTACTGGTCTGTAACCGGCTGGGTCCTTCCTGTCTCCTTCTTTGTAAATTGAAGAGAGAGCAGCTTATTTCCATTCAGATGGGAATTGGTGTGACTTCAGTGAATGCCTGAGCAGGTCACATATCGGTGAACAGAGGACTTCTGCACATTGTTTCAAGACTATGTGGCGAATTTTGTCACAACCTGATGACTTACCTGGGCGTTTCCTCAGTACTGATTCAGGAGTGATACAGATGTTCCCTAAGCCGTCAGCTGACAATGGGTTCGCGTAGTACTCTGAACATGCGGTAGCCTGGCTTAACTGCTCATTAAAGTTAGTGTTGAAGATCTCGGCCATCTCTAGGTTGGCGAGGTCTTCCACGTTCGGTCCTTTGAGAGAACACAACCCTTGATCAGTAGGTTTTCTTTTAGACATGAACCTAAACAGACGCTTCGGGTTTGCCTGTATTTTGGCAGCTAGCTTCACGGGGCATGTAGGGGGACCTCTCTCATACGCGTATAGTTTGCCCTACTTTAGCAGAGACAGGGCTCGTTTTCGTCTTGTGTGTGTTTCGTTTATGACCATGTTGTTACGGGAGAAACGAAGACATTTTGCTGATTAAAACCTTCATGTATAAATATCATTAATTTCACTGTTTTTGGGTACATTTGTTTTACTTAACTTGTGAACTTGTTTGAATTATTATTTGCGGACATATTGGACTCCCGTTTCTCTTTGTTGTTCGTTGCAGTTTTTTGCTCCAAGAGATAATAAATTAGAAGGTAATTGTAATTATTATAATTATTGTTGTTAGAACGACATTGGTCGTCTATTTGTAATAAAGTATTTTGGTCGAATTTGTGATTTGGAATAAACTTTGGTATCTACTTTGGAGTTTCGTTCTTGGTATAGAAATTTGGGACCGTGAATTACAAATAGACGACAACAGTGCTTCGTAAGATCAACGAGCAAAAAACTGGACGTAACAAAAGTTCTTCTAATTTAAATTCGTCATATATCGGATTTTTGGTCGTTTGGCTCCAGAGGTTCTTCAATTCAATTTTGGTCGCTGGAAACTTTTGGAAATTTGGGTCCAAAGGTTCTTCTAACTTTTAATTTGGTCGTTGGATACTTTGGACAATTCAATTTTGGTTCTTTGGTTATATTTTGGATACTTTTGGACATTTTGTTATTATTGGCGAATACGTTTGGAATAATTTCACATTTGCTTGGTAATCGATTTCTAACAAAATCATCCAATGGAAACTAGAAGCAAAAGGCTGAAGGAGCAGGACGAAATGGATGGTAAATTTTCTAAAGCTGTTTGTGGTATGTCTGATGTTAATGATGATAAACTTGATGATATTAGTGTTAATAGTAAGACTTCATCTCAGTTTAGTACTTCTAGATTTAAGTTAGATAAGGCATTAATTAAGAAGAAGAATTTGGAAAAGAGACTTGAGTTAGAAAAGCAGCTTAAAATGTTAGAGCTTCAAGAGGAAGTTGATATGGCTGAATTAGAATGTAAGCTCATAGAAAACGATAACCAACTGTCAGTAGACAAAGCTGAGATAAATTCTAAGGTCGAAAGGTATTTGGATTGTGATATTGAGCGTAATAAGGTAATTAACGCCTCAAAATGCGGTTGTATTGATGAATTAAAGGACACGTTACGTGCTACGGTTAATAATACAGTTTTGCCTAAAATCGATATGATGTTTTTTGACGGACAACCTAGCCAGTACCACCGTTTTATTAGTCAGTTTACAAGCATTATAGAGAGTAAACTGTCTGACAAGGGCCAGTTGTTGTCATATTTGTCATACTATTGTAAAGGAAAAGCAAAAAATGCGATTGAAGGCTGTATTATTATGGATCCACAAGCAGGATATAAGAGAGCTAAGGCCATTTTAAAACAGCTCTTTGGACAGTCGCATGTAATAGCCCGAGAAACCTTAGAGGATTTATTTAGAACTGGGAATGTAGATTTTAATGATTCTGAATTATTGACGAACTTGGCTATTAAAATGCAGAATGCTGCTTTAACTTTAGAACAGCTAAATTGCACAACGGAACTTAATTCCATGGTTACTTTAGAACGAATAGTCAGGCTCTTACCTCGTCGAATGCAAGCCCAGTGGGCAGAGCTAGGAATCAAGTGGGACGAAGAGGAGAGAGAGCCTAATTTTAACGAATTGACGGAATTTATTATGTCTCATGCTAAGATAGCTAGTAGTAGGTTTGGAAGATTAGCTTATCGGGCTAAAACAGAACATAATACGGAAGCTACTAGTGGTCTGCGTGTGGGACATGAGGATTTTTCGTTTCTACCTAAAGCACGCTCAGAAGATAAGAGAGTTGTCAATTATATCACGAAAGCATACGCTGATGAAGGACGAGTATGTGACCGTAACGATGTAAAACCTCTTGATGCGTGTCCTAGCAAGAAGCCGGTTGGTGTAACAGATAAGATGGCTTTTCTAAGTATGGAAAAGAAAGAAAAGGGTGAAAAGTGTAGGCATCAAGATGGATCCGAAGTGTGTGATGGTAAAAGCCTCTTAACTGCTCGAACATCAAGGAACGGTTATTTGGATTCGAGCAAACAGAGGTTATTGAATAAGAACAAAGACGAAACAGGTTTGACTGTATGGAATAAAGCTTATGTTCGGAACCTTTCACGTAACGTAAGTTATTTAACAGGACCTAGAGTTGATCCTAGGACAACAAGTGTATATAGTGACACAGCACTTCATGTTGCTGAGCAATCAGGATGTCTGCAGGCTACTATATCTAGTTCTATGGAGCATCATGATATTGAAGCGGAAGATAATAGCTGCTTAGCGCGTCCTGCTGATGTTTGTTTACGGTCAACGGATGGACGGTCGTATACTAGTCGAAGTAGTCATATCGACATTGATAGTGTTAGTGAAAGTGGTAGCGTAGCTTTGAAGCCTGCATGCCAACTATCTCGCAACTCGTCATTAACTGTGAATAGTCGGAACATCATTGTCGACAACAATAACGTCAAGGTGGAGGTGAAACCCCATGTATCTATTAATAGTGTAATTGATGTGAATAATAAACGAGATGGTAACGATAGTGGAATCATTATAGGTAGTGCTGTTTCGTCGGTTGACGCTGCTAATGTAGCTTCTTTGAGTACTTCGAATCAAGACGAAATTGGATGTTTGAGAGTGGAGAACGTAGGCGTCGGTGGCAATAGCTTTAGCTATAGTGATGGCAGTACTGAGAATGCTAACATTCGGTACCCTAGGTGCAATGAGGAGTCATCTAGGTTTAATGGACATGCTGTTGTTTTGAATATGCAGCATGAGGAATCAAGCATGGAATTGTCCACCTGTCGCACTTCACCATCATTGACTCGTACTACAGGTATCGGGATGAGCACTACCAACAGTGATAAGATAGAAGAGGTTAAGAGCATTCCTGGTAATGAAAGTATTGTTGATCGAGTAAAGTTGGATACTGTGTATGAGTCGACTGGTTATCATGAGAAGTGTATTGCTACTTGTACAGATGCGACTACCAATGATAATAGCATTGGTAGTACGGCGGGTAATAGTGATCTATGGAAGTTAAAGGACGCTCATCGTCGTCGAAATGATCGTACGTTACGCTTGCATACTGCCACCCAAGCTAAGAAGCATAAGAAACAACATGATGCTACTATTATTAAGAAGCTTAAACTTCGTTCTTTTTCGGATGCTATGACTAGCAATGGAAATAGTAGTCATCGGAATCTTAGTAGTGACAGCGATAGTAAGGAGACAGAAAGTGTGAGCAGTCCACTTATAGTGACTAGTCGACCAACTTCATCGAACGAGCCTTCTATTGTTTTGACGTCATCGGACCCTGCCGTGAATGTTAAGTTGATTGTTGATACACAAGGTTGTGTAACTCTAAGTGTTCCTACTTCGGTTGACTGTCAGTCAAGTGATGATGAGCAGGAAGTGTCCGATGGTAACAGCCAGTCTACAGTGTTACCTGATAACGATGCTATTGACGTGCTTATGTCTTGTGTCTCTGTAACGGAACATGGAGAACAACAAGTGAGCTTATCGGTTTTGGATTGTGACACTAATGCTGTTCTTTCATTTAGAGAGATGAGTTATACAACAAAGGAAGAGTTTCACTCTACGGATGCTAGTGTAGCCAGAAACGACGCTACTTGTCTGACACAACGGAATCATAATGACGATAATAATCTGGATGTCACTGATGTGACAAATGATTTGTCGACGTTGACGAATGCTGATCAAACCTCTGTACCAGGAGATGGAGAGTTGAATATTGTTCCTATGTTATGCCACCTAGAGTCTTCGGGAGACGAGGAAATGTCAAAATCGGAGATCCTGCCCTTGCATATTATCTATGGGTCAAGAACTTCTGTTGATAAGTCAGCATCACGGGCTTCATCGTATCTGCTGTTTGGAGCAATGGGTGGTGGATTAACGACTCATCCCCATGAGGTGGAAAGTAAATCTCTAAGAGGATATGACCAGCTTTACGACGTGTTGCACATGTTCGTGTGGGTGAGTTGGTCATGTTCGTGTTGTTGATTGCTTGTGATGCACATACTTGGATTGTTGTTATATATTTTAGTCGGTGAAAAGAACCAAGGTTCTTTTGGTCGGGAGTGTTACGGGAGAAACGAAGACATTTTGCTGATTAAAACCTTCATGTATAAATATCATTAATTTCACTGTTTTTGGGTACATTTGTTTTACTTAACTTGTGAACTTGTTTGAATTATTATTTGCGGACATATTGGACTCCCGTTTCTCTTTGTTGTTCGTTGCAGTTTTTTGCTCCAAGAGATAATAAATTAGAAGGTAATTGTAATTATTATAATTATTACTGTTAGAACGACATTGGTCGTCTATTTGTAATAAAGTATTTTGGTCGAATTTGTGATTTGGAATAAACTTTGGTATCTACTTTGGAGTTTCGTTCTTGGTATAGAAATTTGGGACCGTGAATTACAAATAGACGACAACAGTGCTTCGTAAGATCAACGAGCAAAAAACTGGACGTAACACATGTTAAACAAGACGGCGCCTTGGTCATTAGTTCTCATTGGTGTATGGACGTGAACATCCTCCACCAGGAATTGGTCATTAGATAACAGATAATCCAGGTTTGAGGACTTTCCCTCTTTTGTCCATCTAGTGGCATTGCATACGTGCTCAGTCAGACCACAGCTTCTAATGGCTGCTCCAAGTGGTCTTTGGAACCAACCGGTGGTAATTATACTCTGATTGCTGAGATTTAGAGATGGGGTATTGAAATCTCTAGCTAAGAGTATTTGATCAAACCCCAGAAGTGGCAGTTGCAGTGTTACCTCAGTCAGTTTGCTTTTATGGACCTTAGTACCCGAGAGAGGACAGTTAATCCCTTCAATCAAGTTTTTCGTGCCATTTGTGTGGAAACATCACCAACATGATTCTGTCACCTCGGTTAGTTAGGTGTCGTAAAGCCACTCGGCTTTTAAGTGGCTGTTTATATATAGCCACTCCGCCTCCAGTTTCGTGTACCCTATCGCTTCGGATGAGTGTCATGCCTAGCAAGGTCACTGCTTCGTCTGCAATATCAGGGGATAGCCATGTTTCAGTAGGGATTATGATCTTCGGATCCATTTGAGAGCATGTATTTCTGATTTATAACAGCTTACTTCTTAGTCCTCTTACGTTGCTAAAGAGGCTCTTGGTGGTTTGTCTCGGCAGCCGTTGTCGGATTTTCAAACAAGTTATTCAAACCGAGTTGTCTAGTTCTGTGAGAACTGGCCTATACAGGTTTCTTGCCTCTGCAGTGAGTTTAATTGTGTCTTGTGCAAGGGGTAGTCGACCGAGGTCAACTCTCAGATTTGTGCGTTCATTGTGGCGTCCCTGCATGAATCCGTAGTTCTCTTTAGGTACTGTAGTGTCGCAGTGGCAATGTACCCATGTACTGCAGAAGTTGCATTCAAAAGCTCAGTCACTGATTTTTACTGGTAATGAGCAAGAGAAACGGTCATCCTTATGCGGTTTCTGGATGTCGAATTGTGTTGACTGAGCCTTGGAACGCCTTTTTTCTCCTATTCTTAGCTAGTTTACTGGTCTTTTTAGCAAAAGGAGGACTGGTGTCTTGATCCCTTTGTTTGGGACCTTGTGGTGTTTGCGTTGAGTGATCGAAAGTATGGACACTAAGAGGGATGCTATCGACTGACGGTTTGGGTGTTTTAACTAACCGGGGTTTACGCTTCTACAGGTTTTCCTGGTTATTATCGTGAAAGATGTGCTAGCAACCTTAGTACCTAACATGATACCAGAGAGATTAAGAGGTGAAAACCAAGATAATTAAGATGCGAGACACACAAAAAATGGATTTAGGAAACAAAAATTTAGCATTGTATGATATAACTATAATGAATAGAGCCTGAAAGTACTCCAAAATTTTAACTATGCCTTTGACCGTATTAGTGTGTAACTTTGCATGTATCCAGTGACTTGTACACAAGTCGTGTGTTTTTGAGTGAGTGAATGTATGTATACTGCCGAATCAACTAGAAAAAGAGCAGTTGAACGAGGCAGCTAGACCTACTGCACAATGGTTCTGACTTGGAATGATTCCGTTTGCCCGAAATTGTTTTCAGATTGTCGACTAGTGAATGGAGATAACCTTTTTATAGCTTAGGGGGTGATAAAGTATCCCGAAAATGGATTTTTTCCCTTAAATGGAAGAAAATCAGCAAGGGCACGTCAAACTGGAAGCGCGCCAATACTGTTAACCCTCGATGATCTTGTGTAACGCTACTCTAAACACTGCACAGCCTATGTTGCCAAAAGCCATAAACATTTACTAAATATCAGTGGGAGGCTCTTGTCTAGCTAAAGGAATTGTATACGTAACCCCACATTAATGAAATACATATGTGGTGGTACATAAATCACCGAAATCAACTCTTATGAAACTCTGCGAAATTTAGGGCGCAACTACTGGTGTTACAGAGCTGAGGGCGTTCAGTTTAGCATTCACGCAATATCAAATTTCAGTATACATTACTGCACATTTCTCATAACAAGTGACAACCTCGGATTGAATGCGCTTCAGAGCAGTGATAATTATTTAAATATTTTCACTCAGCCCTTCATCCTCGCCTTTTGCTTTGATTGCCTTTCGGTTCATTCTGTGAGCATAAGTTACTGGTAACAGCTTTGTCACGAACCGTACCAGTGACATAATTACTAATGGACAAGACGTGATCTGCCATAACAACGCTGTACTGAATCTCGTTCTGCGTTGTAGTTTCATGAATAAAGATGTCATAAATATTTAGTGCCTTGTTTCTTTTTTGTCTGTATCACATTCTTCCTATCTAAGATCATAAGTTCAGTCTAATAGGAATTTGGGTATGAGGGATTTCGAAGATATATTTGGAAGACAGTTGATTTATCGAAAAGGAAGTAATATAAACTGGCTAGTGATTGAGGAGGATATGCAGCTTTGCGTACCCAATGGTTATCTAGCACGGATACAGAACCAAGAGTCCTCAGCTATGGTTTGTCAAATAAAACTAATGAGGTCGGCCTCAATGTAAGTGTGTTGTTATTATCCTATTTGTCCTCTTACGCATGTATATTTTATTCATGGAACGTTTGAACACACAGCTTAAGTTATAAGATTTAGGAAACCCCCATACATTATCTTAATGCCCATAACTCTCTGACTGGATAGCATCGAAGTTTGGTTCTTCAGTGATAAAGCTGACCTAACCACATTGGTTGTTCCTCTCAGTAGCGAAGAGGTTTTAAGGGTCCGATGGTTGCCCGAAACCTAGTTTTTAACTCTTATAATATAAAGTCCGAGAAAAATTCCAAAAAGTCAGTTCGTAAACATGAAAATCTGAATGGCGGACAAAGATTAGATGAACGGTTTCACAATTTTGAAGTGGAATATGGTTTGAGAGCAGAAATATCGTTATGAATATGAGAGCTCCTTCTTGACAAACTTTAAATGAAGGCATATTTAGAAAAACCTCTTCATCCTGTTTAGCCGTATATTATTACACCGAACTCCAATTATATTAAAAGCCAGAACGTGGTTGTAGTAGGTCTTTGTTAAGATCTCGTTCAGCAGAAGGAGGTAACGATAAAAAGAAACAAATCCTTCAACAATTAGTGTTCGATATGATAAAATATGATGCCTAGATAAAGTGATGAAGTAAATACACACTCTAAATGTAATGTTTTATTTCTGTATGGCGAAATCGACTAGTTCGTAAATACTTAACCTGTGCTGCGATAATCTAAACTTTCTCATCAGTTTCAGATGGCTTTTTTGGTTACAAAACATTTCTGTTGAGGGAATGTTTTCATCTGTTGACCAGATAGAGGAGCTCCTGAGAATTCCTTCACCCAGTAAAGAGGATTTTGGGTCTAATATGAGCCTCACAAGACTGAAAAAGATACAGTGAATCTAGATGATATTTTTGACATCTGAAATTAGACCTGAAGCTACTCAACTACCAATTGTGATCATGCATATGTTGGGGATGTTAGATCCCTAAAACTCGCTTGTTAAATGCCTTATTTTGGATCCTACGTTTGCCAGCATGGGCTGATCAGTTGACCTTGAGATTTCGATTCCCACCAGGAAAATTCCATGGCCGTGATTGGCTGCCGTGTATTTTAGCATGCTATTTTCTTAACTGTCCCAAGGACGTTTCTATGATGTATAAATAAACGAGAGTTATATCCTTGTTTGTACTGTGATTGCTGGGTGTTTGTAGAATATACTTCTACGCTTACATAGCCTTTGTTCTCCGGATTCAAAGTAGCCTACCTGGACGCTGGCAAAAGTGTCGTTCTCGTTTACCGACCAAGGTAAACTCGTAATAGCTTCAAGCATACTTAGTGACGAACATAATAGTTTTTAACTATTTTATTAGATTTATTTGTTTTTCCCAGACCCCGAACTTCTTTGCCCATTACCCCAGCCTTCCGAACGTTGATATAGACCTCCTAGATCTCACTTCACACTAAAAACTAATGATTGGTGAGAGGTATCCCTGAACTTTCAACTTTTTGAATCTCAATTTATAGTTTCATGTTTTGGCTAGTTAAATTAATAATCAAGCTGCACTTCCGATGTTCACTTTTGAAGCACCTTTATCACTACAGACGACGATTGGAATCAGAACATTACGACAACAATATTCTACACCAAGTTAACCCTGTAACTTTTCACAGTATAATGTTCTTTCTATCCTTAATTTTTCTCTAGACTGTTTGACTGAAAATAGTCACACTGATAGCAACATGTTTGACCTACTGATAAAAATACCGTTTTTTTTCGCATAACAAGCATTCAAACATTGCTTAAAATGTAGTATCAATCCACCCTATAGCTCATTTTTCCTGCTTCTAACACCAAATCTTTCACATGCAGCTCTGATGCCTCCACCCTATTTATAAGCCATATTTATAACCTTCACGTTTTTCAAGGTCATAAGAGATACTGAGCTCCTTTTGTTTTCTTTTTTTAAATACCATCAAATTAACAGATTTTCGCACTGCCCAGATCTATATTATATTTAGCTAATTCCTTACAGTATCATTTTACCATAAAATATTCTTAATTTACTGACGTAGTCTTCTGAAACTTGCTGTTGTCAGAAGTAGGGACAAAACCGTCGTCTAGTTCTAAATATCTGTGACATCTTTTGGCTAATGGATTATAAACCTTCCGAAAGGATTCCTACGAGACTCTGAGTGCAAGACTAATAAAAGTGAATTCAAAAATGTGGCAGATATTCGTTCAAAAGACATCGATGACTTGGGATCTGACACGTAAACCTCTTCCTTTGTTTCATATATTACCCTTACTATGGTTCATATGACTCTTTCTTGAAAACTACTTGCTATCGATCGGAAGTTCTTAAACCGATTCGGACGAGTCCGTTCGCCGATAGCAACTTCCTAACCAGGTTTGAAAGTATTGTTTTCAACCACTTCAGAGAAATTAAAGTTCTCATTCTGCTTATAGACCCCTGAAAAGGCCTGGCAGCTGTTTCGGAAAATTTTTTAGATGTGTTGAATAAAAGTGCCTTCGTACGAGTCACCGAAATTAAACCATTATATTTAATCACAATTATCATGAGCTTATAATTTATTGTTTTAGGCTAATAATGACCTATGAATCAATATTTCATATATTAGGAAGCGAAACTAGGTTCCTCAAACAGGTAGAGATGATGAAGATCAGACTTAAGAGCATTCAGAATAGGGTTGCCGAGCACTGTTTTGCCTGCCATGATTTATTCATCGGGAAGAAAGTCTAGTATGACCAAAGTTCATAATCACTTCAGATTGATAGTTTTGGAATTCAGAGAGGTATTTAAATAATAGTTATGTGTTTTAATGTCAGTTACTATTTATTTCTTTTCACATGGCAGGTTTTTAAAATACACTGTTGACCATTCCTGTAGGTCACATGTGCGTTTGCCGCCTGACTTGAGAACTACTCTAAGATGGTTATCTTCTCTAAGAAGGCGTAGTCTTTTTATCCTAAACCTTGATGGATAATCCGCAAGTACACGGTGATGATGTTGTAAATATCGCGAATTATTTGTTGAATGATTTAAAGGTTTATTTACTGTATTATATTCATCAATTATTTACAGAATAGCTATCAGATCTGGGAAGACCTAGTTTCAAAATGTACCAAATTTCACTCAGCTCTAAAGTAAATCTCTTATTTTGAATCAAACTCTTCTTAGGGTCGCCACCCAGGCATCGTCTGCGTTTTTGGACACATTTCAAAAGGTAGCGGACCTTGCTACCAAGACGTTTGGAGGTAGCAAAGAAATTGGTGCTTGTCTGACCCGTTACTGTATGCGCCAAAAAAGCCTAGAGTCCAAAGTAAAATCCATGAGCAAGTAAGTCTTGTCCAACTTGCTATCTAGCCCTCATCCAAACAGAATTTTTTACGATGTCAGAAAATTAATTTATAGTTCAATTCTTTTAGTCAATTAAACATAGTTATGACATTTAATTCCTGGTCTTAGCCTTTTCCTCCTGATCCAAACGAAAAGTACCTCATTATCGACCGTGTTACTGTTAATTTTCGAAATGTATTTTAGTCACCACTGAATATTATTATTTTTGGGAATTGTCAGTTTAATGATTTGCGAAATATTATTGTGATCTGTCAGCCTGTACTTTTATACTCCTAACGAATGCGTATGTGACCAAACAATATTGTTTTCAAGTCGACTGTCATCAGGTTCTACTCCTGTACACCTGGATATTTATGTGAAAATATAAAACTTATCAAGGCAATTTATTTATTATTATATTACGTCTGTTTATCCAAGTTTAACCTACTACTTTCATTCTTAATCATGACTTAAACTAGTTACAATATTTGTACCTCTAATAGTACACCTATCTTTCTATTACCCCGTCTCACTTGTACTTACTATGTATAGTTGTGTAATCTATTTGGTTATGACCATTCACCCATAAATAGTCCTGGTTGGTTTAGTATTTTCTCGTAAACATTCGTGTATATTAGAGTGAAGCCCGATGGTCAAACTGAAAACAATATTCTCCGCTTATATGTATGGTTGTATTCTTCGCATCGAGAATCCATCATACTTTAAAATGCCTAAATATATGGGTTTTTTCTCGCCCTTCAGACTGATATTTTCGGCTGATTAAATGACCTCATTGACTAAACAATATATTGTTAGTTGAAAAATAATTGGTAGGATCATTTAGGAGGTCGGTAAGTTTGAACGAGTGTTTAACGAATATCTTATCACACAACGTGGTAACATTTTGGAACAGATTGTAGCTTTTTCCTGCAGAGCTATACTTCTGCAGTCGGTTGTAATATAAACATAGTCTTCTAATAAAATTTAGTGCTTTCAAACGAAATTTCTGGTTTATTTAATCAAAATGGTATTTTACTCTGTCCTCCATGAATGAAATGCACTATTTTAACGAATATTTGTTCTTAACCTTTTGTTTCCCTAGTAGTTTGTGTTATAAGTAGACCCTAGGACAATATTAATGTTATCATGCCTTCATATCTATCACATTTTTATCCAATTTTTCGTAATTTAGTCATTTGGTCACTAGTCTTGCCAACCCTCTCAATTCAAAAGTAGATGAATGGAGACGTAATTTGTGTCAGTTAGAGAAGGACCGAAATCGTCAAACTAAAAGGGTTCGTGCAGAATTGAAGAAAGCTTTATCTGAAGCACAAAAGTGGGAGAAGAAGGCCTCTAAAGTCGGTGTTACTAGTGGAAGTGGTGTGGGACCTGGTGTAGGCCACGGTATCATACCTTCGGCAAACCTTGCGTGCTCCAATTCTGAATTGAATGCAATTAGTGTACAAACTGCCAAGGCTACTCGTGAAGTTGGAATCAAGAAAGAATTAGTTGAAAACACCGAGAAATCTGCTATTCGTTTGTTGCTACTTGAGGAACGAAGCAGGTTTTGTTTTTTCGTCTCTTGTCTTCTTCCAATACTTGTAAGTGAAATTCCAATTATCTAAGCTTGGTGATGGTACCATTTTTGTTGTTTTGGAATGTTCGGGTTTTATCATTCGTGACTTATTCAGGCTTACTTCTGACGCTTACTAACTGATAGATTGAAAAATTAAAATCATGTTGTTTGGTTGGTTGTAATATATATTTTCATTCATACATCAACAGATAAAATTAGAAATAGAGGATAGCTTTGTATTTCAACATATTTTAATGCTGAAAATCTGAATTGCATTTGTTTGTAGAATATCAATAAAAATAGCTTACCAATGTAGGTTTATTCCGAATTTTTAAGAAGAATGAAGCCAATTCTAGAAGGGTCGTTTTATATATTTTCCTATTTGCTTGGTGTATTAATTAACGCATAATTTAATTACGTATGGATACTGCTTCTGTCTCAGTTTTCCTATTTACTTTTTTACACCTAAGCATAAACATTTTATAGTCTTGTTTCAAATAACTGAACAGGATAATCGGCAGATGAGTATTTGCGTTACGCTGTAATTAGTGGCTGCCGCGCTTACTGCGTCCTTTTTTTCACCATCCGAATTAAGTTGTGCTGTGGGAAATATTCAAAACTCTTTTACTATACACAATAAATTTAATTAGAAATTGGGCTTATTGTTTCTGGTAATTTATTGCTCTCCTGATTATATAAGATGCGGACACTTCTCAGGAAAAAAATCATCTAATAACTAGGTAAAACTATCAGTTAGTAACAGCCTATAAGATTTAATACTAAGCTGAAAAGCGCAATTCTCGTTAATGCTGATGCTGCTTCTTGCCTTTCATAACGCTGGTTAATTAGATAGGGTTCAAATCTTCACCTTTAACTTTGCAGCTGAATAGTGTAATGTACCACGTATTTTCGATATAGCATGCGAAAACACAAAACCACATATATTAGCAGTACAGCGTTTAATTATTAAATATTAATTATGAAGGCTTAGATGGGGACCTTTATTTTTAGAATTTAAAATTGTCGTTTTCTTTTATTCTTTAGGAGTGTCAATCAAGTATGTTAAATGAAATAGCCACTATGGATGAACTTATTAAGACTCTAACAAAAGAAACTGAGTTTCCGGATCAGTTGGCTGAGGACGTAGAGTCTATTGTACTAAGAATGGGACGACGTGATATTTCTGCTTCTCGAGGTAGCAGTAAAATTATGTCGGTTTTCGTACCAGATAGTGGAGATAAGATGAGCAATATCAATGAAGTTTTAGGAGGTTTGTTCATGACTAATGGTAATCGAAGCGTTGTCAATTCAAGCGACACAGAGTCTAGCTGTCATGGTGCCGACATGATGTTACAATATCAAATTTGCCGTAACTCACATGCGGTTGGTCGATGCAATTCTGTGTGTGATAGCGCCGATATTTCTCTCTGTGGAGCCAGTTCACATAGTGGTAGTGGGGGAAGCAATTGTCCATCTCTTTTGTCTCCTACACGTAGTAATGTTGCTCATTTGGGCAGTCGTGAATCTAGTATTATTTCTGTGGATAGTGTAGCCTCAGGAAGTGGCAATGCAAATTCTACATATTCTACTGGAATGTCAAATACAAACATACCACATTCTGATCCTGTGAGTCCTTAAACGATTGTGTTTTCAGAAACTGCTTTGTTGGTTAACTAAATAATTTCACCTAGAATTTATTGTTTGAATTGTTTTAAGCCAAGTTAGCAAAAAAATACGATTTGTGACTGGTTAGATAAATTTGTCGATAACTTTAGGGCCATGTAAAAAATTTACTGACTACATTATCAATATCAAGTTTTATAGTTTTGGTTGACAATCGGATATTTTTCGAACATTTGGTAACAAGTAATGCTGAAGATTCACTAGTCCGGTATGGGCATTTAATTAATGTAATTTGCTTGTCAAGCTCCGGTTCATATCCTCTGATTTAAGACACTATATATGTATTAGCCAGTGACATTTCCTAACTCCTCAGACTTAGGCAGGTTTGACGAAGTTAGAAATTAGTTTAAAACAAAAAAGGTACCTACTATCCCGATTCTTCTTACCTTGTAAATTTAGTTTATTTCAATAACACCTCTTTATTACAATCATCGACATTTCGGAAATGACCTTTCAGACTTCAATTTAACAAAAATTGTATTCTTTCCACTTGTTTACTGAATTCATGAATTGCCTGACAACTGTTCACAATTTTCTTTGTCGTTTTAATTGTTTTTTGTCTGAACCTATTTAAAAAAAATTTACAGTTTTAAAAAGTCTGAATTTTTGACTGTATTACTAATCTCAGTGTACAAACTATTTAACTACGGTAAACATAAATGAGAGCGATCATGTGAATACTTACATGGATAGCCTAGTAATTTTCACTCTGTCTGTCAAATCAATGAAAAAGAGAAATTTGAAAGTTCATGATAAATATTTCTACAATTCCTGTAACTTTTTAGGTTGAACGTTTTTCAGAAATGTTATTTTACCGTGTAAAAGAAGAAAACAAATCATATAATCATCATCATAATAATAAATCATATATATATATATGAAATGTGATGGTCACTTTTTAGAAAAAAGAAATGCAAAACAATTTTATGATGATCATACCAAAGATTATTGATGTTTTTCTAAAATTGAAAAATTCATTTTTTTTATTATTTTATTCTAAAAATTCTCACTAACACTTTCATCTGGCACAAAATTCAACTCGATTCTTATGTATTGGTAATATATTAATGTGTGTGTGTATCTGTACAGTTGATACATTATTTAGATATTGATGACTGAATAGGTATTGAATAGTATAATCCCGAGCTGTTTAGTCACTGCTAATAGATACAACATGTATGTATATATAATGATGGTTCTGAATACAGAGACCATAACGACAAACGGTCTGATTTTAAATACATTATGTTAGTAAGTAGATTCAGTAATTCACTTGTTGTTAATTATGAGACAGTTGTTTTTTTTTTGTGCTACAATAATGAAGCTTTCCAACAAAATATATTAAAGAATTCCCATTATCACTGTTTAAAATATAAAGGTAAATCAATCAAATTAAAAATCATTCTCAACGATCTGTTTCTACTATCCTATTGACTCATTTATTAAGCCACCAGAAATATAGTTGTACAATTTTAGGGAATGAATTGAATTTGATTTTAGCTGATCTTTAAGTTGGCTAACAACGTCTTCCTATATCATGCAGAGCGCTGGAATCGAATCAAAGACTTCATCGAATCAAATAAACATTATTGATTGTCACATAACTCTTGATCTTTACGTGATAACTGTGTAGTTAAGTTGTTGGAATTCCAGCTATTAGGTCCTAGGGGTCAATATGGGATTTGAACTGACAGTTGCGTCTCTGTGCTAATGTGGTATGGCAACGAAGAACTTATGTACGTACGTACAAAGTTCTTCGTTCTAACTGACTGACTGATACTTAGAGAGCTAATCACACCCAGATGCCTAATGAATGAGTTAATTTAGAACAGTACGTGTTAAGTTTCATAAAAATTTCGTATACTGCACATATCCTAATAAGTAAGAGATGATGATATAGTATTCATGAAACAAGTAAAGGAAATTTCTCATAAACGTTTTAGTTTCTAAAGATTATGGAATGTCTATTTTTCTTCTCTTTACAAATATCTTAATTATTGCTTGCAAAATTCCTATATTACTTTCAAAATTAACTGAGAACTTATATCAAGATATTTCGTTGAAAGTTCTCACAACATTTCAAAAGTTCACTGTATTTACACTCGCCGCTAACTGGTAATTACTTCTGCTAAAAAGATTAGTTGAATAAACTTTGGGTGTTGTATAAATATTTTTTCATTTTTATTTGAGGACATTAACTTATTACCACCACTGATTACTATTACTATTACTAATACTACTACTACTACTACTACTACTACCATTCGTAGTATAATAGTAATGGTAAATGCTACTGTTATTTTACACAACATACAACTGACCTTAAATTGTGATATTTTCTTAAAATTTGTTGCAATGAACTGTTGGTTTCTTTATAATATAGAAATTATGACTTGATAATCTAACCCTAACTTTATATACTATATGATTGTTGATTTATTTTTATTGTTCAAAATGATGTTTTCAAACCATATCAATTCGAACTCCTTACTGAAAGCTCTTAACCAATATGCTCTTGAGTTGTTGGCCCATGTCCTTCTGATCCAAGCATGTTACAGTCAACCAAAAAACTGAAAGTTCTGGCATAAGCATATGCTTAAGTGACAAGTTAAAAACGATTACACAATACAAGTTTTTACAGTCAAGTAGTACGGTGAGTCTTTGTACAAGAACTATATCCTATGGGGCAACATAAACTTGTCAAGAATGGCTGGGTTGTGTTTGTTTATATTTGTCTACCGTTTTCAACTGAATGACCAAGTGATTGTTTTTAAAATGTATCCTAGTCCATAACCGTATACCGTTTCACACTTGGGGCATTCAATTGCACTTAGTGAAAAATCTGAACCGAAGTGAGAAATCATAAAACTTTGATTGAGTTTTAAGTCCTTCGACTATTAACCTATAGTCTTGTTTTAAACAGCAAACATCATTTTCTCGTTAGGAAAACTTTTCTCTCAATAAATTTCGTAATAATCTACTCTGAGGAACATATTTTACTTGTTAGTGTGAACTGATTCGCATAAACGTTTCAAATTAAATGTATCCAAGTAAACTAGTTTGCTAGTATTTTAATGTCAGATTCATTGTCATACCCGAAGGTCATTTATATATATATATATATATATATATATATATATATATATATATATATATATATGGAGTGTTATTCTAAATACATAACTAAGAACCTTGGTCTTGTTTTTCTCTAAATGATAACTTTGTATATATATACATATATTATTAGTATTGGTTAATCTGTTCCCGTCCCTAATATTGTTCATATTAGTTAAAGTATAATACAAAGCGATTTAGGCTCAAAGAAAGTTTATGCAAAACTATGCTAATTACCTCTTTTATTGTTATTTCATTTTATGTTTTTTACTTGCATTTCTTATCCATTTCTGAATAGTTTTAACATGCAAAACAAACATATCTCTTTCGTGTTTGATAAATACGAAGGAAATAACATTTGTGAGATTGGCACGAAAAGTAAATGAATAATTAGTTCAGATTGTCATTTTGTCAAACTGCTTGTTAGTATATAAGGAAAGAGGGTATATGTGTTTTTCGAAAAGGCCGGAGCAAATATTGGGCTGTATGTAGGTAAGCTAGTGTATTATATCGTTTCGAAGTGATTAAATCACTCTGCTTTTAATCAATAGGCCACAGATTTGAAGCCCATTAGATCCACTTCGACTTTGAAACTCATGTATCGCCTTAAAATCATGAATAAATGATTGTTAGACCGCTATTAGAAACCTGGAAGCACTGGACAACCGTTTCGTCTTGTTATGAAACTCAACAGCTGTGCAAATGAATCTATTTCGGACTCTATAACGGTGGATGACACACAACACTTCAGCAGCAAAAACATTAAGAGGATAAAGTATAGAATGATAAGCGGAGTGAATCGAAATCACTAACTCACTATCTATCAGAACAGAAGCATGATCTTTAAATAAAAAAATTGGCGAAAATAAAGTAAAGCCAATTAATCACAAAAAAATAAAGGCTATGCAATGAATCAAATTAAAAAATAGCACCCATGGTTAACGTTACTAGTAGGATTTTCACGAAAGTTTAATGACTCTGTGATCACTTTAACAATAAGCTTTTAATTAGTAATTAACTGATACTGAGATGCATACACAATTGTTTACAGTGGTTCTTGCTCCCATTAAATATTTTTTCATCGCGGAATATATTTAGTATATAAGTTCTATAGTAATCGCCTCAACTCCTTCCAAAATACAGAGGAGAATGGACTACCACAGACCACTATGGCAATACTCCTTCAGTGTTTTTAGTAATACAATTTTCAATAGGTTACTAACATTTAATGAAGGTTCGTCGATGAACTTAACTGATTGATTGAACCATATCTAAAACAGGAAAATAATTGTAGCTAAAAATGGACTCCTACTAAAGTGGTAGCACAAAAGCTTTTGCAGATCTCCGAGTAGTTGACATTCATCGCTTCTACAAGAATAATAGAAGCAAAATTAAACGAAAGCCTTGTTTCACAACTTATTCACATTCTTATTTCCCGGCAATGCTTTTAAGTCGTTTATCAATGACACGTTTGTAAACAAGTGTATATTCGCATTAAGTTATTTTATAAGATTGAATCGTGTGACTGGTGTGATAGTTACTTAATGAGGTTATTCCCATTACATATTGACCTTAAAGCCGATGGGCCATTGGACACATATTTTATCCTCATTCCGATTCCCTTATCAATTAATGGTTGACTTCTATCATTCTCACTTTGAGGCCTGAAGTTTTCGTGTTCACTCCTATTCTCCTGACCGTAAATGCACAGTGCGATAGTTACAAACAGTTGTTCAATGTTCCATAGTTGTCAATAGTTTCTTAGTTAGTGTAATTTCACGGTTATATCATTCCCCTAATTAATTGGAAATAACATGAATACGTCTAAAAGAAAGCTGCTTTACTGTTTCTGTAATCACATGTACATGCTTTTCTATTTGTGATTTCAAAGTTTTTTTCCATAAATTTTCACTTTATTACTTTTCTTAAATACCCATTATCCATTACTACTTGTTTTGTAGCTTATTTTATAGTTTTTTTTTTATCAAATTATACATTCTATCCATGTTCAATCGTCATTTACATTTTATTTTGTTCTTCTCATTATTTTTAACTTGTTCCCAGTTGATTTGCAGAAAGTCTTTTCATGAATATTTGCTTTTTGTCTACTCGAATATTTAGCTTCTCACACATGTCCATGCCCATGAATATTCATTTACATGTGTCTGTGGTTGCTTGCCTATATTTATATTTCTCTTAACTACTTACATCTATGGTCATTTTTTTCTTTGTAGTTACACAAGTATTCACCTGTACCAATGAAATACACACGCACACCTACTCCTTTATCATCATATGTCCATATACGTTGTTACTTCATCTCCCATATATTTTTTCGCATTCTCGTCTCCATTGTTTAGTGTTTACGGCTTTTGATCGATCGATTATCTGTGGTTTTTCTTTGTTGTGTCCATAAGATGAAAGGAAATACCCGTTTACACGTATAATGTATGTAACAATAAACAATATTACTTTTGAAAACAATATTATCACAAACTGATATTAGCCAATCAATCATTCTGATTTAAACAGTAATCTCGGCTCTCTGAGCGAAGATCATGTGTAGTAACCTTTAGCTAATCGATTTCCCCTATTGTGACAAATCTCTAGTGTTAAACATACTGTATCATCTCTTACGATTGAAGTCAGTACTGTTGGACAGTAGGGCTATGTAAATCCTAGAAACCTGTCTATATTTCAGGCATTACATAGTAGTTGATTGTTTCACAAGCTGTGAATACTCATCAGAATAGCTGATGAGTATTTATCGATAAATGGTCTACAGTAATATATTTCATTTTTGAATAAAGGAATTAAGGTGAAGCATGTACAAGTGTACCTGTTCATTTATATGTCCTAGTCAAATACTTCCATTTAGATGACTAAGTTAAACTAAATGCAGAGTATTTGAAACTTGAAATAAAACACTTGTTTTGTCAATCATAATTGACTAGACATTAATTCATATTTTGCCTTTTATTTTATTAAAGTTATTTAGGTTCATACTTATCTTAATTGAAGCTAATCATCAAATAAACCTAGACAAAAATTATATTGGTTGAGGTTGAAAATAGCATATTAATTGTTTTAATAAAGCTTGAAAGGTTTTTTATACATGGTCATAGAAAGTAATGTAATTAGAATCGTAATAGCCTAATGGCATGTGGTAATCAGTTCCTGATTTATTTGATAACTATTGAAACTCAATTAGTCGTCAGCTCAATAGTTAAACACACATGTTTGTTAATCGTGTATCTATTCAATCGAAAGTAAGGGTTAATTCAAATCCTCTTGCAATAATTAATAACTCTGCTTTATTGAAATTAATACAATGGAAAGCTTCATTGCTAGTTTTTGACAACAAAAACTTGCTGCTCGTTATCAATATTCAGTGATTAACAATGGGGATGGATATGTAAATTAACCCTTTATTTTCAAGGGCAATTTTACATTGATTTTTGGGAGAACCAAGGAGAGTGCTCACGTGTTAGCATTTCGACATGAACAGTTCGGCTCACTCCCGTGGTGCAACCACACAGGAACCTGATACCCTGGTGAACCAAATGGGATGGATAGCTTACTAGTTAAAAAGCTAATATAGTTAGTTATTCAAGCGTATCTCTTTCACGCTTTTAATCATCACTGTACTGTATATGAATGCTTCCATGAAGGTGCTTTTTGAATGGAGTAAAATTCAACAGTTCATTTCTGTCTCGTCATAGTATGAAGCTTCTCAACAGTGTTTATCCACAACCCTCATTCGGAAATTGAACCGAGAACCTTCAGTCTCATGAGAACGCTCAACGTTTAGTTCACCGAGACGGCATCCAACAGTGTTAGTTTCTAACTTCAGTCACTTCACAACATTGTCCAAGCAGATCACGATTTAAACAATTTAAATTCCACAACCTCCACATATCTCTCTGTAACAATAATGACCGGGTTTAAGATACTACTCCTGGAGTTCTGGTGAGAAGCCGTGCCCAGTAAATTTCAACTTTGTCAGGTGTGAGACTGTAACCTACTCAGGTAACAGAAGATGATGGCACAGTATCGTGCAATAATTGAATTTCGACATTAACACGGTCTCACTGGACTAGAGGTTAAGAGTTTGAGCCTGAAACTGACGGTCTTAAGTTCTATTCTTGATTATTGGGTCGTGGGTCGTACCGGAAAGGAGTCCTATGCTAGGACCGAACGGTCATCTAGTTTTAAAGATTGGTCCAGCTGAGATCAGTCCATGCTTTGGTCAATGAAAAACCTACAACCTGTATTAATTATTGTACTACTAATTCTTAATTAAACTATCTGTTTTAATTTTTAGGAAGAAACACAATTTAAAACTTTGTGCCGACCAGGTCATTGTCGAGCTGCAAGCAATGGAGATAATGATTTTCCCAAAAATTACTTAAAAAATGGTTTTCATCATGATAAAATAGATTCGTCTATGATAGCTAAATCTATGATTGCTTTCAGTGCACAATCTCAATTTATTGACAATAATAATAATAATAATAATAATAATAATAATAATAATAATAATAATAATATAAATGTCACTACGAATGGTCAGAACTATGCTCCGAAAAGAGATGATGACAATGAAGTTGAAAATATGAAAAAGACTGACAATGGAAGTAAACTAGAAATGAAAACTGGTGATGATGATGATGATGATGATGACGACGACGAGGATGATGCAAATCATGGTGATAGTAATGATGAAGATGGTGATGGTGGAGAATATGTGGAAGTAGGCAGTGATTCTGACAATAAACGTGCATATCTATCAAATAATCCTTCGTCTCCTTCTTTATCCAATTCTATTAATCAACATTTTCCGCCGGAAAACTATCCATCTAATACTACTGCTACCACTAGTAATCCTCCAATTCCAAATAGTGGTCGTCATACAATCAGTTCTGCGTATGAACGAGGAGGTCATGCACCAACAAGAGCTTCTGTGACTTCTCTGTCTTTCAATCCACCCGGTAAGTTGTTTTACAATCATAAACAAATTACTTACCGAACTTTTCGTAATGTTACAAAAATTGGTAATTGTATAAATTTTCACATCGTTTGCCATCATGGACATCATTTATATAAAGACTAGAGATACTACCCGGTTACTTAAGCAGAAGTAGATGAAATTCGACTCGAGCCTGTAACCCATTATTTAAAACCTGCAATTATATCTTTTCGATTTACATGTCCATAACCAAAAGTTTATATCAAACAAGTGGCGTAGTAACAATCTGAACACTTTATGAACTGTTCACTTGAAGGTCATTCAGTTATAATCACTCTTCATGGACAGAAAATTCGCTTTCCCAACCATTAATATAGTACAGAAATCGGAAACCTCTGATTAACCTGTATATGGTGTCTTTCTGAATAACATGCTAAATCTGGTGACTTAACTGAATGGAATATTAGCTCTTGGATGGGAATCAGATCTAGGTCATTTCAAACAGTTTTCATCGTTTGCAGTGACTTTTTATCTAAACGCAATGATTGGTAACATAGGGCACCTAATTATTTGGGCACCACACAAATTCACTGATTTGTGTTGGCTGGAATACTGCTTTGAGGGCTCCCTCTGAGCGTTTGACCTAGATATCTAACCCACAACGTAATGAAGCGCATGTGCACCATTGGTTTGGAACCAGTTTTTTCAAACTCCCTTAACTGTATCCTCCATGCACACCAACCCGTTTAGAGCGTCGGACATGCGCTTTTCGTCCTCTCAATTTCGTAAACAACACCGTTGCAACGAGAAGGTAGTAATAAGAACTTCTCTGTCAGAGGCCATGTACTCATAGCCATTTGAGAGCATTTGGAAAAAGAGAGTGAACTCTCCCCACCCTAGAGTGTACCAGGGTCATTGGGAACTATTCATAGAGAGTGAAGTAGTCGGGAGTGTTGACCAATGCAGATACCCCAGAATTTTCATTCATCCTAATGGTTTGGTGTGCGACGAAACCTGAACACAAGTTTAAGAAATTCGTTTGACCTTTGCCGATTCATATCACTTTCATTGTGGGTGTGATGTCTATATACCAACGAAAAAGTTCATGTATCACACACTAGTCCTTTCTATATCACTCTGTGACTGTGAAATATAGCATATGAAGAATGTGGGGTTTTGATTATTGGCTCAGAACCATCAACTCTGTCGCGAAGTATTTGTTGAATCTTAGCATTTCTTCGTGCACAATTTTTCATTCTGTCTTTTTAGACTACATTCTCAATATTTAGTCTTTATCATTGTCATTATTACCACTACTACATTTCAACTCCTTTATTTCTCACCTGGTTAATTTAATCTAATCTTGCTAATTTCGTGTAAGACCTTAGGATATCCATATATGTACCATATTCTCCTTTGATTAATACTGACTGGAAATAAGCTGACGTGCTATTCTACCACGTTCTGCGTTATCATCGTTTACGTGTTCAGTTCCTTGCATTTAAATGACAGGTTCGTACTTGTCTGAGAATGAATAAACCTATACATCGTACTAATCCATTCAGTTAATAATGATAACTGACATGGACCACGTTATGGTTTTCAAAATAGCCATTTTTAGTTCGTATAGTAAATCAAATGTGTTTGGAAAGTGGGACATTATTTGATATGGTTCAAAATGATTGATCTGTAAACCATAAAGTTAATAAACTCCTCATCTTGTTAATTTTCTTTCCGTAATTTGTTTACACCCGTCTTATTATTCGTTTACAATTTATGCTCACTCATCGATGTGTATTCCTATTTTTTTTTGTTCTCTTGATTACATCTAGAAGTAGTTGTTGTGTTTTATTTTTCTTTCTGTGTATTTTCACTTTCACTTTTTATTCTGTTTTCGTTTCAAAAAAATAATAAATTAAGTCGGTAAAGCTTCTTCCAAAGATAGTGGTGTTGATTCGTCCACTGTACTCTACCCGAAACAAGCTGTACCACCACCAGTCTATACAAATCTCATTCAATTGGCACATGCAGCACAACGTAAATTTTCCATGTCACAATTACCAATTGTTCATTCATATGAAAATGTCGATAATGCATTAGATAAACTTCGTTTCTCTAAAACTGATATGATCAATAGTCAACATCAACAACAACAACAACAAGCTATTCATAATCAATCATCAAATAGTTATTCAATATCTACGAATTCACAACAAACTCATCATACAACAACAACAGTTTTATCGAATACTACTACTACTACTACTAGTAATATAAATAATTGTAATTGGTCTGTTTCAAGTAGTTTAAATAAACTTGATTTAACTGATTCAATTGTTAATCAAATACATTATGATGAAGAAGCAAAATATGCTAATCCTTCAACAATATTACAATGTCAACTTGAAAAATTAGCTAATTGTAAAAATTTATCTAATTCATGTCATAGTTCAAAAACTTGTTTAAATACTGTTTCAATGTCTAATGTCGTCACTTCGACTGTTAACTCTTCTATCCTTGCTGTTGATAATAATGGTAAACATTTGTATCAAAGAAGTGAATCAGATCCGTTCAGTATGGAAATAGATGAACTTGATCAAATTATGCCAGGTAATATTATTTGATTAGTGGAGTTTTCCTTTAAATATTTATACAGGTGTAGTTAGAGTTTTGTGTTATTTTATTTTGCATGTAGTATTGTGTAAAGTAAGAAAATATGTTGACTTGTTACTGTCCAAATCTGATCAAAACACATTCTAAAATTGTACTTACTTGTAGTTCATTTACTAGACTAAATAACTAAATTGATTGTTTTGAATGGTTATCTACTACTCATTGACTAACTGATTAAATAAATCCAACTGGTAAATCATCAAGTCTGTATGCTGTCAATTACTTGGAAATCAGAAAGATCTACATCATTTCGCCCTTACTGAATCTTCATAAATAAACTGATTATCATCAATATCGATAGTATCATAATCGATTTTTGATTGTATTTTAAATTAATGATATTCTACCATATTCAATATCTAACCAACATAGATGCATAATAAAAGGCACCAACTTGATAGTGATAAATCCTCTCTAGTGAATGACTACATGAAACTAAATAAATCGGAAAATGTAACCAAAATATCCATTCATCAATTCTTATACTGTCAATAATCATTTGATTCATGTTAATTAAAAAATAATATTCTTGTTCAAATGAATATACGGAAAATGATTCGGAATCAATTGTTGATCTAACACTGTTGACGCAGAATTCCTTAGCTTCTATAGATTCAATTAATATTTTATTTGAAAAAGTAACGGGTGAAAAATTGATAGGATTTGTCAATTTGATGTTAAACATGTTGTTTGTTAGTTTGACTTAAGAATTTTATTCCCGTGATTACATAACTTGTTCTCTTCAATTAACATGGATTTGTATAAGAAACCATATTCAGTAGTAACATTAACCAAAGAAAAAAAACTTGTTAAACAATTCTTGTTAATCTTCTAATTTGTAAGAAATAATGTAGAATTAATTTGTTTGCATCATATAACTACTATTGTTCATTATTGTTTTGTCTTGTTTTCATATCCCTCCTCCTCCTCCTCTCCACGCTGGGTTTGTATTCTTGTTTTTTTTTCTTTCTTGATATACTGTGGGTGCAAATGAATTGATTTTTTTTTAATTTTAAATCATCTTACTATGTTTGTTTGTGCTTGATTCACTGACTTTTAATTGAAATCATCACTTAATCAATAAATATGTTTATATATGGTATAAACCTTATCATTGATCAGTTAATAACATTCATACTATGACCTTAAATAGAATGTTTCCGAAATGTTTACATCATCAACTAACTGGAACATTACCTAGTCATAAGAAATTCTTATCGAGACTAACTAACAGTTCATCAGTTAACAATAGTTGTTTCTGTATTGGTAATGCTGTATCAAAATGTAGTTCATTCTGCGATCAGAATTCTTTATCTAACTGTCATCACTATCATCATGATGAAGATGTGTTCGAGTCTACTGAAAAAGTAGACTGTAAGCAAGATTTCTATACACCACAGTTGTATACTCAAAAGAAATTATTACCGTGTGAAGAAAATCCTCATCAACATTCACTTGATCCTAACTCTTCTGAATCCATTGTGGAAAAGGTACATGGGACTACGGTTGATAATTGTCATTCACCTATTAATCATAGTTTGGTTATACAACAAACCTCATCTAACCAAGCCAATTATTCATTTTCTTCTCCTACTAACAATAAATCTCCACCACCGCCAATACTACCGAAACCTGTTCATTTAAAGCATCATCATGCAATAAGTCAGTGTTATGTAAATCGAAAAACACCATCGCAGATGTCACGTCCATGTCCACCACCTCGAACTTGTAGTACTTTAAGTTCACATGGTTGTTTAACAAGAACGTCTGGTGTTAGTATGCCATGTGATTTAAATAAACCTCATCCATCATCATCATCATCATCATGTAAAATTTACGACTATGAGAATGATAATTATTCATATGAAGGTAATTACCCGGTCAAATCATTGAAACGTTTTTTTTTATTATGCTTGTGAATAGGAGATAGGATAGTATACTTCATTTCAATTGCAATAACTCTTTATTTCATATTTACATTTAACTGACTACACTAATTACACATTGAAATCTGTTTGTATTGCTTCACTTGTGTGCACACCATTTTCCAATGGTAAAATATATAGTTTCCATCGTTTTTCTTTGGTTTACTATATTAATTTGTTAACAATGGTTACTAATGGTGAATAGTCATTTAAAAGTGTAATATAATGTAGTTTTTTTTCTGGGAAAAGTTAGTAACTTTGACCTCTTACATATCCTCTGTAATTTTATTCACTTGTTGATAATTCTTCATCTTAATTATTTTAAATTTGCTTTGTTTTGTTGAATGCACTTCACTGTTCAATGTTGATTTTCTTTTTTTTTACACTTATATCAATACACAAATGTATTGCGCGCTTACTCTAGTGTTTATTAATTTTTTCGACATTCACTAGTATTACATAATATATTATACTAACTTAGTTTTACCCATTATAGAAATAACATTACCTAGTGTGAGTTATATTCATTAAAACGTAAGTTTATTACATAACATGTAGTTTGAGAATGTCATTACGCAAATCTAGTTTAAATAATTAAACTTGGAATTCGATCTAATGCAACCTATGAGAACATATATATGTGTATGTATATAATCAATTTATTGATTGATTAAAAGATTGAAAATGATAAAATTTGTTTCATCATGTGAGATAAATTTCATTTACTCTCTCTCTCTCTCTCTGTCTCTCTTGGCTATCAGTTTTTAAAGCTTATGGTAAAATCATTAAAATCACTATTAATATTGTTCTATCCTATATCATAATGTCTATTAAACTCAGAAAAAAGTTTTAGAGTATAAATTTTTACACTTATAGTAACTTTTATTTAAATATGTATAGATACATATCAGTCAGCTACAAAGTAGAACTTTATACGTTCCTACATCAATTCAAGTTGCCAGAACCACATTAACGTAGAGAGATGGAATTGTCAATTCAAATCCCGTAGTAGCGCAGGTAGTAGAAGTATCAGTAGTAATGGAGATTACGGTTCGAAGATATATATATATATATATATATATATATATATGATGGATTAATTCTGTATATCTGTAGGCATACTATAACCAGGACACTTAATATTCGTTCTCGGTTCATTCCCACTTTCTTCTCATTATTTTTATGGGTTATTGCACTTTCTTCTCAAAAATAATTTCTGTAAAGATGATCAACTGTTAATTATTCGAAAAGCATTACACAACAGATCATGATGAATCAATAAATATATTGTGAATCTACACACACGCATTGAAGATTTAATGGAATTTGAATAATTTCTTCTTCTTGTTAAATAAGAAATCATTGTACGACGGTTCACATTGAATAATGCCATAATTTATGGCTTTTCATCTGAATAGATACTCATGATTTATTTCCGATTCCCTTCTAATAGCGTATAAGACGATACCATTGTTTCAGGAATTTCATCCCACCTGTGATATATATATATATATATATATATATATATATATCTTTATTGATCAGTGGTAATATCGATTATTTCGGTTTTGTGCTGTTGTGAAGCTTTAAATGTTTTAAAAACGGGATTTCCATCCTTATGTAAAATCTTTACGAGGTGGGGGGGGTGCATAAAGGCTAATGAAATTAAAGTGTGAAACAAACTGCGTCGATCATTACAGGAAAGTATGTAGGTTTGGTAAAATGTCCATTAATTCACTACACAGCATAAATTTATTGGTGTATTCCTTTCGTATATATATAACGAAGTATTTTTTTCTAGATTTAATGAAGCTAGATTACCATCGAAAACTAGAGAATACTAGACTACGTTTCAACAATAATCACTCCTCCTGAATCCATGCATTTTTGAACTAAGGAAGTACATGATACTTTTAGACTACAGAATTGTAGACCTTGACAGAATTTCCAATATTGACAAACTGACAGTATAATGCTATTGCCATCTAATGTTAGGGCTGTAAGTAAGCAGTTCTGAAAAATGCGAATTTGAAACGAAACAACTGTCCAATGTTCTTTGGATGTCAGTGAGTTTGTAACATAAGTTATTCTCAAAAAATATCTATACTAATTATTTGACAGTGATATTACTGAGAATAGTTGTAATGTATAGAGTTTAAGATGTTTCAGTTCTCTTCTTGTGAAATCTCTTTAGTTAAAATTACATTTACATAAACAGGGAGTGGGATGTTACGTCAAAATGAATTTGACGAAAGTCTAACACTTCAAAACTTGAAACTGGCATTCTGGCCACTTCCTAGTTCCTAGTAAATTCTTTCAATTAAGCCCTTATCAAAATTATAAAGGAAGAAAGAATGAACAAGAGCTGGACTTTGGAAGTTAGTTTGACTAAATAAAATATGGGTATTTATAAGTTTTTGCGTGATCTTGATATTATATATATATATATATATATATATATATATATATATATATATATATATATATATATATAACGGACACGCACATCACAAATCAGTCAGTCATCAAAAACCTAGAATTTGGTATATGCGTACGTCAATTCAAGTTGTGATACCATATTAGCACAGAGAGATAGAATTACCAGTTGAAATTCCATACTCCTTACTTGTTACCTTTTTCATATAATTATCCTTTCGCTCTTTACGTAAGCATTACTGCAGTACATTACGTAACATTGTTGGTTTATTGTTTTTCACATTCCCATTTTCTCTGTGTTTACTAAATTTTTATGATTCATTTACATTCACAAAATCACATTGGCGAATTTATCAAAACTATGCGTTGATTGTTTGAGGTCTATGCTGCTGGTTGTTAGTGTGTTTCATTGCTTTATTTGTTTCTGTTATCTATATTTTATTCTCTTCATTGTTATTGACAGCCACTTTTCAGTTTTGATTGACATATTCCTTTTCAAAACAAGTATATCAACAATTTCATAGTCATTACTTATTCTGTAAAACGATGCAAAAATACTTATGTGATTATCACTATATTAGATATTAACACAGTAGTTATTCAGTGATAATTATCTAATCTCATGGAAATCGACATATTTACAATGACAAACTTAAGCTCATATAGAAGACTAAATCAATCAATAAATCTTATTGTTATTGTTTACCTTGAAGTGGAATGTAAGCGTTTCATTTTGTTTATTTTTATCAGTTTTGGTTACTTCATATTTTTCCTGAATTTTTCTACTTCACAAATCACATTTCATTTTCATACTAATATTTTCTCTTTGTTCACTGCGCTAAAAAATGTGACAGTTTTATAGGATGATTTGTTTTTACGAGTTTTTTTGGGTTTATACTTATTACTGTCATTGCTGTAATTTAAGATTCTTTTGTGTGGTATGGCAACATGATCTGATGTACTGACGTGTGAAGTTTTACGTTGCATCTGACTGACTGACTGAAGATTCTTTTGTCTACTAATTACGGTCAAAAAAGGCGAATGGTTTTATTCGTAACTTATTCGTTGTATAGTGAATACGACAGAGGTTTAGTCTTGTCCAGAGATTTATGTTGGTATACTGGTGAGAGTTTTGTAACCAGTGTAAAAATAAAACATCCACACTTTTCCCCTGATGAATAAAATTTCCAAATACCATTATTATTATTATTATTATTATTATTATTATTATTATTATTATTATTATCATTATTATTAATATCCAGAGCTATAGAATAATAATCATTTTAGGAATATTTAATGCACATTATTTACTCTACTAAGAATAAACATATACTACAACAAATCAACCTTTTGTGATTTTTTAAAATGGTTGTATGAATTCACTCGTATTTTAAACAACACAGGGAATTGGTTGATGATCATGCTATATCACGCATCGACTGAAGTTAAATATCTGAATTACTAGGTATTTTGGCCTGCTAGTTTAGTAAGTCTAAAATTCTTGGGTTGAGTTACTAACGAAGTCATGCATACATGTTAACGATGAGGAACAATTGCTCAAAAACACTAATCTACCATCCTTTTCAGATCCCTCTCCATAGTTTTCAATGAATACCGTGTTTAACTATATAAACTGAATTTTCAATTGTACTGTCAATTAATCATACTAAATATAGGTGAATTCCAAATCCAGGGTTCTATTTTTAAAAGAACTTAAAACGTTTGTAGTTAACAAATTTCTCGAACTTCAAATAATTTATTGTTATCTACTATCTACTCGTGATTTAACATGGAATGTTGTATAGTTTTTCATTTCCCTTTGGATATTATTAGTTACTATTTTCAGGCTTTCTAATTTTTAATCAAAAAATATCTTTCGTTTTGACAGTTTCAAATTTAATATAATTAAGTGTTAATGAGTAGAATGTTTGTTGATTCGAACAGATATATTTTTAGAACAACACATAAAACGAATCAATATTGTTTTGCTTTTGGATCATGAGCACGTTTATAACTCTAGTAGTAGTAGTAGTAGTAGTAGTAGTAGTAGTGTGGTGCGAGCTACTTATAAGTAGTATATGACGTGAGTGTAAACGTAATGTCTGGCAGCAGAAGATGGGGGAAGATCAAGAAAGGAAGAGTTAGAAAACAATGGAATTTGTATGAAACGCATGAATAGTGACAATGGATTGATGTGTTGCAACAGGAACAGTCCAGTTCGATATGATGAACTGATATTTTGCAAATTAACGATAGGGTTTTCCGATTTGACTGAGTAACTCTGTAATTTTCATTAAATACAATCGGGTTGCCCCACCTGTGTTCTCGTTCACTACAGTAGTAGTAGTAGTAGTAGTAGTAGTATTCTTTCTATGCATCTATAACAATTATTGAATTAATCTGGGCAATCGATGAGTCGTGCCTCTATTTTTTTCTTCTGAGTTGAAAATGTTGTATTACAACATTTAAGAAATTCATTTCCGTTTGTTTATGCAAGTGTTACACTTTTCTTACCGAATGTTAAAAAGAAGCATTTGATTGTCAGTGAATAATAATTCTTTGTGTACTAATATCTAATAGAATCGAATTTACTTATATGAATTCGTAACTGTGTAAAGTAAAAATAAAACATCATGTGATATGTTCTTATCTTTTCTTGAAAAAAAACAAGCTTAATTGACATCTTTAACTAATTTGGAGCCGTTCGGTGCCTGATTAATGAAGCCTTTTTCTTTGAAAACTGCTTTATTTTTTTAGAGTTACGTGTTTGTATGATTTACTATCCTTTTTTGCATTAATTACATAGAACGAAGAAGTATGAATGTTACATACTGGTAGTAGCTAGAATTATCGGTGATAGTCACGAGTTGGATCGTCATTTAAATACTTTCTAAAAGTGTGTACTATTCAATGAGGAATTTATTGCTTACCGCAATATCATTATTATAAACACTTTTTCTTCCTTATTCTTGACTTATTTATCCTCACAATTAAACTGTTTTATGGTTTGTCATTTTGCTTTTAGGCAAAAAAATCTAGTTTTCGTTAAACTGTTCTTCTAATAGTCACATTTCTTATCTATTATGTGTATAGTTAGAAAATGAAGTCCTGAACATACAACTCTTAATTAAAATCACACAGCACTTACATTTCAATAGTGCGTAATATACATGCAACTCAGAGCTTATTATACAAAATATAGTTATATGTATAATTCTACAGCTCTCAAATCCACTAAGTATGACCCACCTGTTCACTTAGTGATTATACAATAAAGTTATGTGTAGTAATAGGTTATAAATTAATCCTGAGTATTATCATCCATTCAATTTCTGTACTGATATATCGATGATTATTCTTCGTATAATAATTGATTACACGTGAAAGTTATGTACGCAATGACTTGGTACACCTGGTTGTGCTCTCTATCAGTATTTTGTATTGCTTGGTAAATTATCGATTTAACAGCATCCATAGCTTGCTTGTATTTTATGAGATATAGACAGTACTATTCATATCGTAAAATATTATATTAATTTGGCACAATATTTTTTCGCATTATTCACATTCTCTTGGTGTATTGGTGTGCGTGTGTGTGTGTGTGTGTCCGTAACGTTTACATTAGAAAATACACTCGGAAATTACACTTGTAGTGTTTTTACTTTATTGTTTTAAGTTTTCAACCAAATCCTAATGCTTGTTAATCGATTTTACAACAAATATGAAAAAGAAGTTTCTTACTATATACATTCTTGTTATTTAATTTCCCTTTTCTACTTCTTCTCTTGTTTACTTCTTCAACAAAAATAAATCGATCATTTTAGGATCCAGTCGTGGTTCATCACTTACAATGGCTAGTTCAACAACAAATGATTCATTGCCTAGTTCAAATGGTAGCCCAGCGTTAACAAGTTATAATGCCAATGCAAATAATAATACTAATAACAGTGAGACTCGAAGATCATTTTCATCAAACCCGAACTCAATGAGCAACAATGAACAACAAATATTAGAGGTTAGTTAGAGTTTGTTTTGATAAAAATATTGAATAAATTTTAATGAAAATGACTTGCGTTTTAAACTTAGAAATAACACATTTTGAACTGATGCAGAAATTAAATTATTCTAATACTGGACGATGTGTAATTCAGTTCTTAATGTATATTCTTTTGAAAAAAATTATTTTAACACAATAATTACACTTTTCTAACTGTAATTGCCTTGGCGATAAAGTCATTGAAAGCAACTGTCTCGTCATTAATACTTGTTCTTAAGTATTCTGCACAGATTATGACATTATGGAAAGTGAATAGTTTTGTTGTTGAATTAATTCATTTGATAAGCTACAAATCTGTTGATGAATGAGTGAAAATTTACAAAGCACATTATATTGTTTTTTTTAATTGATTAATCACCAAGTCATAATCAATGTCCTGTCCTGAGTACTGACCTAATTATATCAATGAAGTCAGGACGTGACCACCAGTCTCAACATCCATCTCAGTTCTACTTGAGGCTATTTGTGAAAAAATGAGTGAATTGATGCTGACCACTGAAAGATGCTACTGTTTAGCGTTTATTCTCTCAAGTCGTATCACAATTTTTCTCCTAATAACTTATCTAATGAGACATTGAAGATTCGGAATGATTATACAAAACATTTAATAATATGTTCGTCCAGTGTTCATAATCTATTATTAGTTTTCGTTCTAAACAGTCTTTGCATAAGGACTGAGAAGCATGGTAGTCGGAGCATGCTAATAAGTCGGAAGCAGCAGCTGCATCTGGTAACTGCCAGAATTTCTTCCAAATCATCCGAGCCACTGGCAGTAAGAAGTCTAGTTTGAGTGAAACAGACTGTAAGGCTAATGAAGCACTAGTCAATAACATCTGCCGGACGATAGACGGAGTTTTTTTGAGTGATAGTTCAGCTGGTCGGCTGCCCTAGCAACATAAGTCAGTCTGTTCTGTCCTCCATGGCCAGTGACGATTAATACACTGAACGACACAGGAGTTCTCAAGGAACTTTAACCCGTGATGTACTACGACTCATCAGGCTAAATGACTTACTTTCGATCCTTCCTAAAGATGATGATCACCTTCTGGTTATGGAATTTACCGAGATGTTTGGCAATATTTGGCAATTAACGAGCGTTCCAACATACTGAAACGAGTCCATAGTTGTCCCTACCTTTGAGAAAGGTTCATGTAACATATACAAAAACTATCAGGGGATAAATCTACTTCCGACCAAGTCCAAAATGTTGACAGATTGTTCAAAACTTGTGAAAGATTGACTCGTGAGAAGCAAACTGGTTATTGTCCTGGTTGAGGATGTATTGGTCAGATCTTCACCGTTCGCCACCAGCAAACTTATTGCAGGCCAACAACCGTTTTGTTTCTTGACATCGGAACCTCCTTCAATTCGTCAGACAGGATTGTTCTCTGGGATCGTCTTTTCGAGAAGGTTTGCCTTAGAAGTTTATTGACATCGCTAAAGCCATACTTACAAACGCCTCAGGCAGAGAGAGGTCATAAAACCGCGGCTCTCCATTGTTTTTTTGAAGCAGTGAGCTTAAGTAGGATTGCCCGTTCTCACTATTCCTCTTCAATTTTGCCATTAATGACTTTCTAGAAACAGCTCCGATGGATGTAGAAAATAATAGTGTGGATCTGTTATCTACGGAAAGATTTCTCGACCTACAGTATGATATTTTCACCCAAGCGCAAAATAATTTTACATGACTCGCAGGACCCTGAACCTGAACCCACTCTTGGAAGTGAGCGGAAGTAAGTGAAAATTTGATATAGCTAGGTAGCTGTGTAAATATTGGTTGCGGCGTGAGTGATGAGATCGTTTCACGCTTCATCAAAGCTAGTGTGGCTCATGCCTGTTTTGGTGGGCCATTTTTGGCACTTCGTGATGCATCGATGAGAACTGTTTTCCCCAATCCTTGTGAAACTGAGTCTCTCCCAGTTGAGAATGTCAAGTGACTCGGTTTTTGATTATCGTTTCCTCCGAATGATTGCTGATAACCCTGCGTTAATATTTTAAAGGATTGGTAGTGTGTTTTCTATGAGTGAGAAAGACTTCTTTAACTGAACAAATCCTTTCTGTTCTTACTTTTTTTAACTGAACTGCTTCCACTATTATTATTATTATTATTATTATTATTTAAGTCAATAAATTATTTTCTTTGGTGACTGGATTTTACTCAACTAAATCTATGTACTATGTTCTTTTGTTAAAATGCTACAGTAGCACATTCCAACTTTCCAGATCGAGAAAGTAAATCAATTGAAAACTAGGGTTAGAAATGAAATTCTCAATGAAAACTATACTCTTGTTTCTCACTAATTGAGTGTAAAAACGGTATGTATCGCACATGTATTGAATATTCAAAGGCAAATGCTCTACAATGTCACGACCAGCTAGCCTAGCCTTATCTGATTTATTATACTGACTGAAACTAATACACAAATTGTGATAAAATTAAATAATGACCTCAATATTGTTGAAATTCATGACTGACTCGGCTAAACTTTTATGCATTTCAATCAAAAGCTTTACAAGGACCATGAAAATTTGATTATTTGTAAATTTTATCCAAATGTAAAAACATGTCAATTCAGTCAATAGATAAAGATTTCAGTTTCATATTCACTTTTTATTTAGTCACCACCATCCAATAATATTTTTGCAAACAATCCATTTTCTGTAGATAGACTGGATAATTGTATCTGATTTTCTTTTTTCTTGACTAACCAAGTGATTTTTTTTATTTTTATATGTTATGTCATTTATTCTTAGAATAAATCACACTATGCAAACCCTGTGATCATAAACCAATCACAATGCCCTACTACTTCAAGTCAAGTGTTCAACCTTTTAGGACAATCAACATTGGCTAGTAATCAAGTTTGTATGAATATCAATCAAGCTAACATGAATCCTCAAACTGTCTGTGAAGCGAAAGCCATTTCAAACGAAAAGGCTCCAAATCCTCCTCCTCCACCGCCGCCACCACCACCACCACCACCTCCACCTCCCTTACCTATATTCTCACCAGTATCGTCAAATAATTCGTCAACACCTCATCCATCACTTGGAGAAGCGACTTGTTCAAAACCTTCCGGTAAAGTTTTATACGTCTTGGTGATTTGTGTGGATTTTTCTTTGGATTAATTAGTTAATCATAAACCATGAACTATAGATGATAAATTCTTGAAATCTAAGCCAAAGCGCACTCAGATAGAACCGTCCGAAGGTTGTTAAATATTTTGATAGGAAAATATAAGAAAAAGAAAACGTTAAATCGAGTATGAGAGTATTGGTCCACGAAGGTAACTCATACACCGAATGGAAATTCGTATACTTGGCTTTTAGCTACTTCCTGAATGTTAGGATCAATGTCACTAGTATCCAGCTGTTCAAACAATAAATATATCGTGCTGAGTTCAAAACAATAAGACATCACTCTATTTTCTATTAGGCGTCACAATTTAAAAGAATAACATAAGATCGATCTGTTAAAATTTTAAGATGGCACTTAACTATTAACAATTTATTGATCACTAAGTAGGAACTAGGCTATGGTTAGACAGTCACTAGTTTTCATTATGAATATCACACCTACTGTAATCAGGTAGTGCTTATTCCTCTAAACTAATAAAAACAATGTCATATTTTCACTACTTCTTCATAAACATCTTGACGATAATTTGTAGTTACCGCTGAACTTTTTTATCACCTTGGTAAAAAGAGAATTTGATTTGTCCCTACAATCATTTTGGTTTGTTCTTGATTTTATTCATTTGAACAATGCAACTGTTTAAATTGATGAAATCTAAATTATGATAGTTACACTATATTATGAATAAAATAAAGCTGGGAAGAAATGATGCATAAACAATGAATTGTTTAAAATTCATGTCTAGGTCTGGTAATAATTTCAATTTCCAAGGTAGTTGTGTAGTGAAGGAGAACGCAGGTGAGGGCAACCGGATTGTATTTAGCAAAAATTACAGAGTTACTCAGTCAAATCGGAAAACCATATCGTAAATCGACAATTTGCAAAATGTCAGTTCATCATATCGAACTGGACTGTTCCTGTTGCAACACATCAATCCAATGTCACTGTTCATGCGTTTCATACAAATTCCATTGTTTTCTAACTCTTCCTTTCTTGATCTTCCCCCATCTTCTGCTGCCAGACATTACGTTTACACTCACGTCATATACTACTTATAAGTAGCTCACACCACAGTTGACGAGTTGATCATTACTAATAATCCAGATATCTCTAGAATTCATTAATTTTTAGTATACTTGATATTTTTCTTCGTAAATTAACTATCAACTAATCGTTAAACTCATAAAAATTTAATTTCTGTTCAATTTTTTTCAGATTACGATAGAAATTCGGCAGCTGATTTAGTCTCTATAGAAACTGCTAATCTTATGTCTGAATTATCCTCACAGTTGCAACAACTTGCTGCACGATCAAACAATGTGAACGTTTCAAAATCAAAGTCGAATTTTACAACGAACAATATATCTCACAAGGAATGCATAAAACCTGATGAATTCGATCTGCCTCCACCACCGCCTTCTTCTATGTTTACGGAACAATACTGCACTGGATCAGACTGTCCTCCTAATCGAACTACTAATTTTGGTAGTACTTCTGCAAGTAGTACTACTGTTAATAATAATAATAATAATAGCACTGATGAAGTGATTGATAATGATTCTGATAAAAATCTATCACCATTTTTATTAGCATTAAAACAAAGTGTGAAACAACGAGCTGATCGTTTAGCTGCTGAAAATTCAACAATTAATTGAACAGTGAATTTCTGAACATGGTGCTATAAATGTTAATAATGATCACCTCATTGTTATTTCTCGAAAATATCAATATTTTTTGTCATACAGATTGGGGATTGATCTTTGAGACATAGTGAGAAGGTTCTCATGCTAAAATTTGTGTATCAGTTGCGGTACTCAACCACACCCGTTCGCACTTGTTTCTCGGGAAACTCCGTCAATGATGTTCGATATTTATCTTTTCCTCATTCTTATACTCATTGTCATCGCCATCATCAGTACACACGTTTAATTTTATTGACATATAGGAAGAAACATACTTCTTATACGCATACTAATGTTTTCTTATCGGTGTTGCTGTAGGTGTTGATTTCATCATCCCACAAGTCGGACCTATTTCAACATGACTGCAGCTTTCATTTCCGCCTAAGTCATATTTTTTTCCTACTCTACGTGTAAATATAAATGTAAAATTATTATTTTGTATGATCAATATGTGACTTTTTCTTTTGCTAATGTTATTCTCGTCTTTATTTCTTCACACAAGTATCCATATGAAAATATATTTACAAACTTCATGCTTATCATCATCATGGTAATAACTCTAATAAGTACTGTCTCTTATTGTTTTACTCCACTATCATAAACCGATGTCAGACTTTTCGACTGCTTATCGCTAACCATTACTAGTTACATAAAAACGCTTCTGTGTATCTGTTTTTATGAAACTCTCTTTTCTCTTATGACAACAATGAAGGAATATTTTTCAAGAAATAAAGAAAACCGGTTATTATTAAATATTTCTTACTGATTGATTAACACTGTTTACTTTCATAAATAATCTGACCATCCATTCAATTTAAAATCATGTTCAACAGAGATTTGAATACAGATACACGTTTATGTACATTTTTAAAAATTCATCTGTTCGTAATCATAGGAGAAGTTAACACATTCAAATTTCAAAGAAAGATCTACTGTTATTACTATTACTGGCACACTTCTTTAAGTTTGTACGCCTATTATGTTTTTTTTTTTTTTTAAATTTTGTTTCCATTTCAAACAACACCAGATAGTGAAAATGTATGTAGATGACAGATAGCGATTTTTCTAGGAATAAAAGAAAACAACTGAAAACAAATCTTCTCAGATATATATATCTTAATTTCTATTATTACCATAACTAGTATTACTTTTTAATGTTAGAATTATTTTATTACCATACATACTTCAGAGTGTTGATATTCTTATCTACGGTGTTTGTTCTGTTAAGAAAGTTCTGATGACATTGCTACATTGTTCCATTGTCTTCATTTGTGTCCAGCCATAGACTCATATTGCTATGCTATACTATTTTACATTGTCACTGTTTATCTGACGACTGTTTGTTTAACTATGTGCGCAGTATATCTGTAGTTGTCTTTTGGTGTGATTTCATACTATTTTCCTCTTAGGTATACAGGCAAACCATATTAAATCATGGTTAGATAAATTTATTACTGTTGTTTTCTTTGAAAAAATTTTTTCTAATTCACTTTGTGGTATTACATTACAATAAGATTGTACTTGATAATTGAATAATGAAATGAGGCTCCCTCATACATTCTCTTTGAGGACGATTTTAAAGTACCTTATTTGCATATTATAGGCAGATATTTATTATATATATACATATATACACTACTTGACAATGTTTTTTTCTATACCAGATGTTTTGATGTCAACATGCTGCATTTTACCTTATTTAACTTGATTGTTTATGGAAAAAAAATGAAGAAATATTGTGTAAATTGTTCGATACTGTTTTCTTTTTGGAACATTCCTGTCGATCTTTGTTGGGTTTCTAATTACGAAATAGCAATAACACCATTGGTAATCAATCACACGTATTCAATAAGTGAAATTTGGAGACATTAACGGAATGATTTAATTAGAACAGACAGATGGTGAATTTTTCTATTGCTTCAACTTTGATGGAAAATAGGAATGAAATATTTTGGTTAGTTTTTCTTACTATGAGGACGCCACTGTTGCAATCGATTAACGTACCGTAGTTATTATACAGATTTTGCAGATTGAGGATAATTTTAAACATAGCGATATTTCTAGACAACTTTGGTCAGTAAAGAAAGACAAAAAAGTGGATGCAACACACAAAATGCACTAACTTCGTGTTGAAAATGACTTCTTTCCACTCTGTGTTTTGTCTGAACATAATTTTATTGTTGATATGTGCTCCTTAATATGACAACCAATCAATATACCGAGTTAGTCATATTGCAGTTTTGTAACAACACTGCATTTCATCGCTGTTTTTCAAAAACCCTGTTACGTACATAAACGGCAGGTAATGGGTTCTAACTGGTTGGAAGATGTTCTTTTACTTTCCTAGTCATTGCTGGTTTTTCAGTTGACATCAACAATTTACGGTTTAGGTTGATGTACACTTTACTGCAACATCCGATAGGCAGTTGTAAAATTTATCTGATGATTTGTCTCGATTTTCTTGTTGAAATATTATTATTGCACCATTGTTTAAATTTCACTACACTGAGAGAAGAACTGTACTTAAATGTAAATACAGTGGTTTGTTCTTACTATTCTGCTTAGATTTCGTAATAATAATACTGATCTGTCGTCAGTGTGAAACGTATTCATCACAAGGATGATTCTAACTTTCAATTGTCTGTTTGTATCATTTTATTGACTATGAAAAAATTGTCAATAGATTGAACTGCAAAAAAAAAGAAATCCAATGGATTTAGGAAATTCACAGATTTCTGAATTACATCTGTCACTCAACAGCATCACATTTTCAGTATCCAGAGCGTAACCATCATATTCATTCTAATGGACAATACTATTTCTTGACTCATTGAGACTTATTATTTATTTATTTCAAATCTAGCTGTCATAACAAACGAAAACAGTTGAAAATTATAAAAAATATTAGCTTATATAAATTTTCACATATAAAAATATAATGGCGATTTTGACATGTACAACAATTTCTCAGTTCATAACTCGAAAACGATGTACATTAGGCTTCACTGATTCCATATATTAATAATTCAACACACGTTCCTTGTCATCATGTGTGAAGTCATTTAGTTAAGCGTCATGACAAGATTCCAAATGTTTGTTACCATTATTATTATTATTATTATTATTATTTCTTTTAAATATCCCAGTAACGGTAGCTCCAACAATAAAAAAATAGTTAAACTTGAACACAGTTGATTCTGCTTCACTGGTGTAGAGGTTAATCATCGTCCTGATTCTCAATGGAAAAGGACCCTGGATGCGCTCGACTGAGTAATCACACTAGGACGAAACAGTCATTTAGCACCTTCAGACTTTTACGGTTTTTTTTTCTCAGATTGACTCATGCTTTCAGTGAAACACTCCTACATGCCATCCACTTGATCTAATTATTTCTGTGCAGTTTAAATTACCAATCAGTTATTTACGTATGCATAATTTTGGTTAATTTCACTGAATAATATTGTTTTTGTCACATTCTTGGCAAGATATTATTGGTTTAATAAATGTGTTTTTTATTTTGCAAACCATGAGATATCGATTTCCATCCCATAAAGAAAACATTTTTCTGATCATAATGAAGTAACTTGTTAAGAATTATAAGTTTTAAAACTAAGCACAAAGTTAGTTGATCGTGTTGAGGTATCCAGTTTTCAAATAGATGGTGTAACATACTTAAACAGCTAGTTTATAATTACTCTGTATTATTCTCTCTATTCTTATATGATAAACTATATCAATTACAAGACGACAAGTCATTACAAATATAAAATCATAATCTGTATATAACAAGATCATTCATTACATGAAATTGAGTAGTAGACAAATACTTGATCATTAATAATTTATAACTGGTAAACGGTCATGAATTAAATACATGTTTACAATCAGGCCAATATAAAAAAAATGTCATAAACCAAATATTTTGGATCAATAAACAATAAAAATTCATGTCCTTATTCATTGCAGCATAGTTCTAAATGATCTACTGAATTTTTAATCATTCTCATTAATCTAACAATAGGTATAGGTGTGAATAAATGAAATCAGTTTAAGCGAAAGTATGGTATTGAAACAAGCTTGAAAGAATTGTGGCCAATTAGAAAGCAAATTTTATAGATGGATAGTTCATGGAATAGTAAATAATAATATTGTAAAAGGTAAACAGATTTTACTGAATTACTTTACTTATTAACCCGATAAACAGTATCATATGAACTATTCTTAAACAATAAAGCCTATTTATATTCTTGAACCCTCAAAAAGATCTAGATAAATTTTTATGAGCTTTCACTTTGTTCCCATTGAGAATTAGAATTAGAGGTTTGGGTTTAGGGTTGCCATAACTAAGTGTCATTAGATCTAGTGTAAAAATATTCTATAGTCATATGGGTTAATGAATTTCTGTGAAAAATATATGAAGTGCTATCTGGTGAGTTCTTCCATAAAATGCAATTGCATTTGGTTTCTGTTTGTTTCAGGTTTATAAAAATTAGGGATTGTGCAGATTCATCTAAAGAGTCAGAAATAAATATTTATTTAGTTTAAAGGTATTATTTTTTTTTAATCAAAAAGCCATTTTTCACTGTCATTTTAAACATTTTGAACAGTATACAACTTTACCCCTAGTGATCACTCACTATACATGAAGTTTCGATTTCAGTCAAAAACCGTAGAATCGTATTCTCGACTCTAATTTGCTTATCCATAATGCATATTTTTACTTCAGTTTTTCATTTCTTAGTAAATCATAAAATGAACTCATATAAAACGTTTAAAGATAAAGGAGCTTATGAAACGAACAAAGAACTCTGTTCATTGAATTGTCAATGACATATAAATATATACTTGTAAATTTGTGATAAATAGAGTCACTAACTACCGGATAAAACCCTATGTACTTAAAAATGAAATTAATAATCTTTTAATCTGAAAATATTTTTGATTGTAAACTTATCACATTTAATTGCTTAAATGTAACATAATACCAGTTTATTTTAATAATCTATAATTTTGCGCTACCTTAAATTTGTCAGCTGTAATCATCTAAGTAAACTGGAAATAATTTTTTAGGTATTATTTATGTATATATTTAACTGATCTCAATAATTATCTGCCAATAAAATGAGCACGTGTGATTAATAAATCACATTTGATAAGAGTAGATTAAAATGCTTGGAAAAACAGATCATTTGGATTGGAATCCCATGATAAATTGAGTCTATTTTTTTCAGAAAGATATTATTTTCTCTTAATATTACTATTACCATGTACACGTTTAATAGTATATTACATAAATCAATACATTAGGTTCATAGAGGATATTTCTGTTTTTTCTATGGTTCGCTTACATAATACACTTCATACGGTATACGCAACCCATTGTGTAAATAGGGGGAATTAAAATGAATAAGCGTTTAATTGGTTAGGCGAATTGTGATGTACACAACATATTTGTTTGCATACAACCATCTTTCCTAACTAGACCAGGATATGTAGGCTAAAATGCTCTTTACATCTCTGGCCTACTTTCACCAATAATCAATCCTTGTTTATAATCCCTCATTTACCACTTGACCTTGGGATGGCATGAGAGCAGGAACACATGATGTCCCTATACGTGTCTAGCCCATCACGTATCTGGCGGAAAAATTGACCATAACTTTCTCTTTTTTTGTTTTAAGGGTTGTAGAAATCCGTAATAATATGCTCATTTATTAATTTTTTTTTTCAGCCATCTATCAGATATTGAGAAAAAATCGTTGAATATTTCCTTTGATCTTATTTAAAAAGTTATATTGCAATTAGCATAAAGTATAATTAATTCTCACTGAAGAATTTCGTATAGCTGTAAAATTACTTTTCAGTTCTCTACAATTCTCCTTTGTAATACAGAAGAGAACGTAAAAGACAAGTGAGTATTGATAAATGTCAACAGATGATCAGAATGGATATTGTAAGAATTATAGCGTGACTTAATAATCAAGTGCAAATCTACATACTGGACTCTAAACCATACTGTTTTAAGGATTAAAGTTACTACTGAGGTATACATACAGAGTCACATGAAGCCCGAGTTGAATCTGTGATATTCTGTCTGTAGGCTTACTTTTCGAATTATTGAAAAAAATTATTAATAATAACTATCATGTCACTGAGACAGTGTTACTGATGACAGTATTAGCTTACAGATGCATAGCCAGCTCCACATCCTTAAAACTTAAACCGTTCATTTAGATTTTGTGCATTGAAGTCATATGTACTTAAATTTGCAATAGTGAAATAGTTTTTTTTAAAAAGCTGATTATCATCATAATTTCAACACCTACAACTTTGTCATCGTGCTGTGAATGTTTTATGTTTGTGTAGAGCTATATCAGACAAAACCAAACACCTGATTTGTATTATCAATAATTATTTATTATCGTAGTTAAAATCACCGAATAATTTTAACTAAATCATAATTGAAAACCTAGTAGTACTGAATGGCTGTTTCTTTTTGGTGTGGGACTCCACAATGTTGCTCATCCACAACCCCTTACTAGGAATGGAACCTAGGACCTTCGATCTCGCTTACAAATGCTCAAATTCTAGACCACGGAAATTGCATTCAAAGTTGTTACTTGATAACTTTGATCGATTCACGATATTATGTTGCCATCTTCCGTTGCTTGTAGTGGATGACTATCTCAAACTCGATATTGCTGAACGTCACTGGTCAAAGCTTGTCACTAGAACTCCAGGAATAACATTTTGACGCTAGTTACTATTGAGCAGATGATTTTTGTTAGCCTTAGAGTATTGCGAAAATTTTGTGGTTCATTCCAGTGATGTTTATTCTACTGGTTTTGAAAAATAAACTTTTCATTTTCACTTTATTTGCTAGATCACATTCCATAGATTAGTTTATAGGGAGAAATACTAAATTATTTTCTATGGATCGTTCGTTTTTCCCAAGCAAGTTAACTTGTAACACAAAGTTCATAATTCCTGTTTGTAACAATTGTTCAAAACTTTTCTAAAAAACCTAAATATACCCAGCCAGTTTATTCTTGTGCTGTTTAAATTTTTTCATATTTGTAGAAATAAGGTCATCTTTGGGCAGAGATTACATAAAAAAAATTGCATGGTCAAATAATTTCTGGTTTTAGTAAATTTGGATTTAGTCTAACAGTGAAATTCAGAAAAAGATGCTAATACAAAACCTTTACAAATAAATTGATAAACATTAAACAAGTTCGTAGTTATTGCGACTCATTAGATCGTCGTTGTATGACAGACAGATAGATGTTTGATGAGTAAGAGTCTATGTTCGAGTCATAGTGTGATTATCATAAACACGAATAGTGGTATGTTCATCTGATGAGTCCGAAGTAGAACGAAACTCATATCTTGGATCCCGCTTTTGGTCATAATTAAAATTTACTGAAACCTGTGATTAAACAACATCGTCTAAGTAATCCGTTGAGGAATCATATATGTCAATACAAATTGACAATTTGTGATCATCAGTTTCCACAAATGGAAAATGCAAACACTTACCATTAATTTTTGATATTTTTTATGGGAGTATTTACGGATGATGAATATAATATACTGGAGTCGTAGGTTCAATTTAAGTTTATCGTTTTTTTAAGCGAGACTCGATGGTTCTTGATTTAATTGTGTGAGGGTTTTAATGATCAAATCTAAAATTTTCACCACAAAACTGTCCAAACATCTTACATATATTTCATAAATCTCTCATTTCGTTATCCATAATTTTTCTATTGACATCTATCTACAAAATAAATTGATTTCAATTATAGACAGGTCAAATTTTATCGTTCATTTTTATCCCATTTTCAATGTCTATGTTATTGACTTATTGTGATATTTATTTGTCAAATTAAAATTAACCAGATTTGAGGATTGATTGAATTCACTTCATATTACTTTATAATAAATTTTTACTTATAGTGATTAAACAAATTAAAAGAAACTGTGTGAGAAACACATACAATATCAGTTATTCTTATTACTACTTTTATGATTAACATTATTATTATGAGCTTAACTATATCATAGCCGCCATAAACCCCACGTTCTTCATTATTAAAGTTTCATTGGCTTATCAGACTTTCCTGTGATAAAATTGACTTATCAGTATGAGTATCAATATCATTAATTTCATTATGAACACATTAGTGTATTGTCAGTTTTTGAATAGATCAATTCATGTTATCAGAATTTCTTCTACACTCATATTAACAGGTAAAAAATTGCGCATACACAACTTCCTATTCAATGTATAAAACACTAAACTTACATGAATGTAGAAAGTAATGTGATGCTATCGATACACCAACACAAATCACAAAAGAAGGAAACAACTTGATTTTCATGCAAAACTAACATTTTTAAGTTTCAGTTAAATTAGAATATAATAGATTTCGGTGAGAAACGGACAAAAGAAAATATACTGTGAATTGTCTTCATTCAAAAAGCTTTTGATGTCGCCAATTAAGGCGTAAACAATAAATTCCTTAATTGTGTCATTTTTCACATCCCCTATTAAGACAGTGAACTTTATCTTTTCTTCAACTATCAATCATAACAGTAGTAAAAAAACATGAAAATTGAGCAAACGTTTTTATTCTAATTTTAATGTATAATAATACCATGTGAAATATCTTAGTTTACAATAATTCATAAATTCCTGCAAGTGCAAAAATAAGACGTACTATATGTCAGTCCAAAAACTCCCCACACTTACAAACTACTGTTACCGCTAATTAGACATAGGGCGCCTGCCAGTATTTTCTTACCAACTCTATCCTGAGCCTTCTTTTCCAGTTCTCCCTAACTTCTGTTCATTTATTTTGTGTCTGTCTCCAATTCTCAATTCAATGTGTTCCTTGGTTTACTTCTTTTCCTCTGAGCATGAGGTTCCTAAGTGATGGAATTGGGAGATTTTCGTAATGTGTGTGGGGATTGTTTAGTGATTAATTATTGGCTCTTCAGTGATGTATTTCGAAAAATGATACTAAATTTGCAGTGGAAACCTGTGACTATTGGAATTAAACCATATCGAGTACCAGACAGTTACCACCCAAGTACATTAGAAGATATGACGAATTGGTTGAAGTTAAACAATGTAAACTACTGGATCCCAGCTCGATGGTTAAAAGTTAAACGTTCGCAAGTGGGACTAAAAATTCCTAGTTCGACCCTCTGTAGCAATATAAAGTGCCCATTACTAAGGATTACCATACCAAGAATAACTATTTGACTTCGACTATGAAACCTTGGTAACCCCCCCCCCCATAATGTATTGTATTTGTGATTGGATAACGCATTTACAGTTAATTAATTGCTCTCCGAATGGTAAAACTAATAATTCAGTGAACACCAAAGTTTAGTATTGGGACTTTATAAAGAAATTATAAAATAACCTTGAAAACATACATAGAAATAATCTTCAAGTTAAAATTTAATCAGCAAAGTATTACATTTTTCCTTTCTTGTGTTTTATCCAAAAGTGTATTGTTTTCGCCTTACATAAAAGAGTAATTGGGAATTATTTTCAAATCACAGAAAGAGAATAGTTGTTCTATATTATGTAAAATCCTACTTTATGTTTAGAGGCTATTAAATTGTTAAATAATCAATTCTCATTTCACATATCTGTTTTAGCTAATCAACAACATTGATGATAACATTTCCTAATCAAAACAAAAAATATGACAAAGTAGATAGATGAAGCTTTTTCCTAACTATTTTTTCGAATCTCATTCATCGGTTCACCTCAAATTGAGTGAAATAGAAAACATCGACTATCGATTGCTAATTAACTGATAGAAAGTTAACTCATTGTCGCCATGATATCTGAAACTCCTTGAATTGATCAACCCTATAGACAGTTGGTTTTGTGGACATTAAGTTTATGAATCTGCGTAGTTCAATCGTGAATGGTTCTCTGATTTTCTGGACAACATTATCGGCACAAACTCCCAATTGAGTTAAGCAATCAGCATTTCCCTACAAGTAATTAGCCGTTTTGCCTGTTAATCGTGACCCAGATTAGTTGTTGTCAGCATATTTAAAGTGTCCTCCCCAACGATTTAATTCATAGTCTTATGGTTGCCTATGGTTTACTTAACTGGTTAGTAAACTGGGTGAATTTCAGTATGTGGACTACTGAGTAATCTTCATGCTAAGCTTTTAGAAACTTTTCAGCCTTCTTCGTTCTATCAGTTCACATTTTTGCGAGGTTTAAAACTATAGCAAATGACTACTCGATCCTCACTTTTACCTAATGTCCATCCATAAATGACCAAGGTTTCAGTGGTTGTCTAAATTAAGTAGGTTCGTGATCCAAACCACAAAACTCAATCATCTTCACAAACCCCATATTATAATTACTTATCAATTGGGTTCTATCTTATTAACTTATTGGACAACCTTGATACTGTGTATTTTCTCTATTTCAACTATTTTTCAAGTTACATGTGTGTAATTTTTTTTTAAATTTCTTCCTTCCATTTTTTCCAGACTTCATTTACTCGCTTTGTTCTCATAAAAACTATTGTTTTGTTCTAAAAATTCAAAATTTTTTGTACAAGTTCCGATTCAAGCGTCAATCTCTTGTTGTTTGTCAATAAATAATGTTATTTTGTCTATTTATTGGGAAATAATTTCACTACAATTGCACGTATTTCTTTGTTACGTACACGCATACAAACGCTTTAACCACCTTTAGGCAACAATATTTCAATTTGATTATGTTTATGATGACTAAGATGGATTAATGGTGGAACTAATATTACTACTATTTTAATCATAACTAGTAGTAACTACAAGTACTCCTGTGAATGACAGTAATGTAGCTAGTGATGTCAAAAAAGAGTATGATAATTAAAGCTGTTTGCAAACATCCATTATGTCTAGATCTGTTAGGGAGCCTTGAAATATCTCCCAGAGAGTCTATAGAGGCCTAGAAATGCCAGGAAACGTTTCACCCAATCAAATTTCAATGGAATCTTTGCAGAATGTGCCACAATTATGATTGGATATTTAATCAAACCACTATCCATATTTGGTATGGTTCGCAAACCTTCCAAAAGCCCTATGTCACGAGCCATTCTAATAAATGCTCTCATTTTTCTGTATATAAACTAACCTTGGAGTAACGCGTTCATCTCCTAATTGGTGTCTTTCCTGTTGAGTTTAAGCAGCAGTGTAGACTTCATCTTGGATTATAAGAAGCGGATAGGAATTCAGATCTTACTTTCACTTCACAGATTTATCGAATTCACACTAAATATATATATAAAAATATATAATCAGTAGGGTCCAGCCGAAGATGAAACTAATTATTTTACAATTAATGAAAAGTCTGACTGAAAGCAGAATATAAAGATGTTCACTTTCTATTATACCAGCCGTATGACAAGGTTCATAGAGGTTTATCATCTGATGGGTCTTTTTTAACAATACATGTGAAAGTCTGTTGAATCTGATTGTGATAAATCAGCCAGCACATAGCTTTGAATTACTTTTAATGACAGGATGCATCGAGATATAATAATAATTATTATCATGATTGTCCTGATTATGTTTTCGAAATAATTAAAAATAAACTGGTAGACCTAGTTTTTGGTTACTAAAACAAAGTCAATTACACAACTAAATAATTAAGTTACCTGACAATACAATATTATCATCTAAATTCTAATTTTTATCATTCAAAAAAGGTTAGCAGTTATGTGCTAACTTTCATTTTTAAATAAAAATTGTATTCTGATAGCGTAGAATAAATTATTCACTAAATGTATTATTTAAAAAACAAAGATTAATTCTGAACTTATCTAAATTATGAAAATATTTTATTCCATTTGTGAGAATAGTAGACTAAACCTTCATATTCTGCGTAGACTACTTTTACTGAACATATGTATCTTACGGATGATTGCCTTCAGAGTTTACCAAGCTTCTGCTCCATAAAGTAGGACTGTCTTGACATTTGTATTGAGAACTGTGACTTTTTTGTTTGCTGATAGTTGTTTTGAATTCTAGATGTTCTTCAGTTGTAGAAATGCTGTCCTAGCTTTACTGATTCCTGTCTTAACATCTGAACCAGATCCACTCTGTTTATAAATGATGCTGCCCATATATGTAAAGGTACCCATGTCTTCCACAGCTTCTTCGTCAGGTTTGATTTCATTTGTGCTTGTTGTGTTGCATCTTATGTATTTTGAGTCCTACTGCTGCTGGTGCTGCTTCTAAACTGGTCGTCTTCTTCTGCATTTGTTGTTGAGTGTGAGATAGAAGAGTCGGATCATCCATCTGCGAAGTTCAAATCGTCTAGCTGCATCCTAGCTGTCCACTGTATACCGTGCTTCCCTCCAGATGCTGATGTCTTCATTAACCAGTTGATCACCAGGAGGAAGAGAAAGAATGAGAGTAGGCAGCCATGCTTGACACAAGCCTTCACTTCGAATGATTCTTTAAGCTGTCCTCCGTGCACGAGTTCGCAGTGTAGTCCACCGTAAGAATTTTGTATTATGTTGACCATCTTCATTCAGATCAACAACACCCTTTTGAAAACTTCTTCTGGTGCTGATAGTAGTGTGATGCTTCTGTTCTCACTAGCTTAGATTTCCTATCTATGGTATCTTGATGAGTTACCCTTATTTCAAGTCTGTTGATACTTGTTCTCCCCCCTAAATCTTGCTGAAGGGAATGTTGAGTATCTTAGCAGTTGCTGCTACGACTGCTTTCAGGGCCTCTGTTGTCTGGTCCCGCTGCTTTGTCATTCTTCGTCTGCCTGATGGCCGTGCTGACCTTTTCGATTGTTGGTTGGCCAACATCGACTGTGAGGTCCATGGGTGCTGCTTCGACATTAAATGAGTTCAGTGTGGCTGGTTTATTCAAGGGTCCTTCAAAGTGCTCTACCCAACTGTTTCTCTGTTCTCCAACGTCAGTGATTGCTTTGCCTCTCTTATCCTTGCCTAACAGTTCTTATTTACAGCATTTCCCAGTGAGCTTCTTTGTTGTATCGTGTAGTTGTCTAATATTTCCTTCTCTTGCAGCTTTTTCCGCCATCATTACTAGATCTTCCGCTTTGGTGCTCCTCATCACTTTCTTGTTTGCTACTGTGTATTCAGCTTGCGCCTTGGCTTTCTCTGCTCTTGTTCAGTTAATACTGATTGTTGATTTCTTTTTCCTCCTTTCTTAGAAATCTTATCCAGTGTATGAACACTGATACATTCTTTGTGATGGTACTTCTTGTAGCCCAGAACCTCATGACATATTGCAGCGGTTACTTCCATGATCCCTTTCCTGCTGTTTTGGATGGTAGTTTCCTTTTCTTTGAGTAGGTTGTGAAAGGCCTGGAATCTGTTACTGTGGGCTAACTTGAATTCGTTGAGCTTTCAAGTATCCCAAAGAAACGCCGCGATAAACTTTTCGATTGTAATGCCCTCTTTCTTCGTTTTGGAGGATGCGTTGATGATCCTGGTTCCATAAGATTGACATCCTATAAATGCCTTTTGTGCTTGTTTAGAAAATATCAGTGAAACTGCTTGTGTGTGTAAGGCATTTTCTTCTTCATGGCTGCAGCATTATAACAGCTCTCCTGAAACTAGTCTTAGTTGTCCAACCTGCGTTCAAGGACTTTCACTGATTCTAAACACCTCTAGGTTCCATCTTTTCATTTCTTCAGCAACTTAGATTACTTGCCCGGTCTCCTACTTTGTCCGAACATTCTATATACCTAAAAGAATGATTGCTCTGGTTGTCAGAAGGGGCATCGGCAGCGTGACTTCCGAGGGAACTCGGCTCTCATCATGAGACGTCAAAACTCTTCTGAAAGAAGACCGTCTAACTCCCAGAGCAGAGTTAAAATGATCTGAATTATTTTTTCTGGTTAGAGGATTTTTAGCGAGTTAGTTTTCTGTGAGATTCCGTCGCTAACACCATGCTCAACCCTCCGTTATCAGGTTTTGGGACCGGCGGTAGCCCAAAAGCGGTTCTTGGCAGAGTAGGCTTAAACTTTCGGCTAAGTAATATTTGAATATACGAAAGGCTTAAAATATGTAGTATATATTTTAGTTACATCAAAACTGTCTTATCTGACAATACCATTCACTGTCTAACAATACCGATGAATATTCAGTCCAACAAAGCATTTTATTCTTTCTGATAATCACATCCAAAAACAGTTGGACATAGCAAATGCAAAAAAGAGAATAATCTAGAAAATGTAAGGACTAAATGAAGAAACAAATATTTTTTTATATATCTTGTTTCAGAGTTCAATTCAGACACCGGCGTACTCTTTTTACTTATGACAAACTCTATACACAGAGAAAAAAGGTCAATAATGAGTGAAAAATTTTATTGTCGAAAGTCGAATAATGATGTTCGCAACTCATATAGATAGATGATAAAATTATTAGGATTATTACTCTAGTTATATCTCAGCTAAAAATAAATACATTAACATTTTATTGTGCCCTGGTTGGGTTCCGAGTACAACCTTTCCAAGCGTTAGGATATTGGAACTTTGAGTAGTTACACCTAGGTTGAAAAAACTCATATGAATTATTCAATAGGATTTTAGTCTAGAAAAAAATATATTTTTATGGTAGGCCACTGCGAAGATTGTTTCACAGGCTGGCCTTAGTTAGATAACTATTCGAAACCAGAGAGCACTGAACAGATGCTTAATTATAGAAGAGGACTCTTCAGTAATGTGCCTCCTTGACACCAGTAGCGATCGAAATAGGGACCTTCAGATGTCACAGAGAGTGCTTAACCTTCAGACCGACAAAAATTCAATAATATCACAACCACATAAATCCATAATAATTATGCGATTACTAGAGACTAATTTCAAAAATTAATGAGTACAGTTCTAGTAAGAATCAGTGACTTATGTAATTCACCCATTTCAGGTGTGAGACAGGCACCAACGGCATTGAATCATGATAGTGAAATGTTAAGTACTGATATCATTTAGAAATGTTACTCATCGTATGTTAACTCAGTTATGTTGATGTTAAGCATTGACCACAAGGCTGGGATCTCAGAGAGATATGTTACCAAACAGTCCCATACTATGACTATACAGCTTTCTAGTGCTTCATGTATTCAAACTGTTATCTACTTAGAGTTATTCTTAGATGCAAAACTGAAAAAGGTTTACTTGTTCTTTTAATACTAATATTATATTCAAATTTTAATTCACAGTGATATTCCTGCACGTGTATCTAACTTAAAATGTTCATCACATGTTTTCATCATGTTCGCTTTTTTAAAAATTTAAACTTAAACTCAAAATAAGTAATTTAATCAGATTAATTCAGGTAAATTCTGTTTGATGTCACTTTATTTTAATTTAATAGTAATAAAGATACTAATACTAACAATATATTAGTTGTTATCAAAACTTTATATGCACGTTCTTTTTCTATTGATTGAATATCACAGATTTCATCCAAAAACCAAAGATATTTATTCAATGTACAAAAGAAAATTTTTCTTTCTGTAAAACAGTTTTTACTAATTATTTTTTAATGAAACAGCCCATGAGCATTTACTCCCCAGGTACTATGCACCCTAGAGGTAGTCTATGATCTGTCCATTATTGCTAAATACATTTGAATCACGCATAGGGATTTTACTCACACATGATTAAAAATGTTGAATTATCCTTTACATTTGTTGTAAAATAACTAGAAAAACTAATTTTAGTAGTATTGCTATAGCCAGATAGATTTAATACATGAATTTAAATAGAACACTGTTGCCAGGGTAACAATGACTTACAACAATCATTGTCATGCAAAATACTTACCTCACTACGTCGTAATAAACGTAACAAATAATCATTATTTTCGGGAACCGCTATGCTCACTAGTGGCCAATTTCGAGGGATTATTACTGGAGTTCTTAAAAAGAAGCTATTACCAGAGGAGGTCAGTCACATTGGATGGAATACAGTCACTCACTAATAGCAACCAAAAATGGTTTCACACTATCGCGAATCGATTAAATTTAAAGATATAAACTGCCAGATTCTTAATCAGAAGTCTACAGTTTAGGTGCCCTTCGAGAGATTAGATGGTTATGAATCTGATCACTGACAATGTCATGGAAGCCTGTTATTGATGAATTCCATTCACTGACAAAATAACTGTTCGTTACTTAGGAGTTTTCAAAGGTCGTCTACGTAATTTCAGTCAGTAATGGAAACTATATGCTGAATTCAACTTATCAAATTATATAAATTTAAAAATGCTTGAAAAACCTTTTATTGTATATCTATATATCCACTGTCCATGATGAAAATATACAATTTATTGAAAATGTTTGCTAATTTCACATTCAGTTGTTTCTTCTTCCGAGGAAAATCAACAATTTTATTCTTACATGATATCACTATTGTTTTATAGTAAACTATTAGTGTATACACAATGATGTTGTTCATTTGAATTGATAACAATGGTTTTTAGTCGTTAATTGGTTATTTTGCAATACAAAAAAAATAACAGTTTATAATTTATGAACAGCAGTTGCCAGACTACAATTAACTGATTTTGATTTTGATTATTTTTTTGCATTGACTTTTTGTTAAGGATCTTCCTAATTAGTTGTACTTCAATGTAGCATCAATAATTAGATTTTTTTTCTTGGTTTTACTCACTGTTATGCGAATAAATAGATGGAGATAAAATAAATTAATCTTTAAACGCTGCAGTTAGAAATAAGCAATTAAATAATAAAATCAACCGATAGTATTAGGGTTTTGTTCTAAAATTTACTTTTATACCTTCACTTTATTGGAATGCGCTATCTTACAAAGTTCACTGATGATGAGTCTGCCTATAGTTAACAATACTAACACTGAAAAAGTATGTTAACAAGGATTTGTATGATTTAATTCTTATTGTTCCCAACATAGTCAGTTAGATCACATCGAAAGTAAATCGATTTATCTTCGATTATCATAAGTGGAAAATTCACATGATTATACACATTTGTTATATGTTGATTAAAACACCATAAATACAAAATAACAATCTGTACAATTTCTAGGTTATTGGTGATATGAAAATGAGTAACAGGTGAATAATTAAATAATGTTAATTTAAAGATGTTTAGACATAAATATCAATGGGCAATGAGTTCAATGAGGGTCTACACTCTTTCAACTAGAGTTATGGAGATCATTGTTTTTTCCACATTGAAATCATGAATCAATCGTTGTTAGATCATTGCTGATGAGTCCCATACCAGGACGAAATGGACGTCCAGTGCTTCCACGTTTCTGACGGTGGTCTAACAATGATTGATTTATGATTTCAATGTGTAGAAAGTCTAAAACTTGGACAGTATAAAGATATTTTAAACTAACCGTTCAGTATATAATTAATACCAACTGATATAATAATTTCCGGCGTAAAAATTCTCAAAATTTCACTTCCTTCACTTATCTACTTGTAACTAACAGTTCAAATAATCTACACCTTAATACTATCGAATCTAAGGTGTTGCTGAACATGGATAACATATTAGTAATCAGTTTATTTACAAAAGATTCACAGCTAAATCATTTTACTGTTCGCTTTAATAAAATATTACTTTCTAGTTCAATCGTTCATCAACTATTCTCCATAAGTATTTATAGTGAAATATTTGCGATATATATATATATCTTCTATATTCACACTTTATGTTTCCTGATATGCTAGTCAATTGATATGCCTGAAACGATTACGAGTTCACCTTACCCGATAAACGGAGCGCAGATTAATGACTCAGTGACATGATAGGCTATTCTAGTTCGATTGTCCCAGGCCCCGCAAACAAAAGCAGGTAGTCTTGATAAGGCTTAGAGAATGTATTCTACAGGCACCTAGAAAGATTGAGGTTTCTAAGCACACAAATCAAGCTTATTTATACAATGATAGCAACGCCCATGTGAGAGCCACAAAATAGCGTACTAAAAAATCCGTTAACCAATGACAGTCAAGGATTTTCCGAGTTAGAAATGTAAGCTGTAGGTTAACTAAGCGTGTCTTGACGCAAAAACATAAAAAATCAAAATTTCAGAAATAAATTACAAAATTAGGACCTTTACGAAGTGAACTCTGGGGATGTAACGTCCCCTAACATTTCTCCATCGTATATTGAATCAAAAGAAAAGAATTATACTATTTTTCTGCTGTCAATATTCAATCGATTTAACATTTTATTGTTCATTGATTTATTTCAAGTTCAATCCATTTTGATAATATATTTAAATGAATACTCTTTGATCTACTAATCACTTCAGTAAGCCTATTTATTATTCATCAGTAGTAAAAGATTTAATTTCATTTAATACTGTAATTTGAAATTGTTAATTATTTTTTTTGATCTATGATTAGATTGAAAGAATTCTACTAACTAACAAACATTTGCATAAGAGATAATATCTTACTATAAGAAGATATATTGTATACTAAGAGCTCTAATCATTCAAACTAACTGACATAATAATAAAAATGTTAGAAGGTTAAAAAGTAAAATTATATTTGTATGCGACCAAATGAAATATGTTGAGCGAGAATAATACAAACATGTACATCTATTGAAGATTAAATTTTGAAAAATAACTGGAGTAGTTACAAAAATGAACTGAATAACTTTTTTTTCTCTGAAGCTGACATAGAATCAGAAGTTGAAATCAGCCTTAAATCTGCAATATGAGGACAGTATTTTCTTTTGAAAAGAAGTAATTTCAAGGTTGTTTTCAGCGTAAGAAGAATAAATTGTTGGTAAATAGTCTGTAGACTTCTGTTAAAAAATATCAACATGGCTAATTTTTTGACCAGTTTAATGTTAGAGAAGTTATTAAGATTGAGTAAATAGGTTGAGAAAAATTCTCACCACAAAGTGAGAATCAATCATAAAAGTAAATTCTTAAAGAAAAATGTTGACATTCATATATATCTATACAAATTTAATTAAGTTTTATTTAAAAAATGAACAATAATTAAAAATTACTTAATATATCAATTGTTGTAGTCCTTTTGTACTGTATGAATATTTCCTAACAAAAGCCAAATTGAAATCATGAATCGATTAATATTAGACCGCTATTATAAACCTCGAAGCACTGGAAGACCATCACGTCCTAGTATGGGACTCACCGGCAGTGAGCATCCACGAACCACACATGCAGGAACTGAACCTAGGACCAGCACTCTTGCATAAAGAGCCTTAACCTCTAGACCACTGAATCGGTATCCAACGGTGTTAATTTCTAACTTCTATGAGTCCACGGTGCCAAGTTAGAGTCCTGTGAGTGGGTGTCGTGGATGCACACTTATGATGTTCCATAGTAGGACTGAACAGTTGTCCGGTACTTCCATATTTCTAATGGTGTGTAACATTGACTGATTCATGATTTCAACGAAACCTAACAACCTCCACAACCTTATTAGTGAAAAAAGATCAAATCGGCTGAAAAACTTCCCTGCAAATAGGCAAATCATCTTTATAAACATTAATTTTAACAGATTTATTATTTATTGTTTCTAATAGATTCCACATCAATAATAATTAAATATTAGACTGAATGTAAAACTGTAATTTGTATGCTTAAACACTTAACTTTTACGAATTATTTGATCGACATCTTTTTCATTAGTCAATAAACTTATTATAATGAATTTTCACTTATTCTGACTAGTTGATAATTTAATTAAAACAAATGAATATTTAAAAATCCTAGAAAAGTAAACAGTTTCTCAAGTAGTGTACTAATCTCTGTGTGTGTACGAATGTGTCGGGCCCATATGGCTTGTCCCAGCCAGCCTTTGGACAAGTTAATTAATCCATTCTCCTGGAGTTATTCACACGTCTTTCGACCTTGTCAATTATTCGCATATAATTTGGTTGTTTTTATTCGAGTGTGTGTATGTATCCATACTTCGCATATTACATGTCTAGACTATTCTTAATTGACCATAAACACTTAGTCATACGTCATCGCATTGAAATGGTTCACTGCCTTCTTCACTTCACTTTGTTTTGCTTTGCTTGTACGCTCTGTATTCTCATATCTGTCTGAGTGAGCGGCTGTGAAATAGAATGTTCCAACGGATTCCGTATATGACTTATTACCGCCGTTGCACAAATGACGTTTGCCTATGTATGATATACAGAAATTGAACGGAAGATTTATTTCGTATGAACTGGAGTCAGATCTCAGGCCACTAAAGTCTTTGGGATTCTTAAAATGGCTTTACAATTACAGTCAATATGATTATTAAATTGTAACATAAAAATCGAAATGGAATGTTTAGTTTCCTGTGCACATTTTTGTCTGTATACTTATGATTTACAAAACAAAGTATTCAAGGACGCTTAGTGCATTGTAAATGAACACGTAAACTGAAAGACATAGATTTGATTTTCGTACGATTTAATCAACGAATTTGTTAGATTCATCATGAGTTCCCTAAAAATGCAGTAAAATCACATTTTTTTTCATTTTTGAAACAAAGCTAGTGATGCTCCTCGACTATCCAAAGAGGAGTACAGTTTGAATGTAGAATATCGTAGTTGAAAGGTGTATGATTTGCGAAATAAGTCGTCAACTAAGTGACCTGATACAGAGTCAATTACTTTGTCTTCTATTAACGTTTATTATATAAGTTAATCCTAGATCATTGAGTTCTAAATCAATACAATTATGGATTAAAAACAATAAAGAACATTTTATTAAATTATTTGTGTTCATAACTACTCTGCATAGTGAACTTTCAATTAATAAATTATACTTTTCGATTAGAATCCAATATTCTTTTTTTTAGTTATTTACATAGTTTGAATTAGTTAAGGATACAGAATCTTGTCAATGAATCATATCAATAATTATAAAACGATTTCTTTCATGATTATAATTTGATTTATATGCTCAACCAATCAGCTTCTTGTTATTTGATGTCTACCATTAACCAATCGATATTTATTCACCATATTTATGCTTAACTAGAGTTAGAGTATTCTCTTACAGTTTAAAATCTACTCAAACATATGAGAACGTTTTGTATTTTATTTATTACCATTAGAAATTTCAGTATAAACCGTCAGTTATACTTGGAGTCTTGTAATTGTAAACATGAAAATATGAATTCAATGGCTTAAACACTAAGAACACTAGATACCTTACTGAGTAAAAGAATCATGTTCAATGAATTTAGTCCAAAATCAGCTCACTATACAACAGAATTTATTGAATAGATCCAACTTAATAAAAGACTTGTGGAATAATGAACAATGAGCTATGTCACCACATCATCCAGTCACCTAACGTCACAGCATTCCTGAAATTCTATCGAGCTGTGACTGGATAGTAAGACCTTCAGCTTCTGTGAGCCTCTGGAGGCTTTTGTGGGTCATCCCAGTAATTCAAACTGCTTACCCTAATCGAGCATGGATCAAACTGCTCAGATATCGACTAATAAAATGTTTAACCAAGTAGATTTGAATGACAAGAATACCACCATACGATTATTTTTATTAACTAGTTAATGGAATGTATGTGATATGTATAAGTATTTTCCAACTACTTACATAATTCAGTTGTATGTACATAAGAAATAAGACATTTTTATTAATTTGATACTTTACACATGATAATATTACTATTAAAATCTTCAACATTTCATGTATTTCCATATAGTTTCCAAATAAATTTGACATCAACATGAAATTCAAATACTTTGAAACATTAAATCTATGGATGAACTACTCAAATTTCATACAAACATTTCCGTTTTCCGCATGCCGGATAAAAATGAAATACATTTTTAATAAGCAACTGATGATGTCATGGATATTTAGATTATGACAACTCTCTTGTCTGCAACTTTCGGTTTAAGGCGACCAAATACCAAGTCAAACTAGAAATCAGAAACGGGGAGGACCGAATGTATATTTGAAAGATAGTTGGGGCGTAAAGGAGTGAGTGAACTAAGCTTTCTAGTTACGATGAGGGAATGTGTTGCACGGTGTACCCCATGATGATCTCGTACAGATGCTTGACCGATCACCCTCAGCTAAGTTGTGTCCAATAAAACTAATGAGTTTTACATCAATTTCAAAGGCTTACAGAACTACTTATTTTGGGAATCTATAAACCTCTACACAACCACGTAAATAAACCCGCATATATCATAAACCGTAAGAAAATGACTGATTACTCAACCACCAGAATGATTAGTCCGAGCAAATCTATTTAAAAAATTGTAGAATATTATTCTTCAGCTAACAGTGATTGATTTAATTGATAATTCAAGATCATTATTATTCTTTTATATTTTTTAAAAGTACAATGAGAAAACCGTTAAACATTCATCAAACTGACATAACTATGTTTAGATATTAAAATCCTTATAAAGCTCTACTAATTGCTCACGACATTCATTTTGGAACTCAATTAACAATCGAGAGACTAACTGATATAAAACTATATGCATCATGATGTAGCGGCGATTCTAATAGAGTGAATAAGATTTTTAAATAATCATTTTAGATAAATAAACTGTGAGAGAGCGAGTTCCACAACATAGAACCAGTGAATAAAAGTCATATAGTTAACAAACTATAGTTGGTTGGTTAGCGAAGTAACCGTGAACAGATTAATGATAATTAAAGACTGACTTAAAAATAGTCATAATTAAAATTGCGAACTTAATAGAAATGAAAATGACACAATCAAAACTTGAGAGTGAGTTTAAGTTGAGAATGATGCAATAGAAAGGATGCAATATTACTAAGATAAGGAAAGATATGATTACTGTTAAATTAGTAGTTAGTCTGCTTAACCTCAGACATTTTGAAATATGTTTTTTGAATTGGACCTAAACCCTTCGTTCTGTTCTACCAATAAAACTGCTGTGACAAATATATGTTGATATGAAGAATGCTCTGATTTATTCATAAGGTAAAATAAAAAGAACGATTAATAATAATAATATTTTGAAGTAGAATGCTGTACGTAGTTGTCGCAATTGACAGTTTTCAAGTTTCACGACACGAAACCTCTTTATAAATCAATTGTGTGTCAACTATGTAATGCTCAAAACAACTGAGGATGATATTTCTTTCATTTTTAAATAAACAAGACAGGATCTTGATTGGTTACTTTTATTTCCTTGAGCTACCATACTTTTATTATTTAGTGTGTATTGATTAAACAACTATCAATTAGGTGTTAATGTTTACAGTGTTCTGCCCTCTAGGTATAAATTTAAAATGAATCTTAAGGATTTCTATGCTAAGCGATGTAAATTTTAGAATCCATTACACTTTTGTTAAATCAAGCTTCAATTTCTATATTTTTTTTACCTTAAATAAGTCTATATTCAGCATAATGTCTATCATTATTTTTATATAGTAACACTTTATCTTTAAATATATCTGTTTGTGAGAACATTTTATCTCTATAACAAAGGTAATCAGTGTTTGATTCACAATAAAAATAATAGTAGTTTGTTAAAAAAAGCCACAAAAAAAATGTAAATCAAAGTCTATGGAAGAGTTTAGTGATATCCCTGGAATTCCGGGCAATATGAATGTTTGCCGCCAACCGAATTTCGATAATTTGATATACGAGATAGTTTGTGCGGTGTTTTTTTTTAATTTAGCGTTTACTCATCTTTAGTATCTTACTAGGGTTGGTATTGTGATTTTCAAATATTCGATATTTATCTTATTGGGGTTTAAACTACTTGTTGTAGTGTTATATATGAAATCTTTTACTAATACACATATATATATATATATATATATATATATATACCGGGTTCGAATCCACAAATATCAATCATCATAGCTGATGTGTCATCACCCTAGCTAGCGCAACTAAATCCCAAAAAGGAGGAGGTGATAGACTGGCTGATGATAAATATTCTTGTATTCACTTCAAGATTAAATGGTAGGTATGAAACTATATACAAGATATGCTGTTAGAGAAAGCCGACTATTCACCTACTCAAAGTCTCAGCCGACAAGTTCATATCTTGGCAAGGAGAACGATAGTATTCATATACTTGATTTTAACAGTTCAACCTCTTTACTCAATTCAGTATCCCCATATATATATATATATATATATATATATATATATATATATATATATCATGTATCGCAACTGAATTGAATCTCAAAGCATAACATTAATACCTCAGTGAAATAGTAACTCATCAACAGTATTAAGGGATAGATACATTTGACTATTGGATTACAAATTAACTATAGAACGATACCGTGCTTTGCACAAGACTTGAAGTTTTATTTAGCCTAATTCTATAAACAAATGATGGTGAATAAAAATGTTTTTTTTTCTTAAATTGAAATTATTTTTAAATCATTCACTTAATCCTAAGTTATGCTTAGACAATGACTATACAATAAATAAAATGTCATATTTTGAAAATATTTATGAATTAAGTCTTATAATTGACAATTAAATTTTAAAAAAGAATTTTAAAAAACAAAACAATAAAGCTTTTTATGAAACAGTAGTTTCTTTGGCCAAGAAACAGTTTTGAATCCATTTACTAATGTACTCATTAAAATATCTTTATTACTAATGTCGGTTGACAGATTATACTTTATTGTAAATAAAGCAAAAGTTAAATGTTTGATTTCAAATTTTTAATTCCAGTTACTCACTAGTGAAATACCTATTATAAAATCACAAGTAAAACAGCTTTATTATAGAAGATATAACTAGTATATCCATAACTGGAGAATAAACCAGTGTCAAATCATTCTGCGATGTTCTTTATAGTTTAATTGTGACCGAATCTAGATTGACTATGATCACAACTAAATACTAATTACTATCCCGTCACGACCAGTAGAAGTAAATCCCGGGTAAGCAGTATATTTGGAGGCGAAAGTTGGCGTTACAGCAAGCAGCAAGTTATGGGGAATCGCAGCAACGCGAAAAAGAACGTTGTGCACAAGTAAGTGTTTTAAGTACAGTTAAACAAAACGAGTGCAATAATAAGTGTTTTCTTTTCATTAGTTGCCTTTCCTTCGTAGAAGTGTTCCACTACAATAGTTGTCCAGATAATGACATTATACAATATCAGACATAGTTGAACAATCCCCTGCTCATTTAACCTTTTCTCTCTACAGTTTGAATGATTTTCTAAAATGACAGTATATTAAACCAATTTAATGTATCATTGAAAATGCTATTCACTGTTTAGATATTTTATTAAATAAATTTGATTATACAATATCTAGATAACTAACATCTGTGTTCAATAAAAGTGCCTAGCAAATTAAAGTCAAATTTGAGGTTAAATATCAAATAACATACAATGAATTTAAACAAATCCTATTTATGTACATACATGTATATCAACACCTGGAAAGATGTTACTTAAATTAATTTAAGCAGTTATACAATACAAAATGAAATTACTACCAAGTGTAATTTTTTGTTTTCTATTTTTATGATTAGATAACAAACAGAAAAGTTAAATAACAGAAAAAAATGAATAGATTCGATGAAAAAATCTTTTGAAAAAAATCTTGGTTTATATATTTTTTTTTAGCTTTTAGAAGAAGAATAAAGAATAAAAAGGGAAATTTAAATTTTCAGATTCAAAATTTGTTTCAAATCTGATTTACCTTACTGTCAAGCTTAAAACAATAAATTCCACAGAATATTTAAACAATAATAAATCAATCTCAAGGCCTTTTGTTTATACATTGAAAATAATATTGTTTTACTTATTCAATAAACAAACCTATGTGTGATCAACAGGTAATGAAATAATGTCAGGAGATTTATTTCTAATTCCAGTCCAAAAAATTCAACATAAGTTCCACCAGATATTATATATATAATGGGAAAATAAATTTCGTCCTTATCCCTATACTTCAAAAAGTCGTGAAATATTATCCTTTAATACTGAAATCTGAATTGATCTTGGTGAAACTTATTTTATACCTAATGTCTTTATTTACTTAAACAAAAAATTGAGTGTAAATTCAAATGCATTAATTTCTGTGCGTGCTTAGTGACAAAAAACAGGTTGATGCGTTGCACTGATGAATTTATCTGATTTGTCAAAGATACCAAGAAAAGAATGTTAAAATCAAAGAATTAATCAATTATTTTTATTACCAATATTCAACTAATATTTTCCTTGTTTGAATATAATTTTTCATTAAATTTCCAAACTTATATCAAACTGGTTTCCAAAGATTATCCACCAAATATTAGTATCATAAATAACGTTAGAATATTTTACTCTACTCTCTCTGAAAACAGTTTTCGATTATTTACAATTCTGCTTATTTTACTATTTTTACATATACAACAAAAAGCGAATTATTTCAATATGTGTATCTTTATTTTTTGAATCAATGTTTTACTAATCTATCATGATACAATAAAGTCTATTTGAGGACAATTATTAGGAAGAATTTCGTCACGTAAATCATTCAATTTACTTACATATGATAATCATCAGAGTTTAATTTTTATATTTGCAATTGATATTATAAATTATATTCCCTAAAAGCAATTACTTACTTACACCCGTTACCCCCCCCCCCAATGAAGCATAGGTCGCCGACCAATATTCTCTGCAAGTAATTATTGACTAATTAATCTTAAATGCTACTGAGTTCAAAATTCAACTATCAATCAACCGAAAGAAACCAGATAAAAAATCAGTGTATTCAGTCAGATAAAGATTTTTCTCCCCCAATTCTAATATCAAGTGAATTTTTTTTATCGACTGCTTTTTTTATCTTCTTTTTTTAAACCAGTAAGAATGAATCAAAAACAGTAATACTGCACTATGAATGAAATAATTCTTTAAGTTTAATTCAAATATAACGTTACCGAAATTCATGTAAGGAGTTTTAAATTTTTCTACCTAAATTTATAAATTATTTTGTTAATCATATATTCAAACTAATGATTAACTACGAAATTAATAATAATACTAATAATAATAATAATAATAATAATCTTCATGTCAAATGATCCAATGAGAAAGATGTTATTGGATAAAATCTTTTTCTCATTTTAGACGGATGTTTTGCTAGTTCTATTGATCCATACTACAGATTAAATAGTATTGATTTCGATAAGTCGATAAAAAATCTGAAAACAGGTTGAAAATTCATTGACATCACGAATTGATATGATAGATGAGTTGTATAGAAGCAATGTAAAAGCAAAAGCAAAAACCAATACATATTGCATTTGATTGTAGTCTCGTGAAGTCGGAAATTCAAACTACTGGAGTTTCAATTCAGTGGCGCCTATGCGTAGTGTTTATGGTATGCGATGGATCGATCATGGCCTAGGATCGATTTTTTTTAATCGTAAAATGAAAATATATCCAATGTAAAAACTTATACCTGAGAGATCCAATCTAATTTTTTTTCTGGATTCGTTATAAACATCCTGATAGGTTCTTCTTTTAAACGAATTTCGCATGAGTTACATATTGGCTTTATATATATACATTGTAAATAGATCAACAAGTTATTTCCAACTATAATACACTGAAGAGAAAAGTTATTACCTAGTATATTTTAATGAACCGTCCAGAAATAAACTTTTTACATTAGTTTGTACCTCGTAAACAATTAGTCAGAAAGTTAGTAAGGATTCAATGCTTCTTTGTGTTGTTGTTCTTCCTCAACAAAATAATAAACATTTTCTCAAACATTAAAATAAATTATGAAAACATTCACGAACAGTATCTTCTTAAATATAACTCGTTAAATTTATCAATAATCTCTATGATCTTTGTTTTTATCGGAAGTTTATCAAAGATACAAATGTTTCCATATTTTAATATTACTAAATAACTCAGTCCTGCAAATAAATGTTTCTTGTTTAAAGTTACTACATACAATAGATTTATATTATTTTAACACAGTTGACTAAATTCAAAGAATTGTTTAATGTTTTAGCTTCTAGTGTCAATTAAACATCTAAATGCTAAATTTAATTTGAAAAAAGTGAATATTTTTTTAATATGCAAATTTTTGTTAAGTCAAAGAATAATAATAAATTTCTAAAATTTGTGATACTATCATTATTCTACAATATTTTAGATAGAAAAACTTAACTATTTAATTTAAAAACATTAAATGTAATGGAATTAATTGAAATTTGTTGATTAAATTGTGAATTATTTTTTCAAAATTTTCAAAAATTGTTAATGTAATTTGTTTATTAAATTCATCATGAAAACAAAGTCATTTGGAAAAATTATGATGATGCTTTATTGAGGAAGCATAAGAAAAATTAAAATGATTAGACCGTATCGTTATTTGTTCACGAGATTGAGCTCCTAATCAATATTCAGAGCAAGTCATTCAACAATTTACTGCATAAACTTCCACTTTTGCCTAGTAGATTGTTCTAAATTCATTAGTAGTTATTATCGATTAGTTTAATTATCAAATGTGGGTAGGTCTTCTGTGCTTAAATAGGATTCAACAGCGAATTTTGAGAGACTATTAGTTATCAACTGGCAACAAATCAGGGACCGTAAGTCACTCAACCATATATAAGAGGTTAACCAAAAGCTTCAGGTCTGAGGGCGAAGTCGTACTGCCGACTTTAAAGGGGTGTGACAGCATTAAGGTATTTCCATCAGACAACCAGCATCTGCAGCGATGCTGCCTTCTCACAAGGAGTTAAAAACAGTCGGCCCTGAGAATGTTACACCTCACCTTACCTCATGGATTTCCGTCTCCGGTGGTAAGGCCTTTTAAAAAGAGCGGAGCTAACGCTTTAAAAACCCCCAATAAGAAGGCCACAAGGAGTTGTCCCTTGGGCTCTGTGGTCTCTAACACCGACATAAATCTACCTTCTTTTTCAGGTTCCTCAACAAACACCTTTCCACGGTGTGGGTAGCCAAGATGTGACAGACCCCCTCATACCCATAACAGCACACGAGACCAAATTAGTCACAATTAAATTTTTTCTACACCCCCTAACATCTCTCTTATCTTCACGACTAATTCTTCTCACATTCCTTTATCACCCCGCATCGCTGGTGCAAACGATGCGAGTCCACGAAAAGTTATTTCTGGTCTCCTGAAACCCCGTTTTAGACTACATGTTGGAGATTTTAATGTTTGAACTTTGTATCCGATAGGGCAACAGGCTTCACTAGTTAGAACTCTGGAATCCCATGCCATCGATGTAGGCCGAACATCGGAACCACGCATACAGGATCAAAGCAAAGCAATTAATTTGATTTTACCTTGTCCTTATAGAGAATTAACTTGGTTTACACTCTGTGTATCTGGTAGCCCTGATGCTGCTTCCCATGGCCTCGCTTGTGCAGGTATAGTCTTAAGTCCGAGGGCAGAACTAGTTCTCGTAGACTGGATCCCATCAGATAGTCGCATGAGCGCTGTCCGACTAAACGGGACTGTAAGGTCTCGCGAAGATAGGAACACTCGCCGTTGCCTTTTCGTTGTACATGCAGTTCAGACAAGGTGAAAGATGAGTTTTACAGAAAGCTTTCGGACGTTTTCCAGAAAGTTAGGCGCTCTGATATTGTTATAATGGCTGGTGACTTCAATGTTCAAGTAGGTAGACTAAGTGAAAAGGAAAGACACCTGAGTGGATCTTATGGTGTCGTGGCAGGAAGAACTGCTAATGGTGACCCTCTGCTGCAACGATGCTCAGATAACCTCCTATTCCTAGTAAATACTAACTTTAAGAATAAGGATAAACATCTTTTGACCTGGCGACCCCCAAAGTCGTCCCAACTCTGGACCCGACTAGATCACAGATGGAGGGGTTAGATACTATACTATCTCTCGTTCTGCGGCACATGTTTAGATTCAGATCACTCTCTAGTTCGAGCGCTTATTTGTTTGTGACTTACCGGACCAAAGGAAACCTCTTAGGGTTCTACTGGATGATAGCATAGCTACGAATATATTTCAGGAACAACTGGAGAAACAGTTAGGTGGCATCGTAAGTGATTCCTATTCGGATGCAGCTTGGAATGATATCCAGAAGGCTGCGGAAACAGCAGTGATATCTGCTATTAAGGCAAACTATAAAGCTAGGAAGAAGCCGTGGATCTCAGTAGCATCAACCGAACCAATAGACGCTCGAAAACTCAACCCACCTGGCTCTGAATATGATGAAGAGCGAAGTCAGCTTAAGCGCAGGCCGATAAGAAGCCTATGAAATGATCGCGAAGAATGGTGGTTAGCGAAATCGAAAGCGATGGAAAAGGCAGTGGCGAAAGGTAACAATAAACAAATTTTACGCCTTATAAAGGAAACCGATATTAGAAATAGATCTGTTAGCTAAACTGTCTCAGAAAAGAATGGCCGTTTCATTCATTCTCAGTCGATGGGCAGAACACTTTAGATATCATTTCAACTGACATCAGCCACAATTCGGTTACCCACGATCTCCAGTTATCCTAAATGGCAAATCGATGTAAGTCTTCCGAGTCTCTAGGAAATTAAAAAAGCTATAGCAAATCTGAAGCGAGGGCGAGCTTCAGGGCCTGATAGGCTTACTCCTGAGATTTTTAAGGAAGGTGGACCAGTTTTAACAATAAGATTGACCGAGATCTTAGGTAGAATCTGGGAACTGGGCGTAATACCATCTGATTGGTCTCAATCACTGATTGTCCCAATCTACAAGAAAGGACAAAAGTCTTCTTGTGACAATCACACGGGAATAAGTCTAACTAATATAGTTTTTAAATTGTTAGCCTTAGACGCCTTACTAGTGCTCGTGAAGAGCAGACTGGACTAAGCCATGTTGGCAAATGTAGGTCACCTGCTTGGGGTCTGCTAGCCGATATTAACCGATGGTTAGAAACTTGAAGCGACATGGCTCAAAATCGTTTGCGATGGTGCAAGTGCATCCACTCTTTGTTTTGTCTGAAATTATAATCTTCTGAAATCACCTCTATTTTTCTCTTTCTAGGGTTATCTCATTAAACTATACTTCTTGAATAATATCTTCGATCCTTAATATTATCCATTACCGCTAATACTTCTACTATCCCCACTACAATGGGATTTTAACTGACCACTGCGTCTCTGTGCTTATGTGGTATGGCTTACGTATGTACTTACGTATGAAGTTCTAAGTTGTTGCTGACTGACTGACTAAGGTAAGTGAAATGTGTATGTGTAGTAATCAAGTTACTCAGTAATTAAACAATGAAATTGTAATAAGTTATAATTTCAAAAACTAGTTCTATCTTCTACTCTATTCATTTCACCATAACAATATGAAGATTACAAAGATATCAGTGATCCATTACTTCTAACTGTTAAAACAGTTTCAGCCATAGTTTCAAATTACATTTCACCAAAATATATCATTTTAAAACTTTTGAACATAGATCTTGAATGACAAATTACTAATGATGTATTAAGAATTAGATATTCTACAAAGTAATAGAGATTAGCATAAATATTTTATCAAACTGACCAAAAGCTGAGACATGTAATGGAAGAATTACAGTTTTAATAAAGACTATCGTAAGATGCCATCTTGTGCGTTTCAATCATATTTACAACTCATCAGTATACCTTTAATCATATTTCGTTTTTCCCAGTGAACTTGTAAAGAGGACTATTCATATCTCATAGTTAGTTTTAAGACATTACTGTTCATAAACTGCATGCAACCATGCAAATGATTACGTCAAACGGTAACTATACACCAACAGAATTCATTAACTAAAAAAAATAGCAAATAAAAATATACAGACAATCGACTAAGTGAATTGATGCAAGATTCAGTGAACACAAAGCGATACATTTTATCGACTAACAAATATCTTAGGAATAAACAAAACAAAAAACCTTGTCAAATAGTTCGTTAGAAAAAATCCCAATTCCTAATAACTGACGACAAAACGGTAAAATAGTCAGAATGATTAATTATTACACCAAACCAGACTGTGATTAATTAACTGTACATCTGATTTCTGTGTTATCCAGATGTAATTCTACTTCATTAAAGCCTTTATTCACTATAAATGAATGTCACTAGACCAAGTCAACTTTTCCATGAATCTTCGAAAAAGAAAAATCATCAATGATTCTAGATCAGTTGTTTTTCTTTCGTTTCATTTCAATGTCTAATTCAACTAAATTTAAGGTCAAATTATCATACACTTTTTCATCAAATATTTAAGGTCGACTGCTTTTTAGTCAACTGATTTCACAGTGTGTGTGTAGAGCCGTTATATTATATTGTATTTTTAAAAATGTTTAATGATTACGAATAGGATTCATGCATTAGTTTCAATAAATTCATTTGTAGTGAATAAATATTTTTAAAATAAAAATATGTTCAATCTTCTTGATTAACTAGGCTTGACTTCAAAAAAAAATATACTTAAAACAAAGGAGGGGAAATTCAATGACGAAATATGAATATGTAGCTAAAGCACTGACAGATGGCAATTGATAATTTGAATGTTATAAATTGCCATGTTTTTGAAAAAAACAGTTACTTTAAAAAAACTCTCACAAAGAGTAGTAATTCCCCACAAAATCCCACGTACACCCTATTGACAAGTACCAACTGGCATGAGAACTGATTTGAGGACTTGATGGTAAAAGCATATTATATGCTGCATGGAGTCATTCAAACTAGTAGCCATATTGTAACTTAGTCAGAAGAATTAGATAAGCACTAAAGGACTGGACTAACATGATGCTAATCACTAATCAGTGTCCAATCAACTGTATCTCAATCCTAAAGGGGTACTATCGGTTACCAAAGGAATGGAAGTACATCTTGAAGACAAATGTCAGCTAAAATAAACTCGTGTTGAAAAAGTTTGACCTACCGCCTACCTTCAGCCACCTAGAAATGAGAGTGTATGTAGTCAAATGAATTTAGCCAGACAATTAGTGAAAACTAATAATTACTGAATATTTCATTGTTTCATTCAATTACGAAGTTCAATAGCATAGCCAACTAGCAGACTGAATTCAGGATTTTTAAAATTCGGCTATAAGTGCATTACCTTTGAACTATTGGTTTCGAATCATATAGTTAAGATTTCCAATGTTTTAGTAATTTTTATACACCAAATAAAAAAATTCATGGTATATTGGGAAAAACATTTAAAAAAAATCAGTAATCAGATATTGGAAAATAACAGTTCATAACCCAATACATTTTCTCGATTGAGCACATTTTTAATTTATTAGTTTTCTGGGAAAATAAGAGATTGTATTAGATTTATCATTGATTTAATTGTTTTGTTTTGAAGTTATATTTGATATTTTAGCTTGGAACTCTATCCTGAACGTCGTAGCAAACGAATACATATATGGTGGTCTAACATTGATCAATTCATGGTTTCAAAAATGTGTAACTTAACAATCTTCACAACCCCGTAATGCAAATTACCTGTGCTCACTAGTGACTAGCTTCGTGAGGAATCTTCTCCGAGTTCTAGTGGGAAGACGTGACCGGTGAAGTTCAACCTGTTCGGGTGTAGACAGTGTCTACCGAAGAATGTGTATGAGGTTGCGCAACTCCGTGAATTTGATCAAGTTAGACATTAACACCGTTGGACACCGGCTCAGTGGTCTAACGGTTAGGGCGTTCGCGCACAATACCGAAGATCCTGGGTTCGAATCCTGCGGGGTGCAGAAGTGGTGGATGCGCACTGCTGAGGAGTCCCATACCAGGACGAAACGGCCTTCCAGTGCTTCCAGGTTTCTAATGGTGGTCTAACATTGGTCAATTCATGGTTTCAGAAATACATATATTAATCACGCCTAATTGTCCCTCATTCTGTTCAGAAACATGATTCATTTCATAACTAACAAAATTGACCATAATTATCGAATGTGCTCATTGAATTCATCTACCCAACTTCTAATGTATCCACTAATGCTAATGACTCGAAGCGGGCAGTCAATGTTAGACGGTTGCAGGAAATCGTTAGAAATTCCTGAACGGAAATATTGAAATATTATGAAGCCGGTATATGTCAGCAGTACCGAAAAACACGTCAAAACAGTAAAACTCTATGCTTTTAAGTATTTTACATACTAAGAATTACATAAGTATTTATCTTTTTTAGAAATCATCTATTTCACTGATTCAAAATTACTATATGGAAACTTAGTTATACTAGTCAACGTATTTCCTCTCAAAAACGATAAAGTAGAAAATTCACACATGTAAATCTGCTTTTCCAAACGAAATGTAACATGCTCACTTTAACATAGAAATTTTTTATATTGATTCTATATATTTGTTTATTCATCATTTTAAACCAGTTACATTGGATAGTTTCCATGTCCACACTTAATTTACTTCTCCTTATATCCTCTCCCTCCCCTTAGTAGTCTTCATTTTATTTCCAACATGAACTGACCTTTTACAAAGATTGAAGTATTCTTTTTTGAAGAATCCTTTCTGTGTGTAAAACTTTTGTAAGTTGAATTATTTGTTATTGTGGTGGTTGTTTTGTTTCATGCTTCTTGCATAGCTTTTATTACTTGGATGTATTATTTATGTTATGAGTTCAAGTGTATATTAAACGAAAATGTAAAACAGAAATAATCTATTTTAACTAATTTAGTTTAGTGAAACGCGAATAGGGTACACATGTCCATGAATTCGTAACACAAATCTATCTTCCAATAGATGAAATTTTATTTCAAGATTTAACTTTCCCTTTATTTACTTTTCCTTTACAAGAAGTTTGAATGCGCTACTGTAGCATTTTCAAAGAGAATAAAATATAGAAGATAGATTTAAAAAATATGAAATACAATCCCCATTGAAAATTACACCATTTTATGCAACACATCGGTTACAATAAATAGACAGTAAAGTTTTCGAAAATATCAAGTATTGTAACTGTGTAGTGCCTCCACTTATATTCCGGTTCGCTTACATCTAACTTGGTTAAGCCCTTTCGATTAATTTATTTAACCAAGCCATTTGTATAGCAACAAGCCATATGTACCTTTGGTATTTTTTATTATCTGGTTTGTATGAGCTTGTACGACTGAGCATTGTTTACGCCTACGCGCTTACTCATACTTTTCGCTTTAATGTTAACCTCTTAATTTCCCCATGAACTCACATGATTTGTATCGCTCGCTTTTGACCTTGTCAATCAATCGTCGCTTTTATTCATGTCTGTAAATACCTATTTTGCTTGTCATATGTCTGCCTTATTTTCATCCGACTATATATTCTTAGTCATACTCTATCTCTTTGAGTTGGCTCTTAGCCTTCTCCAATTCGCTTCGCCCATTCGCTCGCATTGTAATCCAAAGAGTTGGCTCTTAGCCTTCTCCGATTCGCTTCGCTTTGTGGTGTGTCCCGAATAAACGTATTCATCAATACGAGTTCATGTTCTGATTTATGTACCGAGCTTAGGAACACGCAGTAAATCGACACACCACAACTGCATTGATTACTCTCTCACTAACAAAACATTTTCATAGATGTAGAGATAATAGTAATAATAATAATAATATTTCAAGTCTTATTAAATCAAGTTTACAATACCTGATATGATATGAATTGATATGCATACTTTACCTTCGACAGTAATTTCACATTTTACCTAAGACCGAAGGAATAGTAATAATAGTATTATTGTAGTTGACAAAAATGATAACAATTTTATTTATAAACACATTCATGTACATAACTAGAGAGATAAACAATGCAACCAATCACATGTATGCAAAATATACAAAAGAACTCAATTGTTAGTTTATTTAATCAGTATAGAAATGACCAACTGACTGGTAATGACTCATTATTTCATCGTCGAATTTGTATTCAGTGTTTTTTGAATTCTTAACAGGTACTAACTTGTCTCAGAATGTATTGTAATTATACATGTAAGTACGTAATTAAACAAAATGTAAAGCATGGTTTTTATCAATAATTTGACATCTCATCAATTTGTTTTCCTTTCAAGAAATTTCAAGTCCTTATACGGAAAATTCATCAAATCTATCAAAAATAGTGCACACACCTTAATATATATTCAATGAATATAATTTTGAATTTAAAGGTACTATGTCTAACCATCACCTGCCAAGATATGAGGTATTACCTGGTATAAATGAACTAGAAGAAATTGATTCCTATAGAAACGTAAAAACTTGCCTTATCAAGGACACGTGGTACCTGAGACCTTCAAGTCTGTGAAGGTTACTGTGATCGTTCATCTAATCTAGGTCACCTCTCATATACTGTAAGGTAAATCACCTCCATATTACGTACACACACCTATAACTAACTGACATACTTATTGAGGCTTTGACATTGACACTCCATACTCACTCATAGTCTTCTCACATTCAATATTTGATTGGACCAGCTTTACGAAATGTACACTATCCTAACCTTAAAGAGTAACGGACATGCATAACTAATATACGTATTTGACAATGACATGAAAAGCGGTCAGTGTAGAATGAATTAATTAATTAATATGTATGTTTCTTACTGTATCTTGATGATCCCATTTCTAGATAAATCATTTTGTTTCATAACCGTTGTTTCTACTCTATTCCTTTCCTTTCAGCATTATTAAGATGAAATGTGACAAACTGATCAAAATATATGACAAATTTTATATAGATTTTTTTTTAAAATGATTGACTGGCTTTCCATTGTCTAACTTGTACTAGGCATTGGTCGATAATCAATATAAATGCATAGAATAATATTATGAACTTACGTAGAACAACTTTTTTCTTACTGAGTAGTTTATGACAAAAATCTTGAGAAGAATTTGAGAGTGAGTGATTGAAGTTGACGTTAACTATGATTATTTAATACAAGAATCTGTAATATATCATAAATAGATTAGTTAATTTGTCTTTTATGACTTGCGTTTTCATTTCTATTCACATTTAACATGAACAATATTTTCCAACTTGACTATACGAAATATCAATCAAAGTTATTTAATAAACAGAGTATGACCAATAAAATAATTCATTTATTGAAAAAATGACCTGTTGCTATTGATAAATTCTCAAATTGCAACTGACATTAAAATTTGTTTTATTTTGCAAAATATCTTTTTCTCTAGAGAAGTTCATTTACTCATTTTTCATTACATAAATAGACAGATCTCTTCAGTAAGAGGATATGTAGATTGATATTTCATTTACCTACTTAAACGTGTTACTCTTTTTGGAGAATATCCAACCAACTCTGTTGTTGGGTTCTCTTCTGGTTTTTAGCAAGTCCCATTCATCCTTTTGATATTGGCCTCAAATTTTCGGAGCCATATGTATTTTTTTTCGTCTGTCTATTTCCTTTAGCCTTGAGGATTCCATGTTATGGTTTACTTTGTGAAGAAATTTCATCATTTTTGCTAAATGTGTGGTAATGGTAGTTTTCCAAATCTCACACATCGTGCAATAGAACTGTTTTCACTTTGTTATTATCATTTTTGAAAATTCTGTCTTTATTCTAAAGGATGTTTCAAGTTTATACTTGTTCTAAAAATTGGTTTTCGAATAATCTTGTTCAAGTGCTTATTATAAAAAAGTACACTAAATTAACAATCTTTTTAAATTTGTTGTTATATGAAGGATTTATTTGATTTTTTGTAGGAAAGTTAAATTTTCATTAAATATAATCAGTTTAATTACTTGATTATAAGTTTTTCTCTCTAAACTTAAACTTTTAATCAATAAATTATCCACTTCGTGACAATTAAGGTCGTCTGATTAGTGAATAAGATTAATTATATTTATATTGTAACAACTCGGGTGCATGAGTTAACATTTCAATGGACTGTCTCTGAGGTACGTTGTTTGTAAAGGAGTGGTGAAGTACAATGAATTTGGATATCTCATTAGTTAGCGAATTTAATAATGATGATGATATCAACGAAAAGAATCACGATTTTTACAATGAATTGAACGGTACTACTAATAATACTACTGAAAATAATATTGATTATTACAACTCTCAATCAGTTAGCAATGCTTCCAGTCTAGAGCTTTTATCGGAATTCATCGAATTAGAACAGTTTATTCCTTCTTTCAATAATAATAATCAGTGCAATTGAATTGTTGAGACCAAGTCAATGAAGTCGGACCTTCTACCACCACCATCATCATCATCATCATTGTCCAAATGTATGATTGGTCAAACATCTAATAAAACTTCCTCTACTCAGAATATTTCAATGTCCAATATTCAAACGCCAAAGTTTTATTCATGATCAATAGTGGAAACCATAATCTCTGTGTAACACCATCAGTTGTCTTAAGATTATACATAGGTCTTTGTTCTGGATGCTAACCAACATGAAACTAGGTTTAAATTCACTCATTTGTTTCGAAATAATGGATTTTGACGTTATTGATTTAACTCTCTATGCTGACATTATGACCACCTTGTTATTTTACTATCTTATATCTTTCCCGTCTTATATTTATATCATTAATATAAACTTCTCATTGCTCCATCAAGCTTAGATCTCAAAACATTGAAACTTTAGTGGCCCGTGCGCTGACTCCTTTATTTAAAAACGTTGGAGTATGCTATGAAATAAATCTCCCCTTCGGTTTCTCTATATCATACTTTGGCGAACCCCGTCTGTGCGAAGGCGGTAATAAAAAGCCAAATAAGGATTAGGTTGAATTGTAGTGAACGAGAACACAGGTGGGGCAACCGGATTGTATTTAACGAAAATTACAGAGTTACTCAGTAAAATTGGAAAACCATATCGTAAATCGTTAATTTGCAAAATATCAGTTCATCATATCGAACTGGACTGTTCCTGTTGCAAAACATCAATCCATTGTCACTATTCATGCGTTTCATACAAATTCCATTGTTTTCTAACTCTTCCTTTCTTGATCTTCCTCCATATTATGCTGCCAGACATTACGTTTACACTCACGTCATATACTACTTATAAGTAGCTCACACCACATAATAAGTTTATTTCAGGCAATCGTTCGCGCAGACAGGAGAATACAAAGAGTTGAAGCGAAGTGGAGAAGGCAGGCAAGCCAACTTACTACGAAGCATGACTAAACATCCATTGTCAGATAAAGTAAGACAGACATGTGATTAGAGAATTAAGCGGTGCACACACATACTCAAATAGAAACAACCGAAATAAAAGTGAATAGTTGATAAGGTCAAAAGACGAATGATTAGCAACTCGGGTAGAACGGGTTAGTTAATTTGTCCGAAGTGTTGGGACAAAACTCGTGGACTCGACATAAAAGTACACGCACTACAAGTCATTTGTTATTTTTCGATTATTATGCAAGAATTATAGTTTAAGATCAGATCTACGGACTTGAAGAATGCAGCAATGTATTTTACATCGAAATCATAAATGAATAATTGTTAGACCAGTATTAGGAACCTGGAAGCACTGGACAGCCGTTTCGTCCTGATATGAGACTGATTAACAGTGCGCATAGACGACTCCCGCTACTCAGCTCCGTTCTTTTATGCGGACGCCCAACCTTCGGACCACTGTGGCGGCATTCAACGGTGTTAATGTCTAACTTTGATCAACCTAAGCATTTTGCGCGACCTCACCCATTTGTATTCGGTAGTTCTTGCTTACACCCAACAGGGCTGAACTCCACTGCTCACGTCTTCTCACTAGAACTCTGAGGATTTCCTCACGAAGCTAGTTCTTAGTGAGCACATTTTTTGATTTAGCATTATAATATGTATTATGGAGATCGTTGTTGTACATTGAAATCTAACAGTGATTCATTGATACTTTCAATGTAAAAAACCCACGATCTCCATAATACTACAATGCAAATCAATATATTTATTGAATGGAATTCAGCCTTACGACAATGCATGACTAACTGTTAACCACTGAGTCATCCCAAATTGGGAATAATTTAGAAAATAAACTTTAAGTATGTTATAGTATGTATAATTAGATTGATTTTTCAATCGTAGTCCTACACCTTCAGAATAGTCAAAACTTATGAAATGTTCATTTGGTATCATAGATTGTTTAGTCATACTATACACAAAAACATAAAGTTTTATACTCTTGGGAGGATGATTTATTGATTTTTTTTTGACACTTAGAAACGATGCCACTCTAGGAGTATTATTTTTTTTCTGAATTAACCAATAACAATCATCAAACTAAAATTCGTATCACTTTAAACAAACCGTTTAAGATGATAAAAATCGATTTAAAAATAAATAAGAACAGATCAATACATCAATAATTTGAAAAAAAATGACTCCGGTAGACAACATTTATTGTCAAGATAATGCAAAATATGTATTATATCATTAATCACTTAACAAGTAAATTTTCTCAAAAGTGTACATTAATTCAGTACGTAAAACGAGCAGTAGAATGCTATAGATACGTCTTCACATCGCAAATTACTGACTAAATGATAATCCTACCCAGTTCAATTTAGAAAATTCAGAATGTTAATCTAGTACGACATGACAGTTTGATTTCTTTAAATAAGTCTACTCAATATGACCGAGGACACCTAATATGAGCGCTATACTTTGACTTTCCTAGAGCTTTCAACAGCTTCTTATGGACGAATTCACAACTTGAGAGATTAGAAACCCTCTGCATGCTTGGTTTAATTCTTTTCTCTGTCACCGATAACAAATAACCAAAATGAAGGCCTCTTCGTTAGATGCTCTGCCAGTCGAAAGTGGGATAATACTAGGTAACGTCCTAGGTCCGTGGTTCTTTTAGCTCATAAAAATGATGCTTGAAATTGCTTCTATATGGGTAAGCCTCTCCTACATGCAGATGGTCATGAAGTAGTGTATTAATGGGCTCCTCATAAGCTGAATAGTTTTCAAAACTATAGAGCTCAATGAAGTAGCCCAGAGGAATCTGGAGTTCAACACTGTAAAATGTGGATGGATTTGCGCTGAAGTGTCTTCACTCAGTCTATGGTGTTATCGATATTTCATACAGTAGTTGACTTAAGACTGGAGTAGTAATATAATTTTTCCTTCTGGGAACAGGTCTTCAAACATATCTCCAAGTCTCAACATCTCCTGGGTTGCATAATTCGTAGCCTGTATACTAATGAGTCAAGTATTTTGATGTACAAGGTTAGTGCCCGGTAACAACTTGAATACTACATCTTTATTCTCTATGTAGGGTTTTGCACAAACGATCAATTCAAACTTGAGTCTTCAGAGAGACGCATCAAACATTGCATTTTTAGGTCTGATTGTACCTTAAATTACCAACCCAGTTTAATAAACTTAGATTTAATCCTTTATGGAAGAGGAGACTTAAATGAAATCTAATCTTTCTTCAAAATATTTAATAAACTATCTTTTGCATACAACAAAAAATTCAGCCTGCTGGAACTCCTGGTGAGAGCTTTCATAACTCTTTGACATTAGTCGAACAATCTCACTCTAAACCTTTACTCTATATGGATTACTTCATCAATCCATTTTCGCCACTCTTGAATAATTTGTCAGTTTATCCGTGAAACAGTATCACTATCAGTATTTACTCGTTGTATTGATACTTACATCTCAGAAAATCACTTAACTGTGCTTACAGCTGTAAATATTTCACAAGTGAGATTATAGGAACTCTAAATGTCTGATCATTTTTGAAATTGAGCCTACTAATTAAACCTCCTTACTTACCCTACATTAAAATTGTTCCTTGTAAATTTAAATAATTTGAGTAATATCTAACCCGAACGCTAAATCATAAAGTGAACTCGTTCCTGAATCAGGGTACACCTGATAGACCTGACTAACTTATCGTTGTAAATATTGCATTCTTTGTCCTGTGCATTGTTTCCATTTTATTTTCTCTAGTTGTAAATGATTATAACCAGTGCATTATGGCAATGAAAACAAGACTAAATACACCGTTCAAGTAGCAACAGGATTTCCAGTTAATAATAATTAGTAGTTTATGACTGACACTCTGCAATACTGTAATATGTATGTTTATTATACTTCCTAAAAAATTCTTTGAACTAGAACACTTTAAACAATAAAATATAATATGCTAATCCCCCTACACTTTACATTTATTTCTATATGGAGCTGCTCATTTCTGTAAACTGACATGAATTCCATATTTATTATTTTCAAAATACATGTCATTATCAATTTATGAAAAGTAGTATATTTAGATATCAGTATGATTCCTTTTTTATGGGACTAATGAATTCATATCACCCGTCTTAGTGTTATCACCATGAACCGTCAGATCCTCGGTTTCCATATCAATCGCAAATCAATTTAACATTCCGCAGATATAACAGTACTCGCGTCACCAAATCTGAGTACTTTATATCGATTTAATGTTATATAAATTGCCGAAAGCTTTTTCTAAAACGAAGTATTAATCAAAACAATGATAACACAAACCACTTCATTTTTGTAACCATCTGGATGGCATAGGTTCGTCTGTTTAGTTTTCCGTTATGCCATGTTGCCTGAAATGATCACTAGAACTAATCGACTACTTGGACTAAATATTAACAAAGGAGGTTTTGAATCGAAGTCTCTGAGACTAAAAAATAGATTCTCTAATTATCAATTTATCACGTTAAATTTCTCCAGAGTATTTTGATAGTTCCTTTCTTAATTTGAGAATGAGGCTGATTCACCTTTCACTATGTCAATGAATTTAAGTAAGGCGTATTGAATAAATTTATGATTTATCGTACCAGAAACAATGTAAATTCTTCTTTTCAACGAATCAGTATTTTCAACAACCTATATTTACCTACTGAAAAATTATGTGTAGTAATATAAGTTGAACACTACTAACCTCGGAAGCCTTAATCGAAATTAATCTATATTCAAATAACTGTTAACATTGATATAAATTACACTATAGTTCATTTCATAAGTTCGCGTAATTAGGCTTTCAAAAGAATTGGGTGAACGGAAGAATTAACACTTATTTTGGTAAATTAAATAGGGATTTCTAGAAATCCAAGTATACATGTGACTATGTAGGTAACGTTTGTTTTTAGTACCTAAGATTAATTTAAAGTAAATCTTCATTTATATTACTATTTTTTTCTCATGTGTTTGGGATACAAGTATTTTAGGGATGAAAGCGTGAATGAAGTCAGATAAAGTCCCAAATTTTGAGTCCTCAAACTTAAAAATAGTGGTATCATGAATTCGGTACTGTATCATTCATTCCTATGAATCTACTAAACATTCATTTTGTTAATACTCATCAATATTAGCTACTTTAAAATCCAGATAACATGTTCCACTCCACATTTCCTGCCATCCATTTTAAATCAAAGTTTAATTACTGGTCACTGTTTACTAACTGGATACGATTAATCACTTTGAAATTACGAATAACTAGTTAGAATATATTAGCATCTGAGGGTCAGGGAGATTGTTGAATTTTATTGATTTCACAACTGACTAGCTTTGATAGGAAATTTCTGGAGTTCTAGTAATAAGCTTTGATCAGTGCATTTGGTTGTGGTAAAGTACTTACTAAACACATTAGGAGATGGTCTTGCGGTTTAGCGGATTGCACGTGATCAGATTCCTGTTCAGCAGTTTCAAGGTTGAGTTTTCGAGTGTGATACTGGTCTTAAGTTTGATTATCGTGGAGGCCGTGAATGCGCACTACTAAGGAGCCCCATACTAATGAGAAACGGATGTCCAGGGATTCCAGGTTTTCATTGTTTGTCTAACACACAAAGCACATTTAGTGAACAATGAGAATGCTGTGAATAAACTTAACCTAGAAATGAAGATTAGTTAGCAGCCAATTATGCTCTGTAATTTTAATTATTGTGTCACTTGTATTTTTTTGCAAATAATCAAAAATGATTGACTGAAGTATCAAACAACAAATAAGATAAAATATGCATTACGCTTCTCGTAGTTTTCAATGATTTTTAAACTTTCGTTAGCAAATTATCTGCAATTGTACTTCTTTGTTTGTAATATTAATAACACTTAAGTAATTTAACATGAAAACAATAGAACTAGATGAGATAATTTGTTTTCACAGAAATATATTCATATTTTATTTGAAATTTTATGTTTAATTTTCAAACTTACAAATAATCGCTGAAATAAAATTTCTTTAGTGTAGGTAGGTGCATAAATTGTGGTATTGAGTAGAGATGGTGAGTGAGATGGCTGAAAATCAGTCATATTTACCTGGTTGTATTGATTTTCTTAATTTGCTTCAGTCTTTAGTTAAGTTGTATGCCTGGATTTTCGATTCCCATGACAGTTTTAATCGACTCCTCTCCACTCTATCCCCTGTTCGTAAGTTTCTTCCTTCTTTCTCTATTTATGTGATCGCATTGGATTAATCAAGTTTACCAAAGTAATTAGCTGTTTTATATAATTAATGCGTAATAAATCTGAAACAGTAGGACACAATAAATTTTTGTAAGTCAAATAAAAGTTTACAAACAGGAAATTATAAGAGTATGATCATTCAAGTGTTTGATTATTCTGCGATAAAAACGAACAGTGATTTCCCAGTAGATGGTTTAGAAACTTCGTCCATGTTTAGCTCCTTGTCTATGACAGTTCTTTTCATTTTCTTTTCCCAAAAATGTTGTGTAACTGGCTATGGAATGCTTCGTTTCTCATAAAATTATTTTTTCAAGAAAACTATGATTAGGTATCACTAAAAATTAGGAAGTTTGGAGTTTTTTAAACTCCTTCATGGAAAATTACTGAATCTTTTCGTAACTATACCATTAACATCTTTATAATCAGAACATTTTCAGCATCTAATATCAAAATAATGCATGGTTCTCGGTTCTTCAAGCAGTAAATACAGCAATAGTTTCGTACTCGAGGCATTTTCTGATAGGCGTTAATATACCAAGTGACAAAATAGTTTGAATCATGATTGTCTTCACAGTTCTTCATTCTGTATGACACATGGTTTCTGATAGAATAAAATGTGATTCGCTTGTGACCTTCTTTTAATTGGGATTTCATAGGAACCCTATATAACCTCATGCAACTCCAACCTCTGTAACTTACCAACTATGCATATAAACGTATCAATATTATCGGATTCTGAAGTAAAACTTGATGAAGATCTAATTAAAAAGAATATTGTTGTGCTAACTGATAAAAGAGGAGTTTTTAATATTTCAAATAAAGATTAGTGATCAGTTTATTTTAGTTTAGAATAGTTTTATAGCTAATGATGTAAAGTATTATCAAATTAGTAATAATTATTATAGTAAGATAGTTCAGTTTTGCAGCTAAACTTTCAAATGCTTATCAGTTTGATCATTTTAGCCATTAATCTTTAGCATCCTCTTGAACCAACACCGTCAACAGTGTATGTATTAGTAGCAGCCCGAGTTCATGTACTTAATGTTAACTTTAATCACTTCGAAGCATACTAAAATTCCTTATTTGCTTTGGCTGTAATCACTCACAATGTAAGCTCTCTTTTGTGCAGATACTAATTACGAAATTATATTCTGCTTTAATGATATTCCACGTCCCTTCCTGAATTTAACTTTATGAGTCCCATATATTTTCAGTGGAAAGGATTTGCGGAGATCCTATTATTTTCATGGTTGAAATCACGAATTGATCTAAACTTGACCACCATTAGAAAGCTGGAGATAATGAACGGTGACTTTGGCCTAGTGTAGGATCCCTCAGCAGCGCGCATACATGACCCCTGCTCGCTGGAGTCACACTACAGACCTGAGATCAAGCTTAAGCTCCAGATCACTCAGCCTTCATAAAATAATGTGCAGATTTATCTTTAATCAATTCATGGTGTTATCTAACCATCTTCATTCAGTCAAAATTTAAAAATGGAGCTCTTGTCTTAGTGTTTTTATGTAATTTTATTCCGTTTAAATAATTAAATAGATGGATATAATAATCATTCCTTTGTCACCTCATAATATGACAATAAATATATAGCAGGAAAAACGATCAGGTATAATCGAATTACCAAATGTAAACCTATTTATTTATAGGTTTTCGATATTTATTCAACGAAATAAAAAAAAAGTCTTACATATTACACAAATTGACAAGAATACGAATACAACTACAAATGAAGTACTATTAGTTATTAAATGTTAATATATAGACTATCCATAGGAAATTCGAATGTCTGTCAGACAGCTTGAACAATATGTCAGTTTTTGGATGTCGGTTATTCAGACACGCTTAATATAAATTGTTTGCAATTTATGTAAGTAAATTTCTTTTTGCAGAAAAAATAACATCCTCTTTCACAAAAATGATCATCTGTTTTTAGGCCAAATCTTTTTACAACATAATGCCATTGTATATGTCAGTGGTTGATTAATAAGTCTGGATTAATCTGCGCTGCTGGTCTATATTTTGTCTGTATCTGATTTTAATCATTAGTTCAGTCATGATCATGTGTAAAAATTATCAATACTTGTCATTTTTATAAAGTTCTTTTAAAATTTATTCAGTTATTTTAACAATATAGTGGTTTCTGATACGACAGCAAGTTTTTCTTTTTTTGCCAAAAAAATATTTCACATTCTACATAAAATGTAAAACAAGAAAATTGATATTCCAGACTACAAGAGTCTATAACTTGATAATTCCTTATGACTGACTACTTCTTCAACTTATAATATTTTAGCTAATACAGAACGATTAATTTTTCGATACATATTTTTGTTAAAATTTTATCAGACATTGTAATAAAAATGAAGCCAGACTGAAGAGATTTCGATCACATGGTAGAGGATGAGGTACAGAACATATATTGATATAGATACATACGTATACACATGTATGTATGTTCGCTTCTATGTATGTATACCAAGGGCTGAAATAGTACAGAGAATGATGAAGAGAGTTATCTATCTTTTTCGATAGATTTTGAGGAGTAGGTTGGGAGTGAATGGTGTTAATTAATGTTAAATTTATCAGTATTCCTTAAGTTTAACTTATATATATTTATGTATATATAGAGTTTACAAAACTTGAATTTGTAGTGTTGTCATTACTGTTAGTTTGGTTTATGTTGACATTATCTATTTTGCTTACAGCTATTATTAAAGCTGACTGTATGTTTACCAGGATAATTATTATACCAGAAATTTTCTGTCCATTTTTTAAAACTTACTAATTAATCTCGTAAACACCTTCAGTAAACTTGATTTAACTAATCAATGACAAGATGACCTGTAAATTTATTTAAATTAACTGTAGGCAAACTTTTACAGGACTTTTTCATACGATTTGAGCTGTTTCATTAATGCATTCTTTAAAATTTTCCCGGTTTTCCAGTTTTCATTAACATCATGAATTAATCCAAGTTAGACAACCATTGTAAGCCAGAAATCATCGGATATCCGACAGTGAAACTCCTCATCAATGTTTATTCACGCCCTCACAATAAAAGATGGACTTCTGGTCTGGCAGGTGAATTTGTAACCTTCAGACTATTGAGCAGGCATTCAATGTCTCACAGTCTAACTTCAATCAATCCGGAATATTACACGACTATTCTCCATCGTCTTCGGAAGATACCTTTCTCATACTTGGCTTGGTTAGACTCACGGCTCCTTAACATAACTCCAGAAATTTCCTCTCAAACCTGATTACTCGTAAGCACATGATGATCAGCAGTCTAGGGCTGTGGAAACTGTTCAATGATACTGCAATCACGAATAGATCTAGGTTAGAAAACCAACTAAAACGGTTTCATCCCAGTATTTGTTGCTATCACTTAACTGTTTTCAATTTATTCTTTATCTTTTTTAAATACTCATCAAGGAGACAATTATTTTTCAAACATTTGATTTCATTTTATTAATTTAACTTAACTTCTCGATCGGTAAGCAATTTTATCATGGCATCTAAAACTATGCAATCCTCCTATTTTCTTTCAGTCATAGGCTTTGTTCGATTATTATAAATATGAAAATACTGCCTAAGTAAATAACATTGTCAAAAATTTTTCTTCGCTTCATTGTTTCTAATATAATGGGTTACTTTTGTTATTCAGCTTTGTTTAATCGAGTACAGCTTGATCATTTTGCAAATCAATATTTGTGAATTCATATTACATACAGTAATGTTTACAGTAAAACACAGTGGTACTTCGTATGTAGATAACAAGAGCGTTAATTTAAAAAACAATCACAGTCATAACCATATATTATAATTACATGTATACATAAACCAAAAGCAATAGAATAGCATGACTACGCAAACAAGGCAATTGGGTTATCTGGGATAAACAATCGATAGTCGGATATCCCTCTTATTTTGTTCATTGGATCATCTTACACATGTACATGTATATACACATACACACGTATATACAATCATCACAATGAACTCTGACAACCAAATGTCATTATATCCACGTATCTAAGACATAATATATACCATTACTAGAAGTTGTATTTGTGACAGAAATATGTAACATTTTATACATAAATAACGGTGATCTCTTGGTGTAATGAATGCAGTAAACATAAACTAACATGTGATTCATGAGAGAAACAAAAAATCAAATAGTCATAATATTTCCTGTAATTTATCATTATAGCTAACTAAAAAAAATAAAAAAATGAAACGTGTTAGTTGATGAAAGAATGTTTATTGTTCACCTTTTCAAATTACATTATATTTTAAAATGTTATATTTAAACATTTTACTGTTGAATCATTTATGGTAGTTATTGGATTTGTTTTTTTTTGAAGGAAAGATTTATTATCAAATATCAAATAAATATAAAAGTGTTCTCGTCCAACTATATATATCAACTGAGAGATTGCAATACCTATATTCATATTTGACAGTAGATTTTATATTCCTACTGAAATAACACATTCATAATGTTGATAAAATTCGAAAACAAGAAGTCTTGGTTACAGTAATCACCTATTAACAAACAAGGAGTTAAAGTATGGTTAGCCAATAATGTGTAAAAACATACCATGGAAAAGTATTAACTCCTCGACCAATATTAGGATTGTATTACTACTTGGTACTGATAAAACAATAATTTTGGGTAGTATACATGAAATTCAATAATCAACAGATATTGAAAAGCGTCATAGTTCACAAATCAAAACGAAAATCAGAGGTTACTTTGTGCCTTTGATTATTTTTTGACTTTTATCACTTTTGTCTGATTAAGTATATTGCTTCAGTTGAATATTCTACGCATAAAAGACAGTTTTAATCCATCTTATTTGATAATTCAATCAGTCGACTAGTCGTTCTATCTTCTCTAATCCCTTTACTTAAGATTTAAAGATCTACCCTTTATTGAAAAGTTATCCGTTAGCCCATTTATCATTCATTCCAGTAATGTGACATCACAATTTTGTCATTATACCAATGAATAATGAGTAGATAGATATAAGTACCATCTACTGATCAGCTAGTATATACACAAAGATTGTGTGAAGTTAATCTTTATTTTATCCAGTTATTCAAGTAAATTGATTCAATCTGAAATGACAAAAATTATACAGCAGAAAATGTAATTATCTAACAATTATTTATAATTTGCTTTCAAACTATCTCAAATTTATATCCCACTGAGTTGTACAGGTATGTGTATTAAGAATTGAGCAAGTGTATGAATGAGTCAAGCGTTTGTTTTGTTTAAATTTACGTATTACTCTTTTTGTTCAAGTAGTTGGCCATAAGTGAGATGTTTTTAAACAGTCCATTTAAATGAGCCAAATTTATTCATGACTAATGATGATTTCTTGTATCACATCGTTAGCAAGAATTTATTTCGGTTATATTTATATGCAGACAGACGATAAGAGTGCAAAGCGGATAAGGTGAATTTGCCAATAAAGTGATTAATCTTTATAAGCATGAAACAGATACAGACATACATGCAGGAAGCATATATAAGGTTATATGTAAGTAATTAGCAGGGGCAAACAGAAAGATTATATAATTCATCTGTTCAAAAATTAGATAAATCACGTAGAATTTCGATAACAAAGATTGTTGCTACACTTTAGAGCACAAAACCTAGGTCCAGGATTTTCTGTCATCTTTCTTCAACCATCTAACATTCTAAAGTGTCACCGCGTTTTAATTTTTGAAAGGATTTTCTAATTGTCTTTATTTGTTATATATATATAGTTTTGAGCATTTATTGTATTAACCTAAGCTTGTTTTGTGATTTGTAATGCATTCTCATCTTTGCTTTACAATTCTCAAATAGAATTTAGTTTACAAGATCTGTGTGAGACATCGTTTCAGTTACTGTTATGTCTGCTTTCAATGCCTAAGATGGTATGTTGTGTAGTCCTGTTGCTTTGCCTCTCTTCTTCGTTGTATCGTATAGCTGTCTAATATTTACTTTCCTTACAGCTTTTCCGGCTTTCATTGCTAGATCTTTCACATATTTCCGTTTATCAGCTCTGATGTTTCTGATGTTTGTTTGATTTTGTTTATTCAGCCTATATCTTCGCTTTCTGTGCCTTTGTTTAGCTGATGTTGATTGCTACCTTCCTGTTCCTGCTTTGATGAATCCTATCCGGTGGTTCTTTCGGCCTAAAACCTGATGATTTGTCAAAGTCAATGCTTCTTTGATCCTTTGCCATCCAATGAAAATATTCAAGAACCTCATAGGAAAACGAACTATTTATCACGTTCTGATGGAACAATTACCTCTGTTTACTGAATTTAACATACTTTCATAAGAAGCTATTCACAAATTCATAAATACCTACATAAGCCAAGCTTGAAGAAAGGCTTCATTACTCAATTAGATCTTTTTTTCTAAAGTTGGGGATCAAGTGTGAGAGGTTAGAGGCAATAAAGTAGCGGCGAGAACTTCATTATCATATGTTCGATTATTTGATGTATCAATTCTAACAAGTTCTTGGATGCTTTATACGGATTTCCAGTTGGTAACCTTATAACTAATTACTTCTTAACAGTGCCATCTATTTAACTAAATAAGTCTGAAACGAAGTTAACTCTATTGAAAAATAATGATTGTAAGTTCACTGACCATTACATCGTTTGATAACAAATTGACTAAAAAAACTAACTCTCTGACTGGATATGTCTAGCTTACTATCTCATATAACACTGGTGAGCATAGTGTTGTTTCACAAACAATGAAAGCAACCTAGACATTAGGTGATCACGAGACATCAAATTTAAATACTCACTCTGATCTACTAACTAAAAGTTAACACATTTTTTGGACAAATCTGATGTGTTATGTCTGGGCAAGAATCGGAACGAGGATTCGAAATTGTAATGATGATTGTCCTACTGCTTTTTCCAAACTATGTCTCAAACTGAATACAAACGAGGAATTTCGGAGAATAAACTGTCATGATGTTATTCTGAAATAGATTGTGATATAAACATCCTTTTTATTGGTCTACCAACAGTAAATAATAGTCGTGACATTACAGTAACTTGTAGCTTTTTTTCTGAGCTTCACCTTGGTTACTACTGATGAGTTGGTAACAAACTTGAAAGGTTAAAACAATATAATTACTCACAGCTTGAAGCTAAAGAAATGTGTTTAATTGATTGTAAAATTTTAACGATTTTCATTCAAATATTGCGAGACCTGAGGAATTCCATTTGACACACAGTATCTACTTTCAGTTTATTCCTAAAATTTTAAAACGAAAGGCACTGGATCTGAGTCTGTGACTGAACACTGACATTAGTGTAAAGGATTTGTCCAACCGAGGTCTACTAAATTAGAAGCTAGCCACTACAAAAACTTAGGTTGGAAATGCAACTTATAGTTTTAAATTTATACGGTGACTCGGTGAAAGAGGCTTCTGAGGTCATGGAAGGACAATTTTAGAGAATCCTCTGGTAGAACGAAACAGTTGCATATTGCTTCCTGCTTTTCAGCACTTCGCTACCTAAGATTACTTTGTGTTTGTGAACTATAAAACCCTACAATCTCAGTATGAACAAATGAATCGATCTGATAATAATGAATTTATTGTATTCAATAATATACAAATAGACAATTAATAAAGATTATTCTTCTTTGTAACCTGTATCCCACTGAGTAAGAAAAAGGTCGACAGACAACATTTAATTTTTTATTGAAAATAATTATTATTAAGTAAAAATATAACTTTTGTAAATTTATTTCGAAACAATCTAAATTCAAAATAAGGAAATAACTGAATGATTTACAGTGATTTGTTAACATCAGAAAAAGCTGCATGATCTCTAAAAAAAGTCTACAATATTGGATCTCTAATTTCTTACTTTCTACTATAAATTTGACCTTTTCTATCATTCAAATAACAATCTCTGATGATAATAGTTGACTGATAGAAAGAAAAATAATAATACGTTTAGCAGTTATATCAAATTTGCAGACTAATCCACCTCAAGAACACTAGTTAGGATTTAAACAAAATGCTTTCTCCATCGCTAGCCATCACCTATGCCTATACACTAACCTTTCATTCAGAACAACCATTTTCGTAAATGAAATTATTAGTTTAACATCTAATCAATTCATTTTTATTGATTCGATTCTGACTGATGATAATTATTGTTGATCAATCAGCGTATAGTAATATAAAGAGTTGGTTTGTCGGACTCAGTGGTTAATACCGTAATGGTTTTTAAGCTTTAATTTCAAGGTATTTCTGTTGATAACAAAGAAAAAAACAAGCACTCTGAACTTTTAATTAAGAACCACACTGGTCAAAATACCAGATTAATAAATGTCCAAATGCCTACTTGATGAACTTTCGTAAGACCAAACTGCAGAACTTTTGTCTGGTGTAAACTGTATTTTTATTAATGTTCAAAATATGTAGATGATTTAGGTCCTCAACTTAAAATTCTTATTGATTATAATTATATCAGTGATATTTACTCAGGCAGTTTATACGAACTGTGTACTCAGATTTTAGTAAAATTTATTACGCCTGAAAGTAAATGAAGTTGAAGAGACAGAAGTGGCAATGCCATGATACATGAAACTGAATAACATGAAGTTGTAACGAAATCACTTAAGCATATTCGAATTCTCTAGGTACAGACACGGTGATGACTGATGAATAACCATTGTGAAGATTCTCTGATTAATAATACCAATCCTTTTCCTATCCATCATTGATTATGCGGCTATAGGTCTAAGATGATGAATATTTCCTGAATGTTTGAATATTAGGTGTATGTGAGATGTCACAATGTGACTGAATCTCATGGTGAGCATCAACCGCCTTCGGATTGTAAATAAACTCTGGTGGGGAGCGTAAACTAACATTAAGCTTAAGTCGATTCATTCTCTTCTCTTAGTTGTTATGACGAATCTACATGACATTAACCGGTCTGTCGAGTTGATCACAACTTCCAAATTTGCAATTAAGTTAACCATAGAGGGTTCAGATCCCTTTTTCTCAGTTTGCATTTTGTAGATTTGATAAGTCTCCTAAGTAAACACTCGATTTGACTTCCTAACTGCTCCTAAAAACCCAGAACTAAGTCTACACAACAAACTGAGCACAAGAAAAAAGACGCAAAATACAAAAATGCTTTTCTCTGAGGTTAAGAAATGTACATGTATATTTATGATAAATATTGTGATTTTGATGAACCAGAAAGTTCTAATGTAATTATCTCATTAGAAATGTAACACTTGAAAAAACTTCCATTCCATTCTGATCGGATATAACGTTTTCTGAAGAGTATTTTCGAACTCCTCAACAAGATCCTATTCTACCGAACGAACAACTGTATGCACTACTCGGTAATCATCATTAATTGGTATCTCACAAGTTATACGAAAAATGTCACATTTATTAAATATTCGACATTGATCAAAACCTAATTTCTTCTGAATTAAGTCTTGCTGGCAAGAAATAACTGTAACTTAACAAATGCATCCCCCTTCAACAATATAAATCCCCATAACCTAAAATGCAAAATAATGAAGTCATTGTTGTAGTGAAGGAGAACACAGGTGAGGGCAACCGAATAGTATTAATTTGCAAATCTTCAATCCATCATCAATCCATTGTCTGACATTTCACTATTCATGCGTTTCATACAAATTCCATTGTGTTCCCACTCTTCCTTTCTTGATCTTCCCCCATCTTCTGCTGCCAGACATTACGTTTTCACTCGCGTCATATACTACTTATAAGTAGCGCGCACCACAATTATTCGTGGACTACTTGTTCTCTGGCTTACTTTATCTGCAGTTCAACGAATTACATTTATCTAGAAATCTGTTTATTAGCATTTCATCGACAACATTAAGTTGATTTGCAAGTTTAATAATCGATTATTGAAATCATCATCGAGTCGTTTTTATTTTTTGTTTCACTGCAGGTTCATCGATCATATGGTTTATTGATTATTTCTTTCTATTTGCTGCATACAATGGAAAATTTTAAACAGAAATGCCAAATACTTTTATTTTATGTCAAAAGATGTAAAAAAAAACAAACTGAGTCACATAGAATGTTTTACACACGATAAATATCTATGTATTTAAGTTTAGTATTTTCTAGCTAAAAAAAAGTATATGTTTTAGTGGCTTGCTTGTTTTATCGAATTTTGAAGTAATTGTAATGATAGTTGCTATTTTCCATGATAAGTAGCATAGTTAGTTGGTCTTGATAAACAATGACAGTAGTTAGAAAGTAATGGACATTAAATTCACTGAAAAAGCATTGTGAGACAAACTAATTCAGTAGCTTTAAGTTAATAATCTTGAAATAGTGAATCTAGCTATTAACTTGATGAATTAATGAGCATCAAAAAACCTTGTAGAATATTCAAGAAGCAGAAAGTCATTTCATTTACTGAATAAGAAAACTCTAACTAACTAACTTCATTTACTTCCAATATGCTTTGAAACAGAGGCATTTTTAACTAATAAGAATCAGGGATTTAGGGAATGTATAACAATGAGGATTTGGTAAAGATATATCAAATTACATAAAGGAAACATAAACAAATCATGTTCTAATTCAATTCTATATTACTGCTTCAGCAACTTTTTCAGGATGTTGACGATCTAGTTTATTAGAACAACACATATAAGCGAACAATATTGTTTGCGATTAGACCGTCATCAGGCTTTACTCTAATATACATGAATATTTGAGTAAAGCCTGTTGACGATCTAATCGAAAACAATATTGTTCGCTTATATGTGTTGTTTTAATTTTCACAATGGGAATCTTTAAGGATCTAGTTTACATTCATTTAATTTTTTGATAAGATTATTTGTGTTAAATTCATAGTACTTTATAGGGCCACACAAATAAACTGATTCTTTTCTATTACTAACAGAATAATCTCTTATGCATTAATCATTTATTGGTAGTTTGACAGTGATTAGAAAATATAAAAATAATCGTATCTCTTTTTTGTGGGATTTATTAGTAGAACAAACTCTTGATTTGATATAGGATCGAACCCAGGAAATAATTGAAGAGGTATTTAGAGGATTCCGGTCTGACTCTCAATCAGAATGAAACAGTTTCTGACTAATAAATCCTGGATGCGGTCAACTAATCAGTATTTTTAAACACAATGATTTGATTCCGTGAATTCTTACTCAGTATCTCCTGCAATATGTTGAAATGAATTCATACTCTCTGTATCCTTCTATTAGCATTGTCAAATATCGATAAAGAAGTGATCAGATCGAAGTTACAAAAATGCGTTCTTTCGCAGTCTTTATTTACGACTATTCTTTTGACGTATTATGAAAGAAGATGGATAGTATCTGGATACGATCCTGTTTTTTTTTCATGATGACAATCCTCTATGCTTTACATCTTTGGATAAAACTACTGATTTTCTTATCGAACAGTAGTAATGCCTGTTTGTTGAATCAATCAGTGTGTCAGTCATACGCAACGTAGAACATGAAGAATGGGTGTGTGTTAACCAATCTAGCTACAATATACTTTTTTGGATTATTATGAGTTTATTAACTTTGTTCATTTAAAAATTAAGTGAACATGGCGGTGACTTTAATATTCAATAAAAAATTTATATCTGTTTTTATTTTCTGTGTTCCATTTCAGTTCTGTATAAAATAAATTATTTATTTATTGAAGATAATATCAATTATTGATTCAAGTAAGATATCTACTATATATGACAAGATTATGTGAATAGAGAATTCAAATAAACGGTATTTTAGTTTACATAGATTATAACCAGTTTAATAATGTTTAAGCGGAACAATCCAATGTGAAAAAAATCGATAAACAGCTATTCCAAAATACCACATCACTTTTTAAGTTTTATTTCTATTAATTTTAACAAGGAACGTTAAGAATCTGTATTCCTTAGTATAATCATGAACTGATCTATTAAAACAGTCAAACACTGAGTCACAGTAAGAAAAAAAACTCAAAGATTAAGCATCTATGACTGTTTGTACACGTTTTGATTGTCCTGATTCGTTAAGTCAGACTGCTTGGTTCATGTATAATTTAATTGATTGATAACCAACTATAGTACATTTATTAGTTGATGTCATTATTATCTACTAAGACTATCCACTCGTAAGTTATTTTTGAATTTTCCCCCGACTCAGATCATTTCGATACCAAGATTTGTGGGTTCCGTCATCTTTCTAAACCAGTATGAATAACATTTCTTATCTTACGATGTCACTACAGTTGCTACTTTTCTACTGTGTAATATATCTATGTTCTACACAACATGTCTCATGGTCATGTTGGTTTCTTGTCAGCTAAGTTAATTATTTAATTTTTAGCGTCAATATGCTGATGAGTTCAATTCACATCAATACTTAATATTGATTATTATTGGTTTTCTCCCGTTAAAGCTTAGTTTTTTTTCATATGTTGTTGAATCAAATAGATACTTGCTTAGGCTAATCTTAGTGAAAATGAAATGTAACGAAAAACTAAAGTATCTACAATTAGTAATTTGAAACACCTAACAATTATTTATCGAATCAATTTTATGAACCAGGTTATTGCGTAATCATCATCTTTGATAGCAACTCTTAAAAACTATTAACTGATTTGATAAGTTTTGATCATGTAATGATATAAAGTTTATCAAGATTACTTCTAATTACGTATTTTAGATGCATCCAAATAAATATCAATCAACACCGAAATCAGGATTTTCAATACAAATGTCAAGACAGTTCTGCTGTATGGAGCGGAAACCTGGAGAACTACCAAAGCCATCATCCAGAAGATACAAGTGTTTATTAACAGTTGTCTACGCAAAATACTTCGGATTCGTTGGCCAGACACCATCAGCAACAATATACTGTGGGAGAGAACAAACCAGATTCCAGTGAAGGAGGAAATCAGAAAGAAGTGGTGAAAGTGGATAGGACACACACCACGAAAAGCACCTAACTGCGTCACAAGACAAGCCCTCAAATGGAACCCTCAAGGCAAAAGGAAAAGAGGAAGGCCGAAGGACACATTACGCCGAGAAATAGAAAAAGATATGAGAGGAATAAACAAAAACTGGAAAGAATTAGAGAGGGAAGCCCAGGACAGAGTTGGCTGGAGCAGACTAGTGGGCGGCCTCTGCTCGATTGGGGGTAACAGGCGTAAATAAGTTATAATTCGCATTATTAACAACTGAGTGATCACTATTCCATTAAAATAATTTGTGAAACACGTTTGTTCAAATAATGTAACCTTGATTTTCAATAATCCTCCTCTTCTATCGAGGTGATCATCGCATACAAATTAGCCTGTATTCTGTCACTACGCTTTCATAACTAATTGGGTTCATTGAACAATAAGTTTCAAAATACTATGCATTGTTGAAGTTCCTATTTTAAATATATGTAATAAAAAACTGGGAATCATATAGACATTGAATCATATTCTTCTATTTTCTTTTTCACATACATTTTATATCGAGAAATTTTCGTGAATTTAACTTTTCAAAAATCATCAAAATCAATTCATATGGGAAATGTCAATGTCTTATTTTTTTTTGCTTTGCTAAAAAAGTTAACATTTAGTTTCCCTTTAACAATAAAGTAAAATGAAACAGTCGAATACGACTGACTATTGAATACCGTTCTATAAGTTTTTTGTCTGTTTTGTATTTCCTTCTATGTATGTATATGTATGTGTGTGTGTGTGTGAGTAGGTGTTCGTTTTTTTCATTCAGTATTCGGCTCTTAAATTTCATGTGATGTTCTATTCTGTTAATGTGTATGGACCTACCTTAAATTTTTGACAGATCAATTTTCATTATTCATAACTTTTATCATTTCCCGGGAAATAGTGAATATGCGTGTTTAGGCAGTGTATAGTATTAAACAAACTTGAATTGTTTCAATGATCTATCCATAGAGTTTGAAATTCAACTTTAAGCGTGCAACTAAAGTTGAATATTGAAGAAATAAACACAACCGTGAATTATGAAAAAAAATAATAGATTGATGAGAACAATTCATTTGTACTGGTTATTTGAATCTTCCCAGTGATGTTGAGAAATGAAATTGACCAATAACTCAGGCATATATGGATCCTTTGTGGATTGCCCCGATAGTGTCGTTAAGTCACAAGCATTATTAATTTATATGGATGGTGGCTAGCTGTGGAATCAAGGAAACGCGATTCGAACCCAGTGCCGTTTGTTTCAAACGCCATCATGTTATCCACTTAACTACAGAATCCGGAGAATAGTTTCTTTTTTTTTATTTAAATACTCATGACTGTTTATCTCAATATTGTTTAAAAAGAATTTCATTTATTCTCAGTTCCAATCTTTATCTATTTACAGGTTCACTCATAGTTTTCATCACGTGAACTAAAAATCCGTTTCATCTTTATCCAGGAATTTTCATTAGTTTATACTAACATTGATATTAGAGCAACACATATAAGCGAACGATATTAATTTCGATTAGATCATTATCAGGCTTTACTCTGATATACACGAATATTTATATGAAACTGTTAAACCAATCAAGGCACATCTGGTTGATAGTGATCATATTGTAGATAAGTCTAGATAATTTCGAGTGATCTATCGTAAACCTCCATCATTTCTCAAGGCAGTTCGATACCGTCTCCTACACATAGCAGAAGTCATAGGAATTCGTACATTCTATCCTAATTTGTGTTCTGAAGACTTCCGTGACACCCCTATCTGTTCCGTGGCCGGGTATGACGTAACTAACGTTTAAAATTTTTTAAATTTTGTTATTATTAGCATTATTTTCACATCCTGTATTTGTTGGTAATTTTCTGCCTCTTTCTGTTTATATTCTTCACTATCTGATAATATATACACAGTTCTTATTACGTAATGTTCTGGATGTTTTGTAATGATTATTTTAAGTCTATTTATCCACGTTTGACCTACTATTGATAAAACTTTTTTTTTATCGTATTTTATTTCTCTTACCACTACTATCAGTACACCTGTCTTCCTACCACCAACTTGTACTTTTGCCTATTATGTTTAGTGACGTAATCTATTTCATTTCATTGTGATTATTAATTGTGATTATTATTGTCTTGATTGGTTTAACATTTTCAATATTACAGTAAAGACTGATCGAATACAATACTGTTTCCATATATGTGTTGTTCTAATTTTCACAATGGGAATCTTTAATATTCTTAACATCGATATGTTGACTCAAACTAAAAACTTTTAGACTTGATGGAATGCATCACTCTATTCAATCATTCGGCTGAAATCAATCAATCTACATTTTCCAACTCAAATAGATTTATACTGTCGCACAACTTTTATATATTATCATCATTATCTACTAGAACAGCAACTGTATCACTTTCAACTAAATTAAATAAATAAGCCATAGTTTTGTAATTGAACATTAAGTAATCCCTCTCTTAACGTATCATTAGTTGACACTTTATGAATGAAAAAGGCAGGATTAGTCGACAACTCGGTAATCTGAAGGTCAAGAACTCTCGAAGTAACCCGAAAGTCCTGAGACCGTGTATGAGCATTACTGAGGAGTCCCATTATAAGATGAAATAGCTATCTTGCTGGACATAGTTTTCAATGATTGCCTAACTAAACTATGATATTCCACGACCTTCAAGAGCCTTGATTTATCTTGGTAATTTGGCTAACATTAAAATGTAATAATCTACAATGGAGACGTGTATAACTAATATAACTTATAAATATTATTTACTTTATGAATTATGAATTAACCTAATATTACACACAAGTAGAAATGAATAGCTGTTTCGTTTTTCTTGGTTACTCTTCAGCATTAAGTGCCAACGATCTTTTCACAGACTAAACCCAAGACATTCACATCTTGTCAATGACTCACATTTCCAAATTCAATTGTTGAGTGATATTGGACAGTTATCATGGGTAACACCTATTTCATTTTTGGCATGGCTGAGCTCTTTCGATAAAGGCTTCTCATTAGTAATGTGAGAATTTTCATTGAAGCACGTGATTATTTAACTAATCTCCGTAAGCCTTTGATAATGATAAATATTATTTACGAAGTATGCTAAGCATTAGTTTCCCGTAATAGTAGTAATAAATAGTGTGAACTGAATTGATTTAGCTCCGTTTTGGATGCAGAAAATGAACACACCGGAAGTTGTAATTATTTTATCATTTTAAACATAATGATCCTTTGTTATTTTATGTACAAGATATTGTTTTCATCATAGATGTAATAGTCCATTTTTATATCATTTGTAACAAGCAGTATATAATAAATTGATTATTTATGTCAATAATTATATAGTTTTCTACCTGATGTCAACTCTGTTTGAAATCGATGAGGGAGGATGAAGTGTAATTCCTTAATTAAATTTGTACATACTCATCGATTTAATCGCACTGGTGAATAAACGGAATAAGTCAAGTATGAAAGCGATTTTAGATACACATTTTTCATACATCCATTATAATACAGACAGAAGATAAGAGATACGAATCGGAGAAAGCAAAACATGTCTATGTAATTTAGATAAAACGAGACTTAATGTTTATAAACATGAAAAAGATTCAGGTAAGCAACATAGACATACATATAGATATGCGCGTATACGTAGGAAAAATAATCAGTCACATAGAGTAATTGTCAAGGTCAAATGTGCGAGTGACAGAATAAATAGAAGGATGGAATATTCTGTGTCCCGAACTGGGACAGTTACAAGATTATTATGATGAGGAAGCTGCCACAAAGTGTTTGGATGATAGCTTTTATATTTCCTAGAAAGTAGTACAGTTTCATGGAAGGTTGTTTACTAATTGGTTGCAAGTACATAGAAGTTGACAAGATAACCAGAAAGACCATAAACTACCAGCATATATGATTCTCATTGACTTTGATCAGACTTTTGATAAATTCTAATGCACCAGGTAACTAGCCTGACTAAATGACATTGGAAATCAGAAGTAGCTTCTATAAATAAACAATTTTATAGGTGGATCGCCAAAAAGAGTACGAGTTGACTTGATGATACTTGTTTAGAGATCAGTGTGAAGTGGAGTTTTCTAAAATATTACAGGATTTCCTATTCTTCACTCAAACTTTCTTATCTTCTGCCATGGTTTAATACATCTTCTGTAGAGGTTATCGTAACACTGAGATCAACACAGGGAGGTGAAAACTGCAAAGCTTCAGTAAGATGGAACTGTTTGATATTATACGATAACTGACAAGCCTTTTAGGTTCACACAAGAAATGAGGGAATGTTGAATTGTTGAGATACCTTGAATATTAAATTTGTTGGCTAATGATAGATAGTTAGATCTTTTATAGTTAAAGGTCGAGCGCTTCTGAAACAAGAGTAAAAGGAAATGATCATTGAAAGTAGACTTGATATACAAGAAGTTAATATGAGATAACAAAAATATGTCAGAAAGTTACACAAAACATATGATTACAAATTCCGCTTTGATTATATAAAATAGTTTACTATTATTATTTAAAAAAATTATTAGTGCGAAGGGGTACCTAAATATTTATGTGCCACAAAAACCTAAAATTTGTTAGTGGACTTGAATGATACCCGTCGATCAGACCAGAGCAAGTAGTTTTTTAGTAAGTCATTCCACTAGTCTTTGACCTACAGTCCTAATCTAAAAAACAGTGGAGCAACATTAGCAGATGCTGTCTCATGGTAGCTGCTGACCAACGGTAAGTTCATACACTATTTTCCCCTTAGGATCCTAAAGCCGATATGTGTCAATGGTTTAAAATCAGGGTTTTTCAACTTCCTTCCTTCCGTATGGAGCAAGCCGATATGAGCGTCGGATATTGGTTCGTTTAATGGTTACAGTAATTATGTTTTAAATAAAGGATTGAAGCTAGAAAATCGCCTCATTATATTTCGGTTATTATCATTAGTTTGACTTAAATCGTGAATCGATCAATGTTAGACCACCATTAGAAACTAGGAAAGACTGTATGGCCGTTTTGTGATAGTATGAAACTCATCAGCAGTGTGAATTCAGACCCTACTTGCGGGAATCAAAGCCAGGACATTCATTCTTGCACGCAAACACTTAACCTCTAGACCACTGAGCTGTAATCCAACGGTGTTAATGTTTACCTTCAATCTATCCACAGTATTGCTCAACCTCATTCATTGTCTCCGGTGGGTAATGGCCTCGCACCCGACAGGTTTGAACTTCATTGGTCACGGTTTTCCACTAAAACTCCTAGAATTTACTTTCAAAGCTAGTCATTATGAGCACATGATAATTCTCATTATAAAGTTGTGAGAATTGTCGAGACCGAAGGTCCTGGGTCCGATTCTCCCGACGCTCAAATCAACTTGCTCTATACGGAGGGTCCACCTAACCATTAAAACTACTTTTGTTCTCTTAGTATGAGGAACCAAACAGTATGAAACTGACTATCAGTTTATGTTACTAATCAGGAAAATAATACCTAAAACAGAAACTATTCAAAAAATGAGAAAAAACCTATAAAATAATTAAAAAATGAAGCACTGAATTTAACAATGATTAATTCACATCACTCTCAAGTAATTGTATTTACAGTGCAAAGGTAACAACATATAAAATGACCTTTAGATTCAGGAAATCTATTTTTCTACTTGTTTAGACAAATACACAATAATGATAGTCATCTTCTAAGCAATCAATAAAATAAACAAAGACCAATACTCAACTGCATACCTTGACATTTTCTAGAATGTCATTTAATATTTTTCTCTTGTTGTAGACTCATTATTATGAGTGATATGACTGACGGTAATGAATTAGTTTTGTTAAACTTTTTTTAATAATAGCATTCTGTGTTCTATGATGAACGAAAAAAGAAAACAATTGATATGGCGATGGAAAAAGAAAAAAATCTTAAAATAATAATGAGTATTAGTTAATTATTATAAAAACAATTTTAATTATCGTCTCAATGGATAGCAGAGTTTTATAGAGTTCAATGGCTGTATGACAAAAATATTTCAATATTATTATAACCGGACAAATATTAAGTAACGCTGAACTTTTAAAAAAAACTGTTCTAGTTGATATGAATAAAATGATCATAATTTCTGATGATATCCTAATCAAAATAAGTTGATACAAACATTCAATAAGCATTAATCAAACAACTTTTAAGACTACACAATTAATTTCTTTTCATTTGTGAATAAGAAAATGTTTGAATATCCAACATATTGTCTATTCATTGAACTACACCTAGAATCAACTTCAACTGGAATTCAAACTTTCTGATCGTGATAACAGTTGAATAGCTTGATAATATTTGGTTTATCTTATCGAACATGAATAAAATACTGCAATAATTTGGATGAAATAAAATAAATTGAATTGCTCGTGCAAATTTCAATAAACAGTCGCCTCTGTCCAGGTTACTCAATTATGTCACAAATGATAACATGATAAATCGTCAAGCATTCTGAGATGGTGGAGAAGATTTGTAGCTCAGGTGGGGATGATTGTGGTGGTGGTGGTCAAGATCGAGGTTAGCAGAGCAAGCTACAAGTCAAACGTGGAGAAATTCGAACGCTTCACTTCTATCTGAAGTTTGTGCTGATGATGTTGTTCAGAAGAACAACGAAAGCTCTACAACCAAAACAACCAGCTCAGAGAACCAAACACCACCACCACATCAAGCATTCTCTCTCTCTCTTTCTCAATATATGCACATATAGGTTGGTAAAAAAAGAAACGTGCCTTAAAATAACAGTTTAATTTGCTAAATTTGCTAAACTAGATCGATAAACCAATTTATTAGTGGATTATTTGGTGTTAGAGAAAAATGGTGTACTAAACTATGAATAAATTGTTAGTTTAGATATTTTTAATATTTTATTTTACACACAGCATATATGTTGTATGTCATTATAACAAAACCTGTTTCTTTTAGAATATAAAAAGAATTATATTAGATTATCATGAAAAATTTACATTTCATTTTATAATTTTTCACAATGAATACTGAAGTTACATATCAGACTTTCTAAGAAAGTACAGTTAACTATGAAGTAACTATTGATATCTACTGTGTCAGAAGGTTTTCCGGTAATTTTTAATAGCTTTCCTAGAATCCATATCTAAATGTTATCTTATCTAGATCAGTAGAAATCATCAATCGATGATTGTTAGATCACCATTAGAAACCTGGAAGCACTGGACGGCCGTTTCGTCCTGGTATGGAACTCATCAGCAGTGCGCATCCACGACATGAATTAAAATGTGTGAAAACACTAATCTCCAAAACTTTAATTGAAAAAATAAGTAGAGAAAAGTTCAAATTTCAAAACAGTGATTTAAACGTTAATTATTTTTTTTATATTTTTTAAAATTTATGTGTAACAATCTTTCCACATTGATATCAAATAGTACAGCAATTATTTATACCAATTCAATATCGTGATAAATTATGACGCCTACAAAATCGTTGTTTTAAGTCAAATGATTTCACAGTAGCTGTACAAATAACCATAATTTCTAAGCAAGTTAAAGAAAAGTATAAGCTAAAAGCTATCAATGAGGAGTTGGTAGCACTTGATCATAGCTTTAAAGTACAAAACTTGATACTCCCTTTCAATAAACGTGTTGGGCATCCCAAAGTGCAGATTACCGTGTACCTTCTAATACTGATCCATTTACAAACGAATATCAAAACACTGTAAATCTTTTCAATAGTATTTTCATGAACAACGATGAGATCTTAATCAACATTAGTTCCGAAGTCATTTATATGACTGGTAGCTACATAAATTCTATTTCTTTCACTAATCTAGCAATAAGTAAAGCTATTAACACCCTCAAGGTCTCGAACATTCCATCCATTCTTTTCAAGTAGGGGGATTTGATATACCATCACTTTTGAAGTTGTTTACTCTCTCTCTATCTGGAAACGGGGACTTACAAGGATTGTTGAAAAAACTCATGCATAATACCACGCTACATATGAGGAAATAAGTCTGACATTAATTATTATCGGACCATAAATATTACTCCAGTTATCTGTAGGATGAATAAAAAATTGTTAGTGACAATATTTCCAACTATTTGCTCATTGAGAAACCTATCAATGATTCTAACATGTCTTTAATCAAAATCGATGTTGTATGACATGTTAATAGGACTCTTTTAAATATAGATAACAGATAAACAAGTGTGAAAATTGACCCCTTTTGAGCTAAACAGTTCGTAAAATTGTATCAGTATAGAGCTCAATGAAGTGGCCTAGTGATGATTAAAACGATAGTTAGAGTTGAACACTGAAAAGTGCAGATGGATTTGTGTTGAAATCCTTCACTTAACACACAAGGTATTATCGAGGTTTCATACAGTATTAGACATGAAACTCGAGTACTAGCATGGTTTGTTATTCGCCAAGTCTCAAAACTTGACTGACAAATTAATGTAATTACTGCTTATGTTTTCCTGTGCTTCGTCACAGTTTTATTTACTCTAGTTGTAAATGATCATAACCAGTGCATTATGGCACTGAAAACAACACTAAACGCATCTTTCAAGTAGCATTAGAATGTCCAGTTAAAAATAATTAATAGGTTCTGACTGACAACCTGCAGTATGGTAATATGTATGTTTATTATACTTCCTAAAAATTCTTTGAACTAGAACACTTAAAACAATATAATATAGTATGTCAATCCCCCTGCATTTGACATTTATTTCAAAATCAAGCTACTCATTTCTTTTAACTGACATGAATTCTGTCATTATTATTATTACTATTATTATTATTATTATTATTTATCGTGGATACTTACTTACTTACTAACTCTTAGTATGTAAAATACTTAAAAGCATAGAATTTTACTGTTTTGACGTGTTTTCGGTACTGCTGACATCTACCAGCTTCATAATATTTCAATATTTCCGTCTAGTAGTTTCTAAAAATTTCCTGCAACTGTCTAACACTGACTGCCACTTCGAGTCATTATCATTAGTGGATACATTAGAAGTTGGGTAGATGAATTTAATGAGCACATTCGATACTTATGGTCAGTTTTGTTGGTTATGAAATAAATCATGTTTCTGAACAGAATGAGGGACAATTACTTACTTACTTACTTACGCCTGTTACCCCCAATCGAGCATAGGCCGCTCACCAGTTTTCTCCAACCAACTCTGTCCTGGGCTTCCCTCTCCAGTTCTGTCCAATGTTTGTTCATTCCTCTCATATCTTTTTCTATTTCTCGGCGTAATGTATTCTTTGGCCTTCATCTTTTCCTTTTGCCTTGAGGGTTCCATGTGAGGGCTTGTCTTGTGACGCAGTTAGGTGCTTTTCGTGGTGTGTGTCCTATCCACTTCCACCGCTTCTTCCTGATTTCCTCCTCAACTGGAATCTGGCTTGTTCTCTTCCACAGTAAGTTGTTGCTGATGGTGTGTGGCCAACGAATACGAAGTATTTTGTGTAGACAGCTGTTAATAAACACTTGTATCTTCTGGATGATGGCTTTGGTAGTTCGTCAAGTTTCTGCTCCATACAGTAGAACCGTCTTGACATTTGTATTGAAAATCCTGATTTTGTTGTTGATTGATATTTGTTTGGAGTTCCAGATATTTTTCAACTGTAGAAATGCAGCCCTTGCTTTGCCAATCCGTGCCCTCATATCTGCATCGGCATCCACCTTGGTTGTCGATTATGCTACCAAGATATGTAAAGGTGTTAACGTCCTCCAAGGCATCTCCATCAAGAGTGATTTGGTTGGTGCATGTTGTGTTGCATCGGAGATTTCTGCTTTTTCCTTTATGTATATTTATCGTGGATGGGCATGTATTATTTACCATCATTTTTTTAAAAAAAACTAGCCTACTAACTAATGATTCAATAGTATGCATATTTTTGAGAAAACGTTTTTGAAGAGAGGAATTCACTAAATCTTCATATTTGAATGGATGTAGAATTATGGTGAAAAGTAAGTCAGTAACAGACCTTGACTCTTTTCATTTTGGAAAATACAGGATGGTTTTCTGTTTGATTTAGTTGTTATGTAGTAAGATGAATGGTATGATCGATTTAAGCACTCATCAAAATATTTTTTGTTAAATCCAATCACCTGCTACATAAAATTTTCAGAAAGTTTATTTGTCATCTCACATGATTCAGAAGAACTCAGAGGTTACTAAATATACTACAGAAGATGGAAATGCAGCACCATGTATCTAAATAGACAAATGTTGATAGTTAAATCAGAATAAAATGAACATTATGTGATTTAAATCAATTAGCCACTTTGATAAATTCGCAAAATGTCACCATATGACAAAGTTTATCAGACCTGTGTGATATATTAGCGCAATATATTTCGAACAATTATATCATACATATACTTGTTAACCACGTTTATATGTGAAAAAGTAAAGTTTCAACTATACAAATATAACGTGAGCTGGAAGAAAGATAACGGAGAAAATAGTGTGAAAAACAATGCAATACTCACCACGTTGAATAATAAAACAGTATTACCAGGGTGGGTTAAAGATGGGCACAAACAATTTTTGAATACATAAAGCGGATTTAAATTTTCGTATGGCCAAAGCTTCAACAAACATAAGTATATATGGTAGAAAACTTGTCCAACAGCACAAAAGCCGAGTTAAGATCAAGCATCTAAATTTTTTCACCAATGAGCTCTGTTCTATTTTTATCCATTCTTCTTATGTCTGTCTCCATTTCTCGGCGTAATGTGTTTCTTGGCCTTCATCTTTTCCTTTGGATCTTGAGGATTCCAAGAGAAGACTTGTCTTGCGACGCAGCTGGGTGCTTTCTGCAATGTGTTTCCTATCCACTTCCAGCGCTTCCTGATTTCTTCTTCCACTGGGATCTGGTTTGTTCTTTCCCAGAGCAGATTGTTGCTCGTGGTGTCTGGCCATCTAATCCGAAGTATTTATTGTAGACTACCGTTAACGAATACTCATATCCTCTGGATGATAGGTCTCGCAGCTCTCCAAGTTTCCTCCCCATACAGTACAACGTTTTTGACATTAGTATTGAAAATTGTGACTTTGGAGTTTGTTGATAGTTGTTTTGAGTTCCAGATGTTGTTCAGTTGTAGAAATGCAGCCCTTGTTTTGCTGGTCCACGCCTTCACATCTGCATCGGATACACCTTGCTCGTCAATGATGCTGCCCAGATACGTAAAGGTTTTTACGTCTTCCAAGGCATCTCCACCAAGCGTGGTTCGGCTGGCACATGTTGGGTTGTATCGGAAAATCTTGGTTTTCCCATGTATGTTGAGACCTGCTGCTGAGGCGGCTGCTATACTGGTCATCTTTTCTTGCATTTGTTGTTGCATGTGCGATAGAAAGGCCAGATCATCTTCGTAGTCCGAATCATCCAGCTGCATCTTAGCTATCCACTGGATATCGTGCTTCCCTCCAGATGTCGAGGTCTTCATAATCCAGTCGATCACCAGGAGAAAGAGAAAAGGTGTAAGTATGTAACCTTGCCTGACACTGGTCTTCACCTCAAACGAGTTTGTTAGCTCTCCTCCGTGAACGATTTTGTAGTTCAGTCAGTCGTAAGAACTCCGTATGATACTGACTATCTTCTCAGGCACGCCGTAATGTCGAAGAAGCCTCCATAGTGTTTTCCTGTCCACGCTATCGAATGCTTTCTCGTACTCAATGAAGTTGATGTAGAGTGGTGAGTTCCATTCAATTGATTGTTCCAATGATCCGTAATGTTGCGATTTTGTCGGTACACAATCGATCCCTACGAAATCCAGCATGTTGGTCTCGAAGTTGGGCGTCTACGAAGTCCTTCATTCTGTTTAACAACACCCTGTTGAAAACTTTGCTTGGTATTGAAAGAAAAGTGATGCCTGTGTAGTTCTCACACTTGCTGAGATCGCCTTTCTTTGGTATTTTGATCAGGTATCCTTCTTCCCAGTCTATTGGTACTTATTCTTCATCCCAAATCTTCTTGAAGAGAATGTGAAATATTTTTGCATTTGCTGGTACGTCTGCTTTCATTGCCTCTGCTTGAATTTTGTCTGGTCCTGCCACTTGGCCGCTCGTGATTTGTCTGATGGTCATACTGATCTCTTCAATTGTTGGTGAGCTAACATCGACTGAGAGGTCCGTAGATGCTGCTTCAATGTTAGGCGGGTTCATTGGGGCTTGTCGATTTAAGAATTCCTTAAAGTATTCTACCCATCTGTTACGCTGTTCTTCAGTGTTGCTGATTACATTGCTTTGCTTACTTCTCACTAGTTGTTCTGGTGTTAACTGCTGCCTTCTTTCTTTGTTTTGAAGGATGCTTTGATGATCCTGAGTCCATGAGATTCCTCTCCTATCAGTGCTTTTTGTGCTTGTTTGGACAGCCTCAATGCAACTCCGTGTTTGTGAGGCATTTTCTTCTTCATAGCTGGAGTATAACAGAAGCTCTGCTGAAGCTAGTCTCAGTTGTCCAAACTGCGTTTAATGTGTTTCACTGCACCTCCAGGTTGTATCTTTTCATCTCTGCAGCAATTTGGAATAGTCTTCCAGTCTCCTACACTGTTCGAACGTTTCATGTACCTAAACGAATGGTTACTCTGGTTGTGAGAATTGGCATCGACCTCGGAACTTTCGAAGGAACTTGGCTTCTGAAAGAAGACCTAACTCGCAGGGAGGTTATCTACGGAAAGGGATCACCAACCCCATGCCAAACCCTCATCCTTTATCCGGGTTTGTAAACGGCAGTAGCCCCGGAGGGGCTCCAGGTGGAGTTTTTGGTAAAAATCGCTAATCTCTTTTTGTAACGTATCTATTGTGTTGTCTCCTATGGTGTTATGGGTTTTCGGGCTCGTGTGTTTCGGTCTCTCACATATCATATTAGCTATTTAAGAGATGTTGTCGATGTTGGCTTCAACAGCGAGGGCTCACTAGTTCTGTGGCAGTCGGTATTCGATATATTCTTAAACGTCGCATATTGCCCTTCTTAATGACCGTCATTAAATAAACCCTATGTTGCATTAATCAGAAGACGAATACGGTTTTCTTATTACGTTTATTATCGCATCACAACGTCAGTAAGTTCTGATAATCTTTGTCGTCTTGTTATATCAGGATTGCGTAATTTGTTCATTATACATCGGAAGTTTACCTAGTATCATTTCACATTTTTTTATTAAAAACAGACCACTGTAAATCAATTGTCTAGTGAAAAATGCATCGAGGTTTGATGCACTGTTCTTGAAAAAGTGTCTCCAGAGATCTATAGCTTCTCTCTTTACGTAGTAGTCGGGTTGAACTATCTTAAAGACCCAGACGAGTTATATTAGTGGAACACTGATTATTTCACTTCATACCATGTCAGGTAGGTCGGTGAGAGAGAAAGAGATATAGTGGTAAGACTAGAAGAAGTAAACTAAAGCATCGAGAGCAAAGATTGACTGGTAACTGCACTAGAGTAAAGGAAAAGAAGTATTTCTTTCAAGCAATCAGCATTTCAAACAGCACTTCCTTCTTATAGAAGGTATTAGCAGAGGTTGACCCTAAAATTAGTACACCTCAAATTACCTAACCATGTTTTCCATGGATCTTTCATAGTGAAAATTAGTTATGAACATAGTCTTAAGTGTAAACATGGTATGATTACTATTGATATAAAGTGAAACCCTGTCGACATTACACATACCCAAAACTTGTAGATCTTCTAGACAGTACACTCTATTTTTAAACAGTCGAGTTGGGTTTAATTCAATGGTTGAATTTCATTACTTCAGCAAATTTGTGATATTGTTTGGTCGTTATCAACTGGCGCTCATGATACGCATCTCAATCGAACAACATGAATGAGCTTCATTGGTTGCAACTCTTACTTAAAACTGTGGAAAGTTCTTTTCAAGTTAATAATCACCAGTACGAACATAGTTATTGAATTACAGTTAGTCCCTTATGTAAAAGTCAGTCATAAGCAACGTAGAATCTTTCACATTTGTTATACTATATCATTACATTGAGAGAAATGTCAGAGTGATTTTAAAACTATTTTAACTAAGTAAATAATCTCTACCACTGACCTCTTACACAAATAGATAAACACATATTAGAGAAAATCCTAAAATATCAGATTCGTATATATTTAGATATTTATTTTTATCATTAAAACAACAATAACAACAACCACAGAGAAAATAGATATATTTTTTTTCTTCTTAAATATTTAAACTGAAATCATATTCCATGTGAAACGTATTTACTTTAGGTGTGCTAACAACACATAAGACAATATGAATGACTATTTCTTTATCTGTGACTGTAATAATAACAATAGTGATAATATTAATTATAATAATGATAATAATACAGGTCAGTAAATTTATCTACTAATGATTTAATTAATGAATTTTTTATTCCTCCAATTAAAATATAATGACAAATTCTGAATGGAACAATATAAAATATATGAAAATGTAAACTATCGACTGATTACTACTGATCTGCTCTCATCAATGCTGAATCAATAAGCATTCAATTGATATGACCGTAAAATGTAATGTATTATTTATTGACTAGGTGTGCTAAACAATCACACAGAGAACAACAATAAGAATTGATTCAAAGAATGTTATGATTAACAGGATTATTATTATTATTATTATTGTTGTTATATAGGTAGTTTGATAACTTAAAACAACAATAACAGAATACAAAATTGGTGTCATAAGCAATAATGAATGACAGATATTCTTCTACAAACAAAACTGTTTCTTTTATCGATCAACTTATGAATTAGTCGATATCGGATAAAAAAATTCTATCTGCACAGTTTTATCATTACAAATAGTCATTTAATGCTTCTGTATAATCTCGTATAACTAATAGTATGAACTGATAGTGAGTGAATCAATGTTAGTAAATAATACTTTGAAACGTTTGTCAAAATATTATATACACCAAATTATAAAGCATACCGATCACAACGAAATCTGTGTTCATGATTTCCTTGCAACTGATTGTACACCGTATGACATCAAGCGTAGATCACTGTAATGTGAGATCTAAGAGGAGGGTAAGGCTACATTTCACTGTTGTTAGACCTATTACTTGCTTGCTACTTAATGGTTGAACACTGTATACAATTTCATTTACGGAAACTTTCTCTGACAGTTTATTACAGTTTTTGACACACTTTTGGAACAAAAATCCAACTCATCATACTAATACATATCAGAGATACTTTTAAGCTTTTCCTAGTGAATAGATCAAACAAAATCATAAAATAATGTTAAGAAAATTCAGCAATTCAGCACAGTACACTCGTCCTTTGGTCAGCAAATGGATATCTCGCTTACGCCATAAACAGCGTAAATTGGCAAAAGCTAATCGAGCTTTCTGTATCCGAGCTGAGTCAGTCACCAGGCCATCAACACTGATGAGATTCCGCAGATAATTGAAGCGGTGGACACGCTCAACTACTTCATTCCCTATCACTAGTTCAGGTACCGACGCAAGCCAATCTTGAAGCAACACTTCGCGTTTCGAGAGGGAAAACCGTATCCTGAACATGCTTACGTTGTTGCTTAGGGTAATCAGAAGACTCTGTATTTTGTTAGCTTCTTCACAGAATAGAACTATGTCATCGGCATACTCTAGGTCACCAAGCATGTTTCCTGGTAGAAGGTTCACTCCCGAAAAGTCAGACGAAGATAAAGTTTACTTTATAATCATGTCTACGACAAAGTTAAACAAGAATGGAGATAATGGACATCCCTGACTGAAAACAGTTAGTTCCCCTCACATTTGGCTTCCTAATACCAGTTTCCTGGGTCTAAGTAGCTGCCGACTGTTGCCTTTTCCTTCTCCCTTGCTTCCGCTACTCACTACTGTTCTCGATCATTGCGAAGACTTTTTATCAGCCTGCGCATGAGATGAATCCTCTCCTCATCGTACTCAGAGCTAGATGGGATGAGCTGTCGAACATCTATCAGTTCGGTAGATGCTACTGAAATCCACGGCTTCTCCCTAACTTTATGGTTTACCTTACTAGAAGATTTCACTGCTGTTTCTACAGCCTTTTCTATATCATTCTAAGCTGCCTCAGGGTGGGCATCACTTAATACATGGCTGTCTACCTGTTTTTCTAGTTGTTCCGGAAATATATTCTCAGCTACATTATCATTAAATAGAGCCCTAAGAGGTTTCCTTGAGATATTTTTCTTGAGTGCAGTAAGGCGCAAACAAATAACCGCTCACACTAGAGCGTGGTCTGAGTCTAAACAAGTGCTCCAGAATGAGCGGCAGTCTTCAACAGAGCCTCTCCACCGATGGCTGATAGCGATGTGGTCTACTTGGGTCCATCATTAGGTCGGCTTTGGGGGTCGTCAGGTTAAAAGGCTTCTTACCTTATGCTTAAAGTTAGTGTTCAGTTGCAACATATGATCGCCATTATATATTCTTTGAACTGTGACACCATAAGATCCACTCAGATGTCTTTCCTTTTCACTGAGTCTACCTACTTGAGCATCAAAGCCACCAGCCACTATTACTATATCAATGCTTAACTTTTTGGAGGAGACCCGGAAGCTTTCTGCAGAATTCGTCCTTTATTTCGTCTGAACTGCCATCACTGGGAGCGTAGGCAGATACGACGAAGAGGCGACGGTGAGTGTCCTTATCTTTCAGAGTCCTTACTGTCCCGTTTAGTCGGACAGCGTACAGGCGACTAAATACTGGAATCCAGTCTAGGAGATCTAGTTCTGCTACGCAATACTATACCTACACCACCGAGACCCCGAGAAGGAGCATCAGGGCTTCCAGATACGCGAAGAGTAGATCGAGCTGCTTCTTTATTTTGACCAGGTGAAACCAAATAATTGATTTTACTTGGGTCCTGTATGTGCGTTTCCGAGAAGCAGCATATATCGACGGCGTCCTAACCAAGGAAGCCTGTTGCCTTGTTTGACGTAATGTCCAGACATAAAGTGCTCAATATGTAGTTTGGAACGGGGTTTCAGGAGACCAGGAATAACGTTTCGCGAACTCGAATTGTTTGCTTTAGAGGTACGGAGTGATGAAGCAATGCGAAAAGTGATAGTCGTGGAGATAAGAGAGATATTATGGAGTGTAGGAAGGATTTGATTGTGAACAGTTTTATCTCGTGTGTTTTTACGGGTGTGATGTTACTTCCTGGTTGCCCACATCGTGGAAGTGTGTTTCTTGAGGAACCTGAAAAAGAAGGTAGATTAGTGTTGATCTTAGAGACATGGGAGCGTGACCGCAGAGTCCAAAGGCCGGTCACGCACGACGTTTTTATGGGCAGTATTTAAAGTGTTAGCACCGTTCTTATTTAAAAGCCCTTACCGCCGGAGACGAAAATCCGTGAGGTGAGGTGTGACATTTTTAGGGTCGACCTTTTCTAATCCTCCTTTCCTTTTGGGAAGGCCGCATCGCTGCAGATACTGGTTGTCTGAGAGAAACACATAACTGCCGTCAGACCCCTCTGCAGTCAACAGTACGACTTCACCGTCAGACCTTGAGTAGTTGCTTTTAGTCTCATCATTCTCCAATAGACCTGCCTAGTATGGTAGAACCTATAGGAACATATGTTCAAGCCAATATAGCTCGGTTGGGTCATCACGATAGGCAAACCAGAACACGACGTCATGGTAGCAGCTACGGCCGCGTAAAGGCCTGTTTGGTAATTGGTCATGGGTGTTTCATTCTTCCAGTTTCCCAAAACAACACCCGTGTGATGAGAAATCAGTGAGCAGAACTTTCCTCACAGAGGAAATACACTCATGGTCGTATGAGAGCATTCGGGGGGAGGGAGCAAATTCTCCCCGCTCTTGATCATACTAAGGAGTTCGGGGACAGGACTCATGATTAAACATTGAACTTTCAGATTACATGACGTTAGAATTAAGTGGTTCGTGGTCCCAGTATCATTCAGTTGGCAATATATATGACAGCAGATATCCAGCGCCATTGATAATGTCCACTTTACTGATGACACGATCAGTGCTTCCTAAAGTATGTCAATGTAACTAGTTTCATAATTGAGTAGGCATACTTATCGATCTTATAGATTGTGAGAGTATGATGGTGAAACATTCTAAATAAAAAATCATTATATTTTAAAGTTCAAACTTGTAATGGTTTGTATAACTGTTATATTCAATTACATATTGATTCAGATAAGTTGAACATACACACTGTGCATAACAACAGAAGTAATAACAATTTAAGGAGAATCGGTCAATTCTATTCAAAAAATATGCACATATATATGAAGGAAAATAATTATACTCCTTCAAATATAGAATTCGTCAGTTATGGTCATTTTATCTTGGTTTCGAGAGGATGCTTACTGTACAATGAGAAGAATAAAAAAAAAACTTTAAAGTTTTAAGAAGCAACGAGATCTAAGATGATTGGTGTATAAATAAACACCAGCAAATGACTGTTTTTAGTCATAAAGTCAATCATTTGTCATCATACACAATAAATATATATTTATATGTTTATCAATTAATAAATCAACCTATCAATCAATTAATTTGTCATCCATCTCTGCATAAATAATAATAAATAATTTAAGTCATGTAGATTATGATCGTCATAAGAAATTCGTAGAAAATGGATAATAAATGAAGGTTTGTTAGAATAAAAGATAAGTAAGAGGAGGAGGAGGAGAAAGGTATAAAATGTAAAATTGTAAAGATGTAGAGTTTTTGGACTAATATGCTTAGTTATTTAACTTCTCATCATGTTTGTTATTAATGTTGGTTGAGGTTTGGGTAAGGGAAATTTTTTTAATGGGTAATTTATAAATAGATAATTAGGGATATCAATTAACTCTAAAATAAGAATCTGATATACAAACATGGATAATTGTATATATATAGTTCTTTGTTTTTATCTCTAAAAAATAAAATCTCAAGAGTAGTATAGTAATAGTAGTACATAAATACATCAAAATATAAGTAAGGAGGATGGGGGGGGGAGAAAATATCAAAGATACGGAAAAACAATACAATTCAAATTAAGTTAAACATGAATTATTAAAACACATTCTCTGCTTTTATCCATCTGAATTAATTTTTGAATTGCTAGGTGACAATAAATTGTCTAGGCGATCGATGTAATGCTGTGACAGTTCATTACATTTCGATTTGTTTTGGGAACTTGGCAAATTATGGATAGCAATAACATTTAAAAATATAATAATGTACATTGTATGAAGGAAGAGGGAATATCTTTATTAGTTTGAACATTAAAAAAAAAAACAATCACTGAAGTAAATCACATGTAAAAAAAAATTTCATTTATACATTAAAACACATCGGTGGCATAAACATTGATAACAGCAGCATGGTGGATATCAGTTTGTTGAAACTTTTAAAATGCACTTCTATTTTTTTTCTTGCAGTCAGTCATATAATCATTCAAGTCAGAAAGATGACAACAGGAGAGCAAAATAAAGTAGACTGGGAACACAATCTGCACAATGTGCACAAATTTTCAGGCATAGAAAGAAAGATCAAGTGGTCTGAATTTATTATTGAAGTAAGAGTGACTGAAACTAGTTTCATCTTTCTAAAAAAAAGAAACATTGTCGATGATTTTTTACTTTTACATTGTAGAATTCAGTTTGGGTGCACGTGACGAAAACGAAACAGGTTATTAAAAAATATTTAAAATCGAAACAAAAAGGCATTCCCCATTTTGTTTGGTTAAGTTAAGATAAGTGTATAACAATGATAACAAACGAAATTTGAAAGAAAAATCAGAAGACATATTCCCATTGAAGTTAAACATAAAGAAATTTGGGGAAAATTTCAATCAATTATTTTGCAAAATGAAACAATAAAGGATTAAAGAAGATACAATTTCTACTCTGTTCTCACAAGCACTAACAGTTCAATATTAGCAACAATAGAACTTCAGCTGATGTAATCAAGCATGAGGAAAAGGTTGTTCTATTGTGTTATTTATATTTTGATTGTATGTGTATGTCTGTCACGGTATTATGCTTGAGATTGTATTATATATATATATATATATATATATATATATATATATATATATATATATATATATATATATATATATATAGGTTGGTATGAGACTTGCACTCTTGTCGGATAAAAGGAGTTTAGTAAGATTTTGTCACAAATATATATATATATATATATATATATTTGGGTGAGGGATAAAATTAGCTGTTGCCAATCGAGGGCTCAAAGAAAACTTGTAAGGAAAAGAAAGAAAAATTGGTTTTGCATAGTTCATCTATTGTCAAACTATGGAAGTACACCTAGAATTGATGTGAATTAAACTGCAGACTTTCTCATCATCACACAATTGAGAATAGCTTAGGAACATGCAGATCAACTGAACAAGGTAAGGCATAATCAGAGTTATGAGATGTGTAACAAGAACACGCACACCAATACACATTATATATATATATATATATATATATATATATATATATATATATATATATATATACATATGCGTGGCAATGTCTACATGTGTATCATATTATATCAGTGTAGTGTATCAGGGTAAGAATAACTTTGATTTCATTTTGATGAACAGTATTTAGAGGACTGTTACTATCACACTCATAAGTGAAACTGATCAAGGTTTATTTATATGTACAGAGAGAAAATACTTTTTTTTAGTGATCAGCCCCTTTGAAATGGTCATTCATACATTGCAACATAGTATATTGTAATTGTTAATGCAGATTAGTTGATTTAATTAATTTGTTAGATAGCAAAACTAATTGAATTTTTAGGTTTTTGCTGACGCTTGTATGACACGTTCAATGGCTTTGATATCATCTTCAGCTAATTTCTTGTTAAGAGTTCGACGTACTGAATTTAAAAATTATGAGAAAATGAAAAATAAAAACAGGGATAAGTAATTTATAAATAATAATTGTTCAAAAACCTATTCATAGCAAAACTCAAAGTGTTAACAATAATGGCATGTTATATTTTTTTCTAAATTATAATGATTATGCAGTCCATGTGCTATCAATAAGTAATTACAGAAAGAACGACTTCTGTATACACTAAACAACATGCATAGTAAGCTGCAGGACTGAATGTCCCAACTACACATCATTTAGGTATTATGAAGGTCTGTCAGTCGGTTACAACGTAGAACTTCGTACGTACGTACATCAGTTCAGGTTGCCATATCACATTAGCACAGAAACGCAATAATCAATTAAAATACCATGGTGGTAAGATAGTAGAACGATTACAGGTAATGAAGACCCTGACTTTTTTAAAGCTACATTCAATATATATATATATATATATATATATATATATATTCGGCAACAATATATTGAATGCAAGCATTATTTACACTAATTTGAGGACAAAACAAAATCTCAAGTGAAATAATCAAGTCATTCACATTGTTTAGAAAAAACATTATTGAATTGCAATCCGTATTGTTATTGCTTAATAGCTTTGCATACGAGCAAAAACATGTGAGCATAAGCACATGCATACACAAATGCACACACACACACACTGAGTATCATTCATTGTCAACAAAACTACATCATGTACAAAATTCAATGTTTACAAAACAAGCATAACCAAAGAAGAGAACAAAACGCACTGTAAAACTGCAGAGAAAAATGAGCGGAATAGAAAAAAAACAAACATAATTAGTAGATGACAATGATGAACAATTAAGAGGAATGACAAATGATTTTTAAAAAAAAAACATACTAGAAATATGTAATTTGTGTCAAGTTTATAAGTATTGTAGGCGAACGCCTAACCATCGGACCACTGAGCCGGTATCTAACGGTGTTAATGTCTAACTTGATCAATTCACGGAGTTGCGCAACCTCATACACAGTCTTCGGTAGACACTGCCTACACCCGAACAGGTTGAACTTCACTGGTCACGTATTCTCACTAGAACTCGGAGAAGATTCCTCACGAAGCTAGTCACTAGTAAGCACAGGTAATTTGCATTACGGGGTTGTGAAGATTGTTAAGTTACACATTTTTGAAACCATGAATTGAGGTTGCGCAACTCCGTGAATTGATCAAGTTAGACATTAACACCGTTAGATACCGGCTCAGTGGTCCGATGGTTAGGCGTTCGCCTACAATACCGAAGGTCCTGGGTTCGAATCCTGCGGGGTGCAGGAGTCGTGGATGCGCACTGCTGAGGAGTCCCATACCAGGACGAAGGATTATAAGTGTTGATGCTTGTAAACATGATGGCAATCCATACAGGATGAAAAGATGTCAACTAAGACAGACTAAAATTTAGTCAAGAATATTGGTAATAGAATAAAAAGTGATTTTTTATTAAGGATCGAAGGAAGTTAAGTCAAATATAAGTACTGGCGAGGTTATTCCCCTGGCTGAAGTTGTCACCTGAGTGTTGTTGTCTGGGCCAGTCTGACAATCTATGGATATGCGTCAGTTGTATTATTTTACTTGATAATACAAATTTCAATAGAGATTCAATCTTCTTCTACCATATAGTTGGGTTGGGTGAATGGTTATGGTGTATAGCAGCTCAGCCAGGTAAAATTTCATAATGCCAACATCAAATCAAACAGAGGTAATGAGACACCATGCAGTCATTCAATTGGAATCCAATAGAAAACATGTTTAGTTTTAGTTCATAAGCAATATATTTGGGGTAAATTTCTCTGAATAATAAACTTAACTAACTTCATCATGGATTATAAATTACTCCTATAACTCTTCAAGATATACTTTTATTGAGTAGGTTAACAATCTTGGTCTTTACATAATTCGTTAAAAATCTGATTAACACGCCCTAGTAGCTAATTCGATACTTTGTTTGTGATTCGCTTCAGTTCCTTTATATTTTTTCTTTACTGCATACATACTTAGAATGAATATTCACCCTCGTAATATTACGTAATTTTAAGTGACTTCTTGTTTTGGCATTTCTTTTTTGTCGAAATATTTGTTCACGTCATCGCATGTTCGTTCAACTACCACCAACCAATATACCCACTTAGTATGAATAGTTGTGTTTCATTGTTATCACATTGTTATCGCAAATTGCCATGAATCAGATTTAATATTTCTCATATTAGGCATGTAAACACTAACTACATATACTGATGCATGATGCAAATCTAGATTGAAAACAATGGTGTTTGCTTATATCTACTTTCTTAAACATACCTGAAAATCTTGAACGGTCTGTAGGTCTTCTACGATCTTTCGGTGGAACTCGTCGTCCTGACACACCATGTGAATTAACAGACGGTGTACTTGCACGTAGACAAGCATCTAAGAGGATATCTTGTTCTTGATCTAATGCTTCCATTGATGCATCTGATGTTTCACATAATAAACCTGGACTTCGTCCACGATTTGGAGCTGCTAATCTTCTGGGAGCTGATTATTTATTAAATTGAGAGTAAAGAAAAGGCGTAATATATATATATATATATATATATATATATATATATATATTCTAAAACAGGCAAAGAAATAACGGGTAGTAATCATATGTTCTATAGTAATAATATTCATCATGGGCTGATCTTACTTGGTAGCAGCCTCATTTTGTGTGAGAGTATCACCAATGTCGTAGGATATGCGGTCACAGATGCGCAATGGTGAGGAGCCATATTGTAGAGCGAAACAGTTGTCTAATGCTATCTGATTTTTAAAAGTAGCCCAACTGAGATCAGTCCGTGATGAATATGACCTAAAACTATGAAGTGCTCTAGCATAAGCAAAAAAGATATTAATGCGTTTTGTACAAATCATCACTTTCGTTAACTGATCTTTTCTGAATAAGACTATCATGTAGTTAAAAATTGAAATATGACTTAAGACAATCATACTACCAGAGTTTTTTACACAAAGTTATATTTAAAGACAATTTTTCATGAAACAAAGAGGCTTGTAAAGATTGTTTTAAAGGAAAGTTGATACAATAGATTTGTAATACATATACTTAATAGACACCAATTCTGTTTATTTATGAATTTCATATAATAAGAAGTATTATCGACGATAATGATATGTTCTGTGAGCTGGATGAAGTTTACATCGGCATACTGAACAACACCATTAGCGTGCAGTTCACGCAGAAGTGAGCTTTTCTCGATGAGTTTATAAGTATTAGATCAATTCGTTCTGATAGCCTCCTCTATTATAGGTTGTCTTTATTTAATCTTTTATTCCGAATAATTATCATTTCTACTTGATATCTGACCATGTGAATGGTCAAGCGTTTCAAAAGGTTTCGATGATCCTATCCTGATCGATAATGACAGATTCCATCAAAAGTATGCACCTATGCTATAAATCTTCGCCATCATCATTTCAGTAAACAATGTTCTCATACAAGTAACAGGCCTGATAATTAAATCCTTATCGTTATCAATGAAAGAAATGATAGAAAGGAATACAGATAAGAGATTAAGTGATTGATTAAAAAGTTGAACAATCAATAGTGTAAAACAAAAAGAAGAAAACTAAGTACCGTCCAAATATTCAGACAAACTTAACAGATTTATGCAAGGCAGAAAAATTCAAAGAGTTGGTAGCAAAAATTTCCAGCGAATAAATACAATGTAAACTAATCAATTAAAGTATTGTTTATCAAGTTCTCACACATATACCCACCTGGTCCAGGAGTATGGAGACGTCGTCTAATAGTCGCTGTAAATGACGATGCATCGGAATCGGTTTCATTGGAAGGTTTGAGTAATAAATCACGAAGTTCTGCATCATCTTTCGACTGGACTAGATCATTCGGTGTATTTCGTAGACCGGAAACCTTCAGGAATGGATTCGAGAATATACACAATCAAGACAAATACAGTAATTGATTTTTAAACTTAAATGAACAAAATATTGAAATATTTTACTGTGACATAATCAAATTAAACTTTTTTTATTGTAATTTTAATGTGGTTAGAAAAATATTACTGGTAGTGTGATTAGTTAAAAGAAAAAAAATAATAATTCACACTTGATTAATTTACAATTCAACATATTTTTTTTATTTATCAAGGTATTAAGTATGCCTTGCAATGTACTACTCCTACTATGTAATGCAATTGAATTCAAATAGCAATGAAAAAATGACGACAAATTAAACAAAATTACATAACATTCAGTGCAATAGATAATAATTCAATTGTTGTTGTAAATTCATTGAAATTAAGGTATTTAACATAAAGAAAATCATGGTTTACGCTGTAACAATCAAACAGATCAGTGTTTTTTTTCTACTCATCAGTAGTAATCAATTTTTACAATATATATATGTATATTTGTATAGATGATTCTCAAAAGTTTACACAATCTTGATTATACATGAGATTAAAGATTTCGGTTAAAACTCTTACCGCCAACATTGTAAGACCCTAACAGTTCCGATTCTAAAATTTAGTTATTGATTATTTAAGTTTCGGCCAAAATAATGAAAATCACTACTTCAATTTAGTGAATAATAATAATAAGAGAATATAACTTTAATGCTATGGATTATGAGGAATTTCTGTTCAGTGGCCTTAAAAAAATATGATACATGAAAGTAGCAGCATTTAAACATTTCGGGTTCGATTTAGTTTAAATAAACTGATAAATAGTACTAAATTGAAATGAACGATCAATCCAACGCTTTCACAATATCAAACAGTTTTCTTTAAATTGTAATGTTCGCAATTCAAGCATGATGATAAGAACTTATTACAGAATATTCAGAAAATGAAACAGTAAATATTAGTTATATCCAAAGTATATTACTGAACAGATTAGGGAATTGAGAAAACGATTGCAAAATAAATAAAAAAAAATAGGGTTAGCAGTTAGGATTAGTGTTTTTATTAGAAACTGACTTAAACTGTCGGGTAAGACTCCTAAAAGTGTATATCCTAATCCAATGTGCGAGCATAGAAAGAAAGTCACTCATTTAGCTTTCATAACGCCTAATTGGCTAAAACAGGTTAAGACCTCAAGGTTATGTGATGGCATATATTAAATATATCTTAGATTACTGTTGCGTTAGAATGAGAAAATAAATAATAATAATAATAACATAAATATGAATTAATCAGCAAATAAACACATTAAATAGTGAAAAATTGTTAAACAGAAAAAGCTTGAATATTATTATTAGTCTATAAATAATGCGACAACTAATGAGACAATTATATACACAGTTATGAGTGGATTATCGGTTATGATGAGTTTGCTTACAGTTTGCTCTTGAACAACTTCCGATTGTAATTCCATTATAGTGTTAAGCTGGAAATATTATGACAGTATGCATGAATGAATCTTAAAACAAGGAAGGCATTGTATTTCACTAGTGTTACTGTTGTGAACACTTTATTTATGGACAAATGTTTCCCCGCTTTCATTATATGACACTATGTCTTATTGTAAGATAAAATTTACTGTTAACATTAACATTTGACAAGTGATCATCCATTAGACAGAAACCTATTGACAACTAATAATTGCATGTAATTTTGCAATTTACTGTAAACTAATTTACAATTAATTCAAATGCATTGGCTGAATGTACCTGTATTACAGAGTTGATGTTCATTTCGAATCCCAGAGTAATGTAGACCGAAAATTTCGATCGAGTTATTAGCTAGATCATATTTGCTTTACTCAGTTCAATTTTGCTATAATTATTCTCGAAATTTTAGTTTGTAAATAGAATTGTTTCAATTATACAACAGTATAGGATTCACTGAAATCTTTACAAACATTAATATAATAGTAGTGAAGGGGTTCTTTTACTTGCCTCATTTAGTTGTAAGGCTTCCTAAAATTATGTTGACGATGTTGTCCACAATGACAACGAAAATTTCACAATCAAATCATTCAGCTAAGAAAACATAACGGAATATTCAACCGGGCTACAAAGATTCTCTTTCCATCATTTCATTGACGCGATTTGATTAGTTTGTAAAGGTTGTATCACGTTAAAATCTCAGAAGGCTATATATATATCATTGTATTACTGTGGCCACTAACTACGAAAAACCAGGAAAAGACAACTATTTCATCCTACTATGGGAGTTCTCGGTAGCGGGCAGCGAGTACTTGAGGTTCAGACGACTGAGGTGGTATTCTATGATTTACATTTCTAATCTCATTTAATTTATAATATTATGAGACCATCATTCACTGTTATTATTGATACTATGGTCTCACATCCGACATGATCTTCTGTATCTTCACTAGTCCCAGTTCCTTATTAGAATTTTGAGAATACTATCAATGAAAAATCATTGCTTACATCTACAATTAATTTTCCTCTTGTGCGTTTGCGTTCTCGTGCTAAAGCTTTTTTCTCTCGTCCCTCAATGATTTTCTCTCGAGTCGTTCTATATTCCAAAGCAAATTCAGCTAGAATTCGACAAAAGTAACCAACTGAAGTACTGGATGCTCTAGCTGGACTGTAACCAAGATATTCCAGTGTATGTCGGAATCTGAAGATAGAAGAAATCAATGAAAATTGTAATCACAGTCATATTCTGTACTTCGAAACTTACTCATCAGTAAAGAGAAATAAATAATGTTTACAGTCAACTTAATTTGTTTTTCCAGCTTTAATTTTTAAATAACTATTTTATTAATTTCGCCTAAGCATCATCATCTTACAATTGTCTATTGTATGATTATCAGTGAAAAAAGTATAGGTATGCAGATGTTAAACTATTATGTAGATAAGATAAAACCTGTGCAATAGTCATAAACTTTTTCTTAGTACAGTTAACTAACAGATGTCAAGTTTGGTGATAATCGAGTACTATATGATGTTAATAATATCGTATTCGCATAGCGTTTTGGATTATTATTATTATTATTAACAAAGGATTTTCAGTGTTGGAGTCTTGATTAACAAGTTATACAGGGTAGCATACAGGTTAACATTGAATTTATTATTAATCATAGTTAGCCTACACCATAACTCAATGACTGACTGTTACATAATTCTTATATATATATATATATATATATATATATATCCGACATCATGTCTACTCGCAGTTGAATGAAGAGTGCTATTATTAAGGGGTTGAAATAAAAAATTTAAGAATAATAACAGAAATTTGAGAAAATATTTCGATTAGAGGGATTAATTAGTTGGTTACCTGGCCGACATGCGTCGATGAACCATTTGTAAGCAAATTACTCGTTCTATAGCATCAGTAAGAAATTCAGAAAGCCTAAAAATGAAAAAAACATTGAATTATGCCAGACATTTTTCATACACAGTTGGAAATTATGGAACGGTGACATAAAGAGGCGAATTCCTCTCTAGATATTCCATAAGAGAACGGCCAGATGAGGTTACACACATTCATTCACGGTAAGTATGGGAACACTCGGACATATGTATAACTGCTCATTATTTATTTGTGAAAGCATGAAAATCATTTGGCTTTGCAACAATAAATGGTCTGTGTGCGATTGTTCAGCCTAGCAACCTCCTCTTCATTTAGAAAAGACATTCTCTGCGTGCTCGCATTCATCCCAGTTGGTGTAAGAAGTGCATCACATAACTTGTACATACCATTATGTCTTTTATGTTCAATGTCTCAATTCCATTCTCTTGTTTTTCACCATAACTCCAGGATTTAGTTTTTTTTTTAATTATTATGATTAATTCACATTTGGGGTGATTGCATGTTTTGCAATTTTAACCTGATAGATATCTGTGCCAAATAGTTAATTGCTTGCATTTTTTAAAAAAAAATCTGTTTGACGAGAAACCGAAATCTTTGAGATGTACATTTGTCTACTTTGTTTTTCAAAATAACTTATGACTAATTATTAATAACCAGTGATATTCCCCTGCTTAGCACAAAGTAATCTGTTTATTGCATGTGTGCAAATTACAATGAAACAAAATAACTTCATTCACTATACTGTTTCATGTGTGATGATGCAATCATGAGACACATACTTTGAATTATAATTATATATTCATGCCTGAACTTTTTATTACTTTCTGCTCAAAAAAAACCAAGACATTGTATAGAATTCATGTGAATGGATTGAGTATACAAGAAGAATAATGCAGTTTTTCACATAATTTCATTTTAATTTTTGTTTTTTTATTTTTAATTGAGCAACAAAATAATAAGCGATTTATTGATTATTATTACAAAGCATTAAACGTGTATTCAATAGTAATTTTTTCTAAAAAAAAAATACACAATCATTCTCAATCCTTCATGCTCTATGTGTATGTTTCTATCCTCCTTCAAATCCTCGCAATTAAGCTGTTGTCTCTTAAACAAAGCATCATTGTTAAATATGAATATATATGCGCGCACACACACACACAAACAAACAAACACAGGCTAATGAATGAATCATTCATGAAATGCCAGTATAGAGAGAGCTCCAATTAATCTTCTTATTTTTAACAAAACCTACATTTCTCAACTGTGAATTACATACAGATTAAAAGTTTTTTTTTAAAAAAATCATCCATTAATTAAGCTAATCAAAAGTCATAGTTAATGGACTAATAGATCAAAGAAGGTTTCAAAAAAACAAGACATAGATGTCGGTGTTTTTTTCTGTTTCTAGAAAAAGAAACCGAATGAGTAGTAATGGGATTCTCGGCGAAACAAACGTTACTAAATATTATAGTTGATTTGAGAAAATCAGTTTTATATTGCGTTATCTGTTTAATTAGGACCTGAAATGTTAAGCCTGATTCTTTCCCTGTCACTTCCATAAAAGACATGGATAATAACGACCTCGATTTGTTATCATAATAATAATAATAATAATAATAATAATAATAATAATAATAATAACGATAATGACTGTTTTATTCAGTCTAATACGTTTAGTATGAAGGTGCAGGTATTTATAAACAGTTTTTTAAGCAAGATACTCCAGAACCGTTTACAGAGAACAAACCAATTTCCAGTTGAAGAGGAAACTAGGAAAGGACTCTGTGAATGAATAGGACACACACGTTGAGGAAATCATGAAACTTCATCACAAACCAAGCCGTACCCTTGGAATCCTCAAGGCAAAAGGAGGAGAGGTAAACCAAAGAGACACAGTCATAAATATGAGGCAGATTTCAAAAGTATGAATTAGCACCTGCGAACAAGTGGAAAGAAGCGTACAGGATAGAAGTGGTTGGAGAATCCTGATTAGCGTCCGGTGCTTCAAGCGTAAATAAGTATGTAGTGAGATTCCCAGCACAAAATCAGTAACCATGACAATAAACTACTTCTTGGGTAGCATTCGACAATAAATCTAACCATGAATTTTTTCAAAATATATTTTATAAATTTACGTAAAAGCACACAAACACGAGTAAATAATCAATGGAAATAAATTTACTTGATATTTTTATTTGATTCTTTTTCAGAACTAAATATCAATCGATAATGTTCCCAAGCTCGTTTACTATCCGTTTCTAGTTTCTCCAAACGTCTCGGTAATTCATCCCAATCAACTCGATGGCAACGACACAATGCTCCCAATTCTGAATGTAAATCTGCAAAAAGATATATAAAGATGTTATTTCGAAAGGAAGTTATGAGTAGTAGATAAAATTCTCCTTTTTTAAAATTTAAAACTAGTTCATACAAACTTATTCAATCTTTAATTCAGTCATAGTTCTGACTCTTAGTCTTTCAAAACCATCAACCTTCCCCGCCTTTTTAACTCTATTAATGCGATATCTTAAAAACGAATTACTTCTTCCTTCATTCAACCAAAAAAAGTTATTATATTAGGTTGTTCATGTTCAAGCCGTTTTCACAACTATCAATCTTCACTTAATTTTTATGACAGTTCTACTGTATGAGGCGGAAACTGGGAAAACTACGAAAGCCATCATCCAGAAGATACAAGTATTTATGAACAGTTGTCTAAGCAAAATACTTCATATCCGTTAGCCAGACACTGTCAGCAACAGTCCAATGTGGGAGAGAACAAACCAGATTCTAGCGGAGGAAGAAATCAGGAAGAAGCGGTGGAAGTGGATAGGACACACTACGAAAAGCACCCAACTGCGTCACAAGACAAGCCCTCACTTGGAACCCTCAAGGTCAAAGAAAAAGAGGAAGGCCAATAAACTGAGGCAGACACGAGAAGAATGGATAACAGTTAGACAGAACTGGAAATGGAAGCCCAGGACAGAATAGTTTGGAGAATACTGGTCGGCAGCCTATGCTCGATTGGGGGTAACAGGCGTAAGTAAGTTCAGCTTCTAAAGAGAGTCAACTGTTTAGTAAATGATTGAATACTAGAAACATACGAGTATCCCTATTTCCTAATGACCATGTTTCACATCCAAAAATTAGGACAAAGCAAACTGCCGCAGACTACAGATTTTGTCATCGTATTCAATAAATAAAATCATGTCATCGACATATTCCAATTGGACAACTGAACCACTTGTTCAATATTCATCATCAATTTTCCAATTGATGTCGGTATATGTTTAATCAATAAGCCATCTGAGAAAATTTATGTTTGTTTGTTTACCAATTGGTCACTAAGTTACGTACATTCTCGGGGCCAACATTGAGGGAAAAAATTTATCTAGTCTGTTGCAACCTGGACTACCAATACTGCGAAAATTCAAGAATCGTATTTTTATCTATGAGGTCAACTCTTTGTACATATCTTTATGCTAAAAAAATGCAATATAGGAAACAAGTTTGTCAAAGCTTGTTATAATTCTCTCTTTATTACAACCGGGCTATTGCTAATGTTTAGTACTCTCGGACACCAATTCACTCGACACCTCCCAAAATCAGAACATGAGATAGGTTATATTCCAATAACAAGGTTAGGGAGAAGACAGAAGTTTCAAAGGAAAAAGAAGTTAGTATCTCCATAGTTTTCGTACATGGGAAGATTCTAGAATGTTTCCTCAGTATCGGCTAGCGCTGATTGGATACGAAAGAGCCAGTCATCGTCAACAACGCAATCATGCTTTAATCCAGCCTATGGTCCACTAATAAAACCAATCAAGTGTCTGACTGAATCTCTCTATACTCGTATTCGAATGTGCTATTAGGCTGGAGAATAATTTTCTACATGCTTAAAGTCAAAACTTAGCGTCGACTACTTTACTGTAGTTTTTAAATTTCATTTCTTAGTGACACCGTCTTCAACTATGGTACCGAATAAGCTGATTTACACTTCCGGAGGAACATCAACTTTATCGAGATTACAGATACGAAAATTATGTAATGGGCGACCAGCATAGAGCTTACAACCAGGGTTCTCTATAAATCACCTTTAAGCATCTAAGATCGTAATGTCAAGTTACTAACTTGATAATCAAATTGTTGGCTCGATCGACAGAACTACATCGATACTAAGGATTATACCATATAATACGGGTTACCTTACTTGATGACAGATGAGTGTTGGTAACAACATTTATCTGAGACAGGGTATTAATTATGAAAAGTTTATTAATGAACAATCATGTTTAAATACATTAATATGGGATTGGCTTACCTGTACTATCAGGAAATTGATCTAACACTATAGAGCATACATGATGCAACAAACTATTCTTATATTTTGTATCTTTCACTTCAGGTAATCGACCTAGATAATCCAGAGTAAATCCTCTAGCAGTTGACCCATTTAAAAAATTCCCAATTGACAAAAGAACAGATAGAATATATCGTAAAGTTTTACAATTGATAATTTCTATCACAGCCTGGTGAGGAAAAGAATCGAGGGTAGAAGGAAAATAATAGGTTAGTAAACTATTATTCAAGTTAGCTTTCTATATTGTATCATACAAGAATATATGAATCATCATGTCAAGCATACATATTTAATTATTAGGGAACCATTTGAAGCTTACAAGCACTGGGGAACTGAAGTCGAATTCTATGAACTGGGACCCGATGCAAGTTAGAATGTAAACACCAACACTGGGATTCAGGTATGTTCAGTTGACAAGTCTCAAACAGGTCAAAACAAACGTTCTGGATTCTATTGCCAGCTGTAATCCACCTATTCTATGAAGCTCATGGCGATCAAATTGAAATTTTGTGGCTTCATAGTTCGACATAAATTTTTACGATTCGATCATACGCAGTTATTATTATCATCACATGCTGACTTTAAACTTATAGGATATAATGCAGAAGAACTATTCTAATATTAAATTTCAAGTTAATACAAGTTTACAACCTTTAAAAAATTTCTAATTTAGCATGAATTTAAATTATTTTCCGAGTTTTTATTCAACAGTGACTAGAAAAACCGGTTGACTAGATCTCATTTGAAAAATGTCAACCTACACACATCTTGAAAGCTGAGAAGCTAATCGATACAGCGCAGTGGTGTATATTTTTTGATTAAGATGAGGTATACACTCTTTCCCATGGAAGCAGGAGCGTCAATTTCTAATGTCATCCTCCATGTAACACCGCAGCACTGAAAATTTTTATCATAGATTGTTTCCTCTCGGATAATTAAAACACTGTTCAGTTCAAATTGATCAAATAAATAAATAAAGAGAGAAATGCATTGAAAATTTGAAGATATATTCTAGTCCATACAGGTAAAATTAGATCAAAATTACCTGTTTTAAATCATTTAACGGCTCTGCTATTTCTTTTTCATTCTGTTCATAATCCAATTTGAATAACCATAATTCTAAACGGGGCTTTAAATGGCTTATTGCTGACAATGTAACAAGAAATTGTTCAGCTTGACCAAGTGGTAAACCATCTTGTTCGGCTTTCGCTTTCATTATAGCTTCACATTCTTCATCTGTTGGTAGCATTGTTGTTAAAAGTTTCTAGGAATAATAATAATAATAATAATAAGTGGTAGGTAAAATTGAATCCCAAGGCAGACGACTACTATTCCTGTAAAACCTATGGTTAAGAGAAAATTGTTTAAGATGATGAAATTGAAAAATGTAGCTTAAGATAATTTTACACTACTATGTACTTGACCAATCAAAGAAGTATAATTATCGTTTGTGCAGTATCATATGTTTACTAACATACTATTTAGCTTACTTAAGTGGTGAAAGATTATTCATCGAGTTCATTCATTTCTATCGATCAATAATAATAATCAGTAAATCCCAAATAGATAAAAGTCACTTGAAATCAGTAAACCGGAAAATGTTAATTTTTGTGGCATACAATAAAGAGTTAGAAGAAAGTTGAGGCTGTCTAAACAAAGATCACTGAACCTACGTCATTTTTAGGCATGTTAACTGTTAATTAAAAGGTAACCACTAGTATATTGTCTAGTTTTCTTAATACTCAAATAATCATATTTAATTAATTAGCTAAGACGATGAAATAAACTCCATACTCGTAATCACGTTTCAAAGATTAGACATTTATTTTGCAGTAATATAACTGAATGGTATTAGTTAAAATTGAACTACATTAAAGCTGGAAGAGATAAGACGTTTTACGGTTAGATACTTTCAAATATGAAACATTAATTAGTAAAGTAGATTATTTTGAAATGAATGAAATATCATAGAGAGTTTTTCATGCTTTGTCAACTGAGTACAATAATTAGTTTGAACTAACATTGTAGCACATCGTTATTTTGAAATTTTCGCAAATATTTCATACAGAAAAGTTTAAACATCAAAGTATACGTTAACACTAGTGGATGCTGGTTCATTTATCTAAAGGTTAAGTGTTTTCAAGTGAGACCATAGGTCCTGGTTCCTAATTCCAGTATGTGAGGGTGTGGATACACAGTACTGCTGAGTCCCATACTAGAACAAAACGGCTGTATAGTGCTTGCAGGTTGTCCAACATTGATAGATTCATGAATTCAGTGAAATTCAACAATTCCTACTACTCTATAATGACAAATGAAGCAGTTAACTTTTTTTTTAACTGCAACAAAGAAAAACTGATAGAAAAAGACATATAATAAATGCAAATTAGATTTACCTCGATGCCTTCTCTATTTATAATTGAATGATCCATTTTTAAAATGGCAGAACTGATTGTACGCGGTGGTGGTAAAACTTTTAAACCAATATTTATTGCATTTGAACGTTTCATATCCAAAACTTCAATTTTTTTCACAGCCACCTCTTGTTTCTAAATAAAGTAAACTAATGGTATCAATATCATCTCCAAGTTGTTAACAGCTATATAAATGCACACACAATCTACCAAACAATAGTTTTCAGTCGTCCATACATAATACATAAATATATTAGTTTATAATATAGGGAGGGGGAACTAATCGGTGTAAGGGCAGTCAAAAAGAAGGTAGGGTTATGTAATATCAAATGAACAGATTAATGAACTGCTGAAGAATATTAAGGGATTAACAAAGTTATGCTACTAGATGGGAGAAAACGTATCAAAATTACAAATTAGGAAATAGAAATTATACAAAGAGATTCAAATAGAAAAATATTCTGTGAAAAATACTGACCACCTGTAAACGTTTGTTAAAAACAAAATCCTAGTCACAAGTGATGACGGTGTAAAATTTAAAATGTAAACAAACAAAGCCGTTGATGACGATGGAATTAATATTAATGCAATGTTGTTGATGCAATTAAATGACAGTTAACGAATCAACATGTCAATGCATCATTAAAAACAACTAATCAACAGGAAATCCTGTCTGATTTAGGTTTCGTGTTAGTTGGAACTCGTCAGCAGTAACATGTGCCTGTAAATCAGATGGAACTGATGCTCCATGATGAATTCGACCTCATATCATCCAGCTACACACTCAGAGATGTTACGGTAAGCTTTTGAAAGAAATGAGATCAAACTGTTTATAATCTAGTTATTTGAATACTTATTGAAATAATGAATTGTTATTTTGAGGTAAGCAACAGCAGATATCCGATAAATGACGAAAAAGAACAAAACTGGTTCACAAAAAAAACAACAGAAAACGCCTCAGTTTCATTATCATAATCTGAGAATATTACGTGTTCATTTTTTTTAAGGTTAAACATTCAACCACTACTATATAAAACTATTCATCATCAATTTTAAACAAAAAGTTTGAATAAGAAAATAAGCTCATTAAAATTATGAGAAAAAAAAACAGTGATAATAATTTTCAAATCGACCGTATTTGTAGACAATGCTGTTGTTGCTTTGAGTTAGACAATTATTTAACGAAATGTGAAAAAAACCAAACATTGTAAAAATTTTCATATGAACACACACACACACACACACGACACACACGGTAAAATTATCATTGAATCCAAGACAAAACGAGATAAACAAAGAGTACGAAATTGAAATAACAATCAAATGAGTAATGTTTAAAAAAAATGTGTTTTATCAATTTTCTTTTTGTCCCAAAGATATTGTTGGATGAACCTTTTAAGATTTATTCTATATGTATATATACTACTATGAATTAAATGGTTAATTCCTCAATTGTGCGAATCTCATGAGTTTCTCATGGAAACAACAATCAACAGCAAAGGTTGAAATTAGAAACGAATTCAACACACAAACACATACATACAAATATGTAGCACTTAAGTGAGAGAAAAAAACTATCTTGAAAAGCTAACATGTTATATCATACAATTGTATTGGTGATTTGAATGCAGGATGCAAATACGCCAAGTGAGACTGATCCATCGCAACTTGAATTAACAATCATCTACCATTATCAATGAATTAAACTTCACTTTATGAATTGAATCGAATATTTAAAAGTTGAACCGAAAATAAAAACAATTCGCTAATCTCTGATTGTGATATTTTACGGAACATTGAAGTATAAAGACAGTGAAAGATAAATTGATCTTTCTGAATCTCGTTATGATATCATGCAGGATGTGTAAATTAACATTTTAAACTGAACAACTCCAAGTAATAATTCATTGCATGAGCTTAATTGTATTTAAAAATTGCCAATTATATTGACTGGATTATTCACTGTTGAATAATAAAAATAGTATAGTAAGTATAAAATAACCTGTAAGAGTATTAACTTTACCTTATTTAAATAACATTATGTGACTTGGTATAAAAACTTAGTAGTGAACCAGTTTAGTTTAGAAAAAATGATCACTTTTAAAACATTTAGTCACAGCATGTAAAGTTTGTAGAAATGGTTTAATTTTAGGGAACATATCACGAATTGATCATAGTTAGACAACCAATGAAGCTTAGGAATCCCTGTACAACTGTTTTGTCCTGTTATGGGACGTTTCAGCATTGTGAATTCATGACTCAATAAGGGAAAACACTTAACCATCGGATTTCGCTCATATCAACTGTGAGGCTGTTGCCCATTCAATGGTATTCAATCATGGTTTCTCAGTATCATGAAATGATCAAAATTAGAAGTATAAGCCAGTGGAGGCAGATTTAATGGTTGAGTGCTCATCACTGGACCTGAATGTCCTAGGTCCGATCACCGGTAACATCATGAATGTTCGTTGCTGATGGCTCTCCTACCAAGAAAAGAGATTTGCCTATTGTCTTCCAGGTTTTCACAGGGTGCCTAAGGTCAGGTCCAGATGTAGATGAGATGTTAACACAGCAATTTTAGACTATACAGTTGATTTAATATAAGTATTCTTTGGATAGCAGTATGATAATCAACACAATAGATGTATTTAATGAACAGAACAGTAAACATTTTGAAACGTTTAAGAAATAAGCAGTTTTTCAACAGAAAATGGATGAAATTGACAGTAAGGAATATAATCATCGATTTTTCATCAAACGATATGTGATAGTCACAATGACTGACAGACTGCTATCTCTACTAGAAGTATATTTGAGTCATTCAAATTAAGGTAATCTCACTATTTGAATTATAACTACTTTCCTTATTTAGGGAAGAAGAACAACGAATCAATAAAAATTAATGTTTACTGTTGAAATTCTGGGTTACATACAACTAGACAGTGTACCACTCTCCTGGCGTACCAAAAAAGTGGATTGATGATATATGACGACTAAAGATAAAAATCGCGCTGTCGAGACTGAAACAAATGAAAAACAGTCTTTTTTCACTAAACGGTCATTATATAAATCAATAAAATATGATTCTAATTCGCGGTGTAAGATGTAGATATATAAGTATATATGAATGTGTATAAAAAAACGTGCATAATTTCAGGCAGTTTAACAAGTACACTTGAGGAGGTTAGTTAAAAGTTATTGGTGCAAGAAGAAGAAAAAAAGGATAATGAGAGGTATTTTATAGTTTTTTTGTTGAACAATGATGCTGCATCTTGTTAAATCACAATGACCTACAAACAAACTACACTAAAATTTATTATATATGAATGAAGGGATATAATCTACATATATATTGGCATACATAGTCATGAGTAGGAAAGGAAACATACGATAGTATATATATATATATATATATAAAGTAAAAATATGTTGGACATAGTTTCATCAGGAAAATATATACACATGGAGGATCGAAAATCTTTTCAAGATTAAAATGCTTCATAATAATAAGTGGAAATCTAAGATTCAAGCAGCTATTTCAATCTGTTCAGTAGGATAATTAGTAAACGCACCAATTATAATAAAAACACGAGCACATAAGTTGCACAGTAATCAGTATATAATATGACGGGAATTCACACACACACACTCACACAGGGTTGATAATAAATAAATCTACATCTTATCATTGAATGATGTCAAAATATGTTTACTGTTTTATGTAAAACTTATATTTATTAGTAAATACACTTTATTTTTATATGTATATTCATATATATATGTGTGTATATATATGTACGTAAATGGAACAGTTCATGCACTTACCATATCCTTTTACAAGTATATTTTTATTAAAAATAACAATTACATCAAGTATTAGAAAGTAAATATTCAGTTAGGTAATATAATAATGAATAAACAAAATTTGGTTTCAAGTTGAGAAATAAGAATAACCCAACATGTTAACTATAATTAATGAATTTTCTAATTGGTTCACACTATTATTACGGAGATTTTAAATAGACATCAATTATGTCATCAATTAAGAGATACCTTGTTTTGCTATAGCATTACTCATTAAATTCAGTACGTAAATTAGAATTTTATTTAGATTGAAGACAACAAAAAATAGTCACCAGCAGTAAGTAGAATGTAAAACTCATAGTTCGTCTGATTTAGATAGAACTAGTCAGCTAGAAGTATTATGATGCCGATTACTTTTTTCTAGTTTATGAATTATTTGAATGAGGAAGATATTCTTACTGTAAATTAACTAAGTACTGATTGTTAAAGGATGATTCAGGGTCGCTATTATCCAAAATGTTTTCATTTTTTCGATAGATTTTTCTATTTTTTTTTTAGGGGCTGACCGTTGCGAACCACAGTGTTTTTTTTTTTAAATTCATTTATTTAAGAAACCATTTCAAACGCTAACAATTCAATATATTTATGTTTTCTATCTGCGATGTGGAGAAGCGTCACGCTGAAATGTTCCAAGTCAATAGTTATTGACTTAACTTTATACGATTAAATTAAGATTCTTAGTGAAATACGTACTTTAATGTACAACATTCACCCACTAAATAGTCAAACAGCTCAGTGTTGAATACGACCCATTTGTGAAACATTGGAAACGTTGCAGATCAGATTATCTGGCAATTGATAACTTTATTTCCTATCATTCTTGGAGGTTAAGTTATATGTAAGCATTTGCTTCGATTTAAACAGATAGCCTTAATGAACTTTGATGTTTATTTCTAGTTTCGTTTACTTGAGAATATGTGCATCAATATGATGTTTTTTAACAAATAATTTGTTCAACAGTCAATATAAGGGTTTGGTGAATGGTTTAAAATTAGGAAGTTAAAAAATAAACAAAACTGACACACAAACGATTCGTCACTATAGGAACTGATTTAAAAAGAGAAATGCATGTATCGATTATTAAAAGAGAATTGAGTAGTAGGCAATCCAATTACTATAAAATTTGCTAACTTCATCGAACAGTCTCACACAAGTATATGACGTTATTTTTATTCAGCCAGTCAGTCAGTCAGTTACAACTTAGAACTTCTTAAGGACGTACATCAGTTCTGGTTGCCATACTGCATTAGCACAGAGACGCAACAGTCAGTTCAAATCGAATAGTGGTAGCGGTATTAAAAGTATTAGAAAAAGAATAAAATATTTAATGTCAGATAATTAATAAATACCCGACCGCAGCTGCCACCTTGACATGGTATTCGGGCTTGCCTATCGTGATGACCAAGCGGAGCTATATTGGCTAGAACTTATGTTCCTAAAGATTCTATCGTGCCAGGTAGGTTGACTGGAGAACGATGAGACTAAAAGCAGCTACTCAAGGTCTGGGGGCGAAGTCGTACTGCTGACTGCATAGAGGTGTGACAGCAGTAAGGTGTTTCCACAGTGTGGGCAGCCGGGAAGTGACAATCGCCCTCACACCCGTAACAGCACAAGAGACCAAATCGCTCACAATCAAATCCTTTCTACACCTCTTAATAAATCTCTTATCTCCTCGACCAACCCCGTCTTTCGATCGTTTATCACCTCACGCCACTGAAACAAACAGTATGAGCTCACGAAACATTATTCCCGGTCTCCTGAAACCCCGTACTAAATTACATATATATAGGAACATGTCCTCACCTTCGAAATGCAAAATGTTGCTTCAGGATTGGATTGCGTCGGCACCTGAACTAGTGATACGGAGTGAGTTAGTTGAGCGGGTTGACTGCTTCTCTTATCTAGGGAGTCTCATCAGTGCTGATGGTCTGGTGACTGACGAAATCTCAGCAGAAAGCTCGATTGGCTTTCGCCAACCTACGTCACTTATAGCGAAGGCGAGATCCCTGTTTGCTGACTAAAGGACGAGTGTACTGTGCAGTAGTTCGTCCCGTCCTACTTTATGGCTGTGAAACATGGCCGGTAAGAGTAGAAGACATTCGTGGGTTAGTGGTTTTCGATCATAGATGTTTAAGAAGCATTGCTCGTATACCGTGGGACAACCGAGTAAGCAATGCTGTCGTTAGGAAACGGGTGCTAGGTAAGGATGGCAGGTCAATAGATGAAGTATTGAAACTTCATCAGTTGAGGTGGTTGGGACATGTGTTACCAATGCCTAACCACCGATTGGAAGAAAGCTAGGGGCGGCCAAACCAAAACATGGCACAAATGCATGAAGTCACTGACAAGTGGAATGAATCATGTTGGTAGATGTAGGCTACCTGGTTGGGGTCCGCGAGATGATAATAATCGATGGTTAGAGACCCTGAATGACATGGCTCAAAACCGTTTGAAATGGCGCAGGTGCATCCACTTTTTGTGTTCTATGAAATTCCAACCTTCTGAATTACTCATCACCTTATATCTTCCTCTTTCTGAATTTACCTCACTGAATTATACTTCTTGAATAAAATCTTCGAACCCTAATCTTTACGATTACTTCTAATACTCTTAGTACTTCTACTACCATGGGATTTGAATTGACAATTATATCTCTGTGTTAATGTGGTATGGCAACTTGAACTGTTGTACTTACGTGTACAGTTCTACGTTGCTGTTGATGATGAATTATTAAACATATAAGATATTTCTATACAAATTAAATAAAATACCTTTATTTTTACATCAGATGAACGATTTTCAAATGTTTCTTCCAAAAAATCTGGATCTAATTTCACTGGGACAATTTCAGACCATACAGTAGCATTTGCAATTGTTTTCACATCTCTTTTCACTTCTTTTGTTTTACTATTCGATAAAGAAGCAACAAATCTACTGCCTATACCAGTAGCTGTATCTGGTTTATCAAATGATGAAGATTTATTTGACGCAATCATTTTTAAATCTTTCACAGTCGGTTTCCATTCAGTCCAATGAAGACGAATAGTTTTCTTTGATTTCGGCAACTCTGTACCAGGGGCTGGTGGAAGATTCGAAGGAATACTTGACGATTCACTAGGACAAGGAGCTGGTGGTGGTGGTCGAGCGCCACCTAAAGGCAAAAAGAAAAGATAGAATTATGTATAAAAGCTGAATGTCGCTTGATTCTGGTGATCGAAATTCCATGAAACAGCTGCCTTCATTACAAAGGCGTATAAGAACTGGGCACTTGATAGAGAAGATATACAGTAAGTAATAATTTTGTCTTTAGGCCTATCAGACATTGAAATTCAAAAAATGTGCTTTTACCGAAACAGCACCAATAAATCAAAATTAGTTGCATATAAATGTTCCTGTTTCGCATACAAAACAATTCTACACGATTGGATTCATTGAATATTATGAAAATGTAAGCATCGATATAAGCCATATACTAACCTGGAGCAGCCGGAGGTGGAGGTGGAGGTAGACCAACACCTCCTCCAGGTGGTGGGGGTGGAGGGGGAGGAGCACTTCCAAACGATGGCGGTGGGGGTGGAGGAGGAGGACCACTCCCGAAAGATGGTGGTGGGGGTGGCGGTCCGGGTCCTACTATTCTAGGTGATTCTTTACCATCTTCTTGTTCTTCAGCTTCAAGATCAGTAAAGTCTAAGTCTTTCAGACGAAGTGGTAGTCGTTTAACCTTATCCAAACAACGTTGCCAAAATGTCTCCACATTGTTTTCTGATTCATTTAGAATTGAACTGGTTGGTGTAGTTATTTGTTCTGTGTTTACCTGTCAATAGCAAAATTATACCTTTATAAAACATCATGATATAAAATATAGTCCGTTATGAAAAATTCGGTACACTTTAGTAATTGAATAACCGCATGGTATACTGGAGACGCCTGATATTTCTGACATAATCGATCTATTAGTGGTGAAATTAATATACTCCTCAGAACTGTTGAATATATAGAATCTGAAAACCAAATTAATCAGTTGCTCTTTTATAGCTTTATATGTTAAACAATAGTAATAAGTGGTTGTAAGCCACCACTTTACATGGAGAATAATTTAAATCGGTTGGTAGGATAATAAATCCATCCAATCGTTGACACCGATAAGCGAGTTGATATGACTAATTAAATTTTCCGTCACAAAAAAAAATAAAAGGATCTATAAAAAAAATGGCTACTAACGTCTACTCATATTAGTGAATAAAGTAATATTATTAATATTGACAGTGAGAAGAAAACTTTAACAACAATTCGCTAAAATAATAAACACATTCTTATTGTAGAGACTAATTGAACTTGATAAATGTTCATTCTGCATATATTTTATGCTTTAGTCAGTTAGAAATTGTAATCCAAATTGTTCAAGAAAATACAATAATAGAATATGATGGATTTTTTTTTTGAAAACATAGATATTACTATCTGTAAATCTTTTTTAAAGGGATAATCAAATCAATATTTCTGTATGCAACATATATGTCCAAATCGGTCAGAATGAAGCGACTGAATTCACTTTTTTTGCTGTTCTTTAGATTTTGAGTCTCGAAATGATTGTACACTTTAGACTCAGCTAACCGTTTGTTTCCCGAATCATATCGTCTATGCTAAAATGTTTCTAATATCACTGATACTACTGTTATTACCTATAATGTGTCAGCATCAGATCTTCGTACTTATAAATATTTACATTTTTATCAAACGAAACAGAGAAAAACAAACAGAGAGAGGATGTGAGAGAATTAGTGAAATTGGTCTAAAGAGCCAAACGAAGACAATATGTAGCTTCTTTTTATCAAACATGATTATGTTGTAGATAAAAGTAAGTTTGACTGATTCATCCTATACCTTTGTCATTCATCAACTGGAATCGATTTAATCTCTTACGTGTAGTGTAGGAATTGGAAACTAAAATCCAATTGTATGTGCTTAAAATAAATCACGGTAACAGTACTGTTTCGTTCTTGGTCAGATAAGGTTTAATTAACGATTCCCTTGAAATCTATTTCTGTTAATTTTTTCAGCCACATTTTTATTACACGATCTCACATTATCGGATTATTTGCGGACTTCTCATGATGTAATTTTGACAATTTTCAATGATCATTATTTGAATATCTATTTCCTAGAGTCTCGATTTACTTTTCATGTTGAAATTTCGGTCCAAGCCTTTGTTATTCTCGTCGTAACTAGTAAGCCTGTAATTTTTTAGTTTAAAATGATTAACTTTTTGTTTACTTCATTTTATTATCACTGACCTAGAAACTAACTGGATTGCTTGAAATTTTTTTTCAAATATTTTATGCATGTAAACATTGTGGTGTATCAGACCAAAGTCTGGTAAAAAAAATCTAGTCAAAAACAATACTGTTCGTTTGAATAGATGATTCTAATTTTTTCGATGGGAATTTTTAAATATTTTAAAACTTACTTTTTTATTAGACACTGACAAACCAGGAGAGCTTGGTGGTTTCGATGATATGCCTGATTCAAAACGATCTTTGACCGATAGAATTTTCCCACTACGCTCACGTGGTAGCTGTGGTTTAACCGGTTCTTCAGTCTATGTCATGAATAGAAAATTAAATTGATGAACAGTGGAAAACGATAACAGCGTATTCTTCTTAAAAACATATTACCTCAAAAAAAGTCATATACTTTTGTCCTCAACTAGCGTTAAATCAAATTAGTTTTACTCGGAGGAAAAAATTAGTTATTCGTGGAGCTCAGATAACACAATATTATCCAACATCCTCATCAATGATTATTAGGTGAGATAAATAGAAATAGCCAAACTGTCGGTTACTACTAAAAGGAACGATAGCTGGAGTATTTTGTCCATTAGTTAATTTATTCTTAATAAATTGAGTAGAAAATGGCAATCGGTATCATAGTGTGTACTCAGACGAGATAGCGCCCACTTAATGTGAAATTGAGCTGTTCAGTTCTTCTACAACGGTTAAACTAGTTCTAACTGATGGTATTGTTTGAGATTAGGTGTGTTCGTAAATTTCCATAACTAACCAATCAAATTGTGGTTTAAGCGTTCATCACGTGATCTGATCTGACGTGTCAGTAAACTATCTTTGTTGTAAATGACCTACTAATTGAAGGACATTATTATCTTATCATATTGATGTGACTCATAATTTTATTCATTTCCATAAGACACGCTATATCGGCCAGTATGTTTGCTTGTTTCACGTGATAACTGTAATTTCCTTAATTATTGTACTAATGTTTAGAAACAGATAAAGTTTAAAGTCAAGTTGTCCTTATTCTGACTACAGCATTCACATAGACTCTGTGTTCGCCAGTATCGCATTCATCTGTAGGACGAATTAAATCCTACATGTGTTTGTCAGTTAACATCTGGTTTCATAATAAATTGATCTCTTCTATATAGCTTAACAGATTATAGGTTTATGTTGATGTGTCTTTGGAGAGTTAATCGGTCTAAACAACGTACTTCTTCAGCGTTCTTGGAATTTGCACGCTTCAGAATTTCAAAGTTCTTCCAATTGAACTTTGCTTGTCTGAATGTACTGATGTCAGCGGTACTGTATCATGACACTTCATAGTTAACATAATGGTTAATCTGTTTCGAAAACCAATTTTAATTTTCATCAATGAGTGCAGACCTCTTATTTGTGTTAGTCTTAGTTTAATGTTGTATTATTTAGGTTAGATGATTGAATTATGAAGTTTTCAAAGTTTTTCTAGACAATGAAAGTTTCTCATTGAAATCGAATCAACAAATGAATAATATTTACACATCGCGTATAAAATAAGTGAAATAATTGATGCACATAAAAAAAAAACATATCAGTAGAAATTTTTATACAAGTTGATGAAAAATAAACTAACATTTTCAAATGATGAATGTTTTTCTTTTAATAAATGCACTGTTCCAGTTGTATTGGATAAAGTAACTGATGGTGGACTAGTCGGTGTAGAATGTTCTGATTGTTTTTGTGATGCACGACTAAGTGCTTCTATTTTACTTTTTAATGATCCAGCAACTGGACTCTCAGGTACAACGATAACTTTTCCTTTAAGATCATCCACCGGTTCAGCTTAAATAAGTAACAAATGATAAAATAGGGAGAATATGTTGTAAGTTTAAATTAGACATTAGGAAAGTAGATGTTCAAATTACTTTTAACTATGCCCCTAAACCGATTAAATTGGCAAATAGATTAAGAAGAAAAAGAGAGAGAAAAAAAGTTGAATTGAATAAAATATAATTCCTTTGTATGTATACTGATGAACTATCACATATGCTCACATCATACAATAATAATAAGCACATTCTTCACAATTCACTTATGCATGTAAATACGCAATAACAATACAAGTTATTAACATGCAAGCATATAAAGCATTATCAGTACAACAATGTTATAATAAGCGGTTGTATGCCTCTAATTTTGCTTCACCTCAGTTTAGAAATTTATATAAAATGTAATTTGAAAATATATCATATTCATTCCACTTGTACTGAATGTAACTTGTCATAATCGAGATGAAGTAGTGTACAGTTTTGATAATGGTGGTTTATTTCATTCACTACGAAAAAAAGAGCTAAAACACAAATTTATTTTTTTAATCAATAAAATAAAAACCAAACAAAAAAAAAACATGAAAAGTAAATTTGAATGAATGAATAATGATAACCAATAGTGTTTATAGAGTAAAACTAATGAATAAATCAAAATCTTTTAATTTAAACATGTTAACTCAATAATAATTGGAGAATATCGTTTTTTAAGTTTAGATTAGATCTTTGTTAGGATTTACATGTTGAAATGACTGTTATATTTTTACATATATGAAAAAAAGGAAACATTCATTCAGTCTATACAATTTGTCACTTAAGTGACAACAATGCTGAACAAGAAGTGCATACAGCAATGGAAGATCTTTCGTAAAGTACATAAGATGAGTCAGTCAGTCAGTTGCAATATAGAACTTTGTACATATGTATATAAGTTCAGGTTGCCATACCACATTAGCACAGAGACGCAAATGTCAAATCAAATCCCATATGAAGCTAAATCATGATAGAAAAGTTAGAATTATTTAACATATTGGGTGAGATTACATTGAGTGAATACTCAAAAACAAAATTCGAAGCATACAATAATGTGACGGTAATTAGTTATGATACGGGTTGGAGGTAGGATGACAGGAAACTGAACCAAGATTTTGTGTTAGCCAGGACTCGTCAGTGAAGCATACTTGTAATTTTTAAGTAAGTGATGTTTTCTATAGGACTCAAATCCACATAAACTGACCGGATAAATATCGTATTGGGCACTTAGTGGTTGACTAATTGAAGCTGATCACTGGCTAACTGGTTTATTCCGGACAATAGATCATTCATTCGTTAAAATCTTATGAATATTATGCAATTATGGTGACGATGATGATATAATAACTTCGCTCATTCGGTTTCGAAACATATTTTCCTTAAGTATGTGTGTGTGTGGCGGTAATGGGTGGTTAGAAAATACAAATCCTAGTAGTTTCTATGATTATTCACTGACGACCAATAAACTTAAAATAAATAAGAAATTAAACTGACTACAATGTAGAATTACTATAAATCTCTCTCTTTGGTTAAATCCTGTTACAAGTTTATAACACAGTTCCTTAATTCTTAGCTGGAAATTCCTAAAAACTAGAATCTTTCTATTGAATAAAATACAACTAAATCTGATCATCTCACTTTTTTCAGTATTAAATTCTTTGTCATTCTCTTCTTCTACATGTCCATTATTTACAGATACATCATGTGAATTTTGTAACATCTCATTCTCAACACTTGAATCCATTCCATTCTGTTTATCTAATGTCAAGTTTTGGTCTGATCCTACTAGGATTTCTTCTTTAAAAGTAAAATGTACCATATCTTCAACAGAATACTGATGATCTGAACTTGAGTGTAATTCAGTGGGTGTTAAATTCTCGTCTTGTTCAACAATATCACAGTTGAATGTCATTAAACTTGTTGAATTTGTATCTGTAACATTAACTAAATGAGTTAAATCAATCTCCGATGCAGCATCTTCATAAGTGTTATCTGAATTTGAAAAAAATATGGTTAGTATAACATGAAGATACTATTCAACTATGTATGATGATTAAACAGTCATTTAAAAATAGGCAGATATAAATATGTGTAAGCAGTTATAATTGTTTTATTGTTATGTGTAAATAAACTGGTCATTAGGAAAAAACGAAGTTAATCTATATGACGAGTACACATAATGTGCATAATAGTTAGGTGGTTATTATGGATTTTGTTAGCGATGTGTTGCAAAATTATTAAATAGCATGAAACATTTCCGCTTAAAGATGATGTTAGTCATTGTAACAACTAGCTAACCAACTTGGAATGAAAACTGTGAGGCACCAGCAATAAGTCTTGTCTGCCGTTTGGACGGCATCATGTATATGTATATACTCATGTAGACGAGAAGTTTGAAATTAAGAGGCAAAATAAATGTCAAATGATTCCTTCTTTTCAAATGTTTTTTTTTCTAAGAAAAAATGTTAGTTCATGATCGAAATTTACTTCAGATGGAACAATTCATAATTACTCTCAACTAAATAGTGGTAAAGATTACATGCTCACACTTTCGATCAGCTTGGTTATTGTAAAGTTTTAGCGAAATGTCGAAATTGCTGGAGTTCTACAATGTCGAAAGAGGGGGGTCTGTGAGACAAATATTCCCAATTTCACTTAGTAATTATTGTGTAAAGAAGTGATTCAGTTAGTTAACTTGAAGTCTAACTGCACGGTAATCAATCACTTGTACAGTTTTTTATCACTATGAAAAAATTATAAACGATTACCAATTAATAAAACTAGTTAACAGTCGCTATAAGTCAGTGATGCACAGACAATTAGAGAGGAATACGGAAATTAAACACAAATATAATACAAATGAAATTTATAATAATGTTTTTTTTTTACCGAAAGTTATGATAACATGACATCTCTTTTGCAACATGAAAAATGTTTGAAAACATAAAATCACGAAACAACATTGATCTGTAGAGCTTACCATTTCCATATGACTGCGGACGACTTGATGAAGTATCACACGCCTCAGTTTCCATTGTTTTCAATGTTTCATCATACATCAGAGCAATTCCTTCGGAAAAAGCTCTACGATATATTCTAGACGAATCATTGCTGTCAACATCAGAAGCATTGTACTGTGGGCTATCTACTTGATTTTCAGTCGAAAACTGTTGAGAATGTTTTGGTTTATAATTTGTTTCTTCATTTTCATTGGATGTATGACGATTTAACTGAATTTTTGTTAAATTATCAATATCTAGTGAGTGAATGCATGCAATGGAAAATGAACTCATTTATTTAAACAAAATATACTTATAACGCATTCATAATTGAACAAGAAGGTGAAATAAAAGGAATATCGATTGATTATTCGAACAAAACAAGGAAGAAAACAAGCAATTATGCAATAATGCACATTTTCTTGTTAAATATTTCAATTTCATGTATAATTTCAACAACAACAATAATAGCAGTAACAGATTTCATTCATTTCCTCGATCACTCATTAGTATACCAGTGACATTCACTGTCTGATAAGCTCATGCATATATTTAAGTTAGGTTGAACAAATTTAAAGAATACATGACACAACAGCGACAATAAAGAAAAAATAAAATTGATGAATAACATTGATTATTACGCAATGTTATGATGACATGCATATAAGAAAGCGTTCATTGCAGTAAATATTATCTACATATTGTCACACTAATCTTATATACAATTTGTCTTGAATTGTAGGTATACAAAATTAAATTAGATTAAACTGTCTCATATTACTGTAATATCAAAAAATATCAGTAGTAGTCAATTAGAATTTCAATTTATTGTTTGCTCACTCATTTTTTCAAATGATCTTAATAAGGCAGACAAATTATTCAGAAATTTGTTCGGACGTGAACAGTTTAATTTCCCAATCGTATATACTTCATATCATTTTGTATGAAAAGTATACTATCATTACTCGTTGTGTGAAAATCAGAAAACATTGTGTTGTTACAAGCTTTTACTTGTCGGTTTTTTTTTTGAATAAAAGTAAACTAAACACCACATAGACTATCTGAAGACGACAACTAAATGAATATATATATATATCAAAATCAATTACGCTGAATAACTCAAATCGACAACAAGCACAACTACCCTCTCCCTAGTATTGGTCCATTAGAAAAAAAACCATGAACCATGAGAAGGTAAGTACATACTTGAACTGTGACTGTAAAGAAATGTCATTCAAGAAAAAAACACAACTTATTGTTGACATTTCTAACTGATCAAATATATTTATGTCTGTATTAACTTTGATAATGTATGCACATCCTTAAAATGCTGAATACACATTTTAAATTGTTTTCATTTTGTTAACATTCTAAAAATAATTTTAATGATGAAAAAAAGACAAATGTTTTTCAATAAGCTAATGCTTATTGGTTACAATTGTGAAGGTTGTCTGTGAGATAATCAATTTGATTAGACAAAAAATTGTACTGTATAAATATCTAGTTCTTACATCTCATAATCGGTAATACAACTTCCTCAACGAAAATTTCGATAGATTTTTGTCAAATTCAGTTAAACTCTGTAATACTACACATGAATGAGCTATAATATTATGGTTCCGGTTAAATATTAAGAAAGATTTGTAAATCAATGGATGTCGGAGCTTGGAACAGAAGATGGTTCGAAAACTGAGAAAATTTGCGTGTACGTGCTGTAGTCAGTATATTACACCAAGCCATCGAAACTAATAGGGTAGATAGTCGAATTAAGGATCTAGGTAGTTGATAATTTGAAGACAGAGACAGTTTACATCACTGATCATTTTCAACTAGGCAACGATTAAACATCAGAGTGAATTAGATTACTGTTTTGTTCTAGTAAGAAAACCATTTTCATGTATGCGTGTTCTTTTAGAGATGTAATATATATGTTCAAATTGGAATATCACCATAAGCATCATATATTGGTCATAGACTGTCATTGCTTGTTGTATCTAACTAGCATATTAGATATTTCATTAATCGAAGAACTGAAATTCATTACACTGCCATTACAGTATTCTCAAGTCTTGGAATTCTTTACAAAATTAGGCCATTGATTGTTTGTTCATTTATATTTTTCATCATGCTACTCAATGCATCCTCAAGAAAAATCTTGTTCCATATCTGTTATATGTGGGTGTGCGCATGTATTCCTATCAAAATATCTCAGTAAATTTTTATGGTTGTCTAGATTCTGTGGTTCAACCTCATAACACAATAATGAAAACATGCCCAAAAGATTTTCTACTCATAAAGAAATTTTTTGAGCAGCGGATAGCTATAATCGAATAAAAGTAAGAGATCGTATCAGAAAAACAAAAAAAAATACTAAAATAAATTAATTGGTTTTCCAAAAATATTCTGATACTTACAACCATTCATTTCAGGTTTTCGTTTATTATCTCGACTCATATTTTCATTGTGTTTACCTTCTTTAGCCAGAAAAGCATTGACTAGTTTCTGGTCAGTTTGTTTTGTGAGCGAATTGGAACTGCAGTTGAAAATGACAAAACAAAATCGGATGAACTAATAAATTTTCCCTGAGGAAATGATGAGGAGCATCCATCTTGTAAATGTAAAAATAATTAATGAAGTGATTTGTTTGAATGAAGTAATATGAAAGACTTCAATGAAACACACAGGATTCTGTGGAGAATTAGTGAAGTTTGGTTATCCTGTGCCACAAATAAAACTTATTCATTACCAACATTGAACTTGATAGAAATATAAATTAAAATCAGTAATATAATGAGAGAGGGAAACGATAAATAATTGAATTAATAGTAGTGTTAATTTTAAAAAAGTTACAGAATGTAAATGATACATTAGTATAAGGAAATTTTCACAATTGAAGTCATAAATTGGTCTTAGCTAGACCACCATTAATGAACCTGGATGACACTCTTCAACACTGTGCATCCACGAATCTACAACCGGGAATCAAACTAAGGACGTTCGCTCTCGCGCTCTACCGCTTAGTGTCTAGAACACTAAGCTGGGTTCCAACAGTGTTGATTTTTCGCATCAATCAATATCTGATCTTGCCTAAACTTTCTTCATTGCCTGTAGGGAATAACAACCGACACGGATGGAACTCTATTGGTCACAGCCTCTTAGTAGAACTTCAGGAGTCAAGTCTTGAAGCTAGTGACTAGTGAGTACATGATTGTTATCAATATAGGAAAAGTCCCATACTATGACAAAAAATGGCCGTCCAAAGCTTCAGACTTTTTAATGGTAGTCTAGCTAAGTCCGTGAAAATAGAGCATACGTTTAGCGAAAAATAAATGGATACTTTTAATGAAAAGAATTAGATAAAAATACAATAGTTAGAAGAAGATAAGGAATGAATCTATATGCATCATTTGTTTGAAATTTAGAGTTACATTACCTGTGGGTTAGTGGCCTCTAACCTTCCAGAAAACTCCTGTCAGTCAGCATTGAACGTCAATTTAGACTGTGGTCGGGCATGTATATTACATACCTCAGACGTTTCAGTCAGTACATTTTCACAACCTAATGGAAAATACCACCGAGCTACTTAGGTTGTGACTGTAGGAAGTAAACTTTTCTACACCATTGATCTCTACTGCCAAACGAAATCTACAGATGAAGGTTTCTGGGTGGTACACTAAACTCAGATTTTGCAATAGCGAATGTTTGGACACCCTTTCTAGTCTGTGATTCATCCTTGTCATCAGATTCTTCTTTGTAGTCAAGTCAAGCTATAAAGTATGTCAGGCAACAAAGATAGGATTAAATGGTGACAGCTCTCATTGTTTCTTCCAACGCACTTACTTATTACTTAACACAAAACTTATTACAAGTACACTTTAGTGTACTAACAGAACAACACTATAAAACCCCGGGAGAAAAACATAATTTATTGCTAAAGTAGAATCATAGCTGTAATAAGGATTACACAGTGCAGTCATTCCGTCAAAGAAATGGTATTTCTTTATCTCTAAAGTCACTTGTCAATAGAGAGAGTTGCAGTAAGGACTTTACATGGTGAAACATTCATTTGTGATACATTTGTAATGATTTCACTTTTACGAAGAAAACATAACTGGTTAAATAGAAACAGTCATTATGATAACTAACTGTACCAGTGGATGTTTTACCGAACATTTTGTTTATTCGTACTTTTGTACCAACTTTGTTTTTGCGTGGTCGCGAGCTTGCTTTTGCTGCTCTGTACCTTCCGCCAATTGTCTATGGCACGATTTCGGTATTCTTGTGATACCACGACATCGTCAGCCAACATACTTATTCATCTAGAATATCCCTTCTTCCATGTTATTAATTCATGACTGCATAATAACGCTTAAGGCACGAACGCAATAGGTTGGTAGACGTGTTCAGACCTGCAAAAATACTAATTTCTTTTTATATCCTGCTTACTAACACTTATTGTACCACACATATTACTGAATTTACCCTAAGTGATAAAATAAATTGAAGATATCTTTATTACTAACTAATACACTTTATAGCTGAGAAGAAGTCATTAAACAATTAAACTAGTTTTACTTCCAATTGATGTGTATTTACCAAAAAAAAAACAAATTGAATTAAATCAATCAGTTGGTTGATCGATAACAATTTAATTGCTTCTCTGTCCTTATTGCAATATCTCAGCATGAATAATATGTATGAAAAGTACACAGATAGATGATGCTTCTAATTAGTACACATAATAATACAGTTTTAAAACAAAATCTGTTCTCCGTTTTTCAGTTTATTTAAGATGAGTAATTAAAGCAATTCTATGCATATATAACACATTAGCTAACTTATTAACGACTTAAAGATTATTTACTCTCTCACAGAACAGTGAATATGACTAGCTCCTGTTACAGTATGGATTTAATAGATGATGGATAGGAATCATTTCATAGCGAAAATTGTAGCCTTAACTATGCTTCAATGCATTTCTCTTCAGTACTGAACACAATCCGAACTGTCAATAAAATGTGGACCTTAGCTTTGTTCTGTTGTTGTTCAACCACATATGTGGTGAAAACTTTAACAAATAATTATCTGAACCGTTTCAATAATACTTTTATTCAATTAATATGTCAGTTAAATAAAAACACTGTGGTTTTTTTCTATAACTTGCTAAGCTTAATAATGTAGTGCATAGAATAATTATACATTGAAATTTCACTACTTAAAAAAAACTAATAATTTCTAAACAGCAATAAATTAAGTTATTTAATGTACTGGATTAGTGAAACAAATGACTGACAATCAGATGATTTCCATTTCTATATAGTATCGTAGATTTAGTGACATTAGACTGTCCATGAATGTATATTTGCAGCAACATATTGACCAAACACAAACTATACAAATAACAAAAGTATTTTAAAACTCATTTTCACATATAATAATAATAATTATTATTATTATAAGTTTAAAACACTATGCATAGCTGTAAAATATAACTTAACTGTTTTTCTTAAATTGGAACTGTTCATTGGTGTATCAAACTAAACAAGTAAGTATCAAATAGTCAAGTCTTTCAAAAAAAACTACCTACGATACAACGGATTCGTTCAGTTTAGACTTTTTATAAATCCAAAAACAAAGTGACGATAATTAGATGTTGTTTAGCAGTTTATAGTGTCAACTGTATTTTGGTACTAGATCGCGTTCGCGTTAAAAATTCATTGTTTGTAAAATAAAATAGCTCATATTAGAAGTATGATTTAATGTTGTTAAATGACCATTGGAATTGTCGCTTAATTTTTAAACAAAAATCAATGATAAACGATTGATCTGAATGAATTGTCTACAATGACGAATAACTAAGTTGAATTAATGCACAAAATTAAATACATTTTGGGATCAGAATTAACAACTGGAAATTGAATTTGGTGCAATTGTCCTCACACAGTATTCATAAGAATTATAACAAGAGAATATTTATATACGTACTACCAAGAAGAAGATGCGTATCAGTTGTAGTGCAACTCTACTCAAATATCTACCCGATAAGAAGAAGGAAAATATACTATGAATTAGGAGATATCCACTTACATAAATTATATATATGTATGCACTTCAAGTAAACACAAAACAACACGTACTTTGTATTTGTAACACTTTTTGATAATCCACTATTTTGTAAATTTTCTACTGATTGAAAACGTTTCGATTTACGACCAAGCATTCCATCCATATCACTGGCCATTGACTGACTAGTTGGTAGTGCATGCATAGATGATAATAATGCTTCACCTTCTGGTGTTTTCATAAATTGCACTCTACTCATACGTCTACATTGACGTAAACTTTCACGACCACTAATCGGTAAAGGTAGTTCGTCAAAATCTTCACCATCCTCATATCGTAGACTTGCCTATAAAGAAAAATGGAAAAGTTATTGTATAAACTATGGCATTAAATTATTATGTCAATATCAATCAAGTGGATACGGTTTGTTTGTTTTTTTTTCGCAAAAAACGGTATGTGGTATAAAGATCAAATTATTCACCTGATCAGATCGTAACCAATTCTACACAAAAACTTATCAGTTTAATTCAATTCTATAATAATTAATATGAATCCAAATCTCGCAGGTAGTGATACTGTGACGAAAAGCTGACGTCAAGAATACATAATAATTGATACAGCGTTCATCATATCTTGATGGCTTGAACGAACAAAAATAACTAATCTGTAGGTTTCAATAATACTCGGGGTGCATCAATTTCTTCAAGAGTGAAGATACGTTCTATAGATGAATGTTAGAAAAAAATACCTAGGTTCCATGGAAAAGATTCTGCTAATTACCTAAGATTATAAATATCTGTAATACTAACAACATATTTAACACCAATGGACTGCTTATTCATAAGAAACTATTATTTCCTAGATTATTTCATAATTTCAACAATCATTCAATAACAGAAATAATGAACGATGCCCTACTATCAAATGATAAACTATGTTTAAAAAGAATATAGTTAGATGCTGCGAGAACGTGAAGACGATTAGATAGATAGATATCCAAAATAATTGAAGTAACACATTAAGTTGCGTTTAGACAAGTCAGTAAAATTGATTTTGAATAAGGGTATGTTTTAAACACTTAATGACATATAGTTAAAAAAACATTTAAAACCCCTAACAAAATAAGTCAGAATAAGCAGTTCTATTATTTTATTTACTTATTTGCATTACTTATGCTTCAATTTGACTGAACACAGTTTTTAAAGAATTTGTTTCAGACGTTTTCCAGCCCCATCAAGCGATAATAAATAGCATTTATCATTGGTGATTATAAAGCTAAGAATAAGGATACTAGTTAATCGTTGCACAGGTCAACTTATCGAAATGAATACAAAACTCTATAAATTTAACATAATGTTTAATCAGTCTTATTTTTTAACTTTAAATCAGTAGTGATTTAAAACTTAAGTAAACAGATACGTTCTTGCGAAGTAAACTTGTACAACTCCATGTTATGGCCAGCAGTGTTACGACGACTGGTCGATGTCATGATCATTCTGTCTACGAGGCCTGTAGATTTCGGAAGGAAATTTTAGTTGATAAGTATCTGTCAACTGACTGATATAATTCGAAATGTAATAAACGGTGTCATTAATTTATTTTGTACGCTATAATGGGGCAGTAACAAAATCAGAAAAAAAAGAGGTGAGATACATCGAGGAAACAGATACGTACTTCATATAAATTTAATTGTTCAGCTAGTTCTGGATCACAGTTTTTCTTTAAATGACATTGAACGATTTTCTCCATTCCCATTTCTTCGAGACAATCCGTAACATCATAAAATGTATCTTGATCCGGTATAGAATTCAATGTTTTATTTAACAAAGTCATTGTATAGATCAGTAATTCCGAATCACTGGCTTCATTATTCAGTATGTTGATTAGGTATGACCAAGGGCGACCAGACGTAGCTATAATTTTAAAGAAACGGTATCTTTTAACGTTAATAAAGTTGAATGATCAGGTGATTGATTAATTACAGGGTAGTTCGAAAGATTTGGACGATTTCCCAAAACAACATTTAGTATAAACCGTTCTGTCTATCTACCTAAAGGTCCCCAGATAGAACAAGGTTAAAACCCGTGAAATAATATTGGAAGTGAGAAAAAAGTCCAGAATAATGAATGGTAGCACTACTAAAAGTAATACTAGATGGGATAGGATAGGATACACGTGTATCCTAATTTACCTTCAAAACCCTTAATTCTTGTAACCTGATAACCTAATAGACAAGGAACTGAATATGAATTTTGAGATATTGATTTCGATAGGATTTAAACAGAAATCAATAAGAATGTGTCTGACAGCCCCGAACTATATATCACAAAAGTATATATCGAACCAGAAGTGCCAGGAAATGTTTCATCCAATCAACAATGAATGAAACCTTAACAGAGATATCTAGAAAATCCGGGACCATATGCCACGATTCTGATTGGAGTTTTAGCCATGCTGCTACTATATTTAGTATGGTTCTCGAACCTTCAGGAGGCCTGAGCTCATGATTCAAACCATAAATACCCTCATTTTTCTGTATGTAAACGAACCTTGGAGTAAAGCGTTCTTCTCGTACTTCGCGCCTTTTCTTTTGTTTTCAAGTTGCAGTGTAGATTAAGCTTCAGGTTATTAGGAGCTGATAGGAATTCGAATCTTGCGTTCATTTATCAGACTTATCGAAATGTTCAATGATTTGTGAGGGGGGGGTTGAGAAAACTGTCCTGATCGATAGATAAATGCAATCAAACAGTATGGCTTACCAATGAATGCTTAAGTGGTTATATTGACTCAAGGACAAGCCCACTAACCAGAAGAATGTTTTAATCAAGTCAAAAAAATGATAGGCAAATTATTTACAGAAGCATTACATGATTAAATATTGTAAACGATGTCAACCTGGTCCGTCATTCGCTAGCTCATTTGCTATGTATCATATCACCGATCCTGAAGAGATTAACATTGAGTAACAGAGCTCCTGAGCCCCTGTAAAAATCGTAAGCTACTAATTTTATTCATTACATTTCAACATACTTTTTCTATTAGTTGACTTTTACACACCAGAACAAAGAATCACCACACTTTTGTTAAAGACAGATGGTTTTACAAAAGTAGGTGAAATTGAATTTGAGGAAGTGACTTGTAAAAACTGGTTGAAATCTAAGCATTTTAAATACTAAACTACTGTTTCATTATGCTCCTATGAAGAACAACTCTCAATGAAATGGTTCATTTGAAAAAGAATACCCACAAAAAACTGTATTTTACATCAGATTTATCTAGAAAAATCAGATAACCAGTTAGCTATGCCTCATAAAGCATGCATTTGATATATCACAGTTTTTAGAGCATATTCTTATAAAACAATTATTCTTTCATGATTATCATTGGTAGAAGAGAGAGAGAGAGCGAGAGGAAGAGAAAAAAACAATTCTATAATTAAGTGATATTTATGCAATGTTAGACATTTACTTTCAAAAGAAATTCGAGATTCCTTTAAATATAAACAGTTCATCTTACTCAAGTAATATTATTTTTTCTAATAAAGAAAACTCTACATTTAAATAAATCTTCAAAAGAATCATAATTTGTAGCACGTCATAAATGAGTGGCGCAACGCATACTATTAAATAATGTTTTGTAAGAAGTTGGTGAAGATAAGTTAATCAAGGTAAACACTTGATATTATTCAGGAATATGTAAAGACGATTCGCATCTCATGAATTATAATACACTGCTACTGAGTAACATATATATAAGATAATCTTTTGAAAAATATTTTCGTTTATTTATGGGTAAGAAATATTCACAAATTAACCAAGCATATAACAAATTTTAGAAAACCGTTGAGAGGAGTCTCCAGACCTAATTGTTGGAGTTAGTTGGTACATTACAGCAAGGTGTACACTTAATTTTGACGGAATAGGTATTCAATGAGTTTTTTTCGTGACTCAATTGACCTAGTGCTATATTCATTAATGTGACCAGACAAGTCTATAATATATCAGATTAAGTAAAGTAATAAATAAGGACATGCATAAGTACAGTCAGATGTCAACCTGAGGGTGATGGTTAAAATGATTTTCAAGATATTAACACACAGCTCTTGCGACTTCTGGAATAATTTGCTGCGTTCTATCCGTGAAATAAAATCACTCTCACGCTTTATCCTCTGTGCCAATGATTACTTTTCATCTGAAAATGCCCTAAATATGATTACACATTTGAGTAAACCTCATTCTATGAGTGAAATTATAGGGATAATAAGTGTTTAATTTTTGTTATTAGTGAGTCTGTTTATTAAAGTTTACGCCTCTCTGGTTTGTTTAACTAATTTCAATAATACCTAAGCCAAACAGTCGATCATAAAACAACATGAAACATGTATCAAGGTAGACAGATAAAGATAGATAAGTGTCGTTGTCGTCCTGTGGTCTGTATCATTTATTTTGTAGACGGCTATATCCGCTGAGTTATGTCAATGGAAACAGCCTTAGTTACACTGTTTAAACATCAACAGGATGTTCACTTACAAAGAAGTGATGTTTCTCGACTGATTCCCGCAAGGAATAATCCATCTACAAAATATAATACCTAAACAATTTTTGAACTATAGCATCTCAAACAAACTAAATTCATACACCGGTTTTCTACATTTCATGTTTCTTTCTCTGTCAAACTGATTATATTTGTAAACCAGTATGAATTCTGTAGTTTTTTTTTTCAAAATATATATAAGAGTTATTTACGTGAATTTTTCTCTATTCGCTCCAATATTTCTTCATTATTAACTCCTTTAAACTGTAAAAGTTTTGATTACTTACAGGATGTAGTTTTATCTTTTCTATACAGAAGTATATTATATGCTTTTTTACACTTTGATCGTAATCAGTCATCATTATTAACACTTCTTTCGAGAAATACTTTCATAACTTTGGTTATTTATCATGTTCTCACGGAATATTACCGTTTGTGATTGATTCTAATACTAATACAATGAATTCCTCTTGAAGATACTCTGGATCATTTAATTGATGCTGAAAATTGATTATTTCAATTAACCTATTCGTTTTCATCTTATTGTGTAGGCGTTAGGTGGATTGAAATAACAGGAAAAAGTAACCAAAGTTAAGTTTTTGCTAGCTAACACCTTTCAGGGAACTCAATCAATCAACCAATAGCAACGTAGAACTTCGTACGTACGTACATCAGTTCATGTTGCCATACCACATTAGCACAGAGATGTCATTGTCGATTCAAATCCAATAGTAGTAGAGGTAGAGAAGGTAATATCAGCAGTTGGAGAGGTTAGGATTAGAAAATATTATTCAAGAAGTAGTGAAATAGACTTAAAATGATAAAGATAAAGTGACGAAGAACTGATGCGCACTGACAGATAGGAACCTGAGTCGGCGAGCTTAACAGTCTGATGTGCTTTCATTGAGATATTTACTGCTAGTTGATCGTCGTGTACTAACTAATGTAATATTTGTTAAGTTCTTAGTGCTGAACGAATTCCATAGGTTGATCTACAATCTCCGATCACTAACATCTCAACATATAGTTCATATGAAGTCGAGTCACACAGACTAATGGTCGCATTACTTACTTGACCGTTAGAATTTAATCAGCACTAATGACAAGACCAACATGATACCAGCTACGACTCAGTTGTCAATGTATATATTATTGTGGATACTAAACAATCTTTGCTGTTATCACTAAAATCTTAATCCACAATCACTATATTGTCACATTTATTGCATGCTCATATTTACTGAAAAAAGATTTCTTTTTACTGATGAATTGCTCATTGATAATGAAAAAAAAATCAATTACTTGTAATTAACCTTAAAATCCAATTACAATAATAAGTGAATGAGTCAAAACGTTTTTTTCTCTCTTTAACTGATCAACTATGAAATAATATGTGTGCGCAATCAATAAATGATGTAAAATTTGAAATTAGAAATACTTTGTACTTGCATACATTTATAAACATACATATCTATTTGTATATACAAGCGCACAATAAGATGAAATCGATTAGTTGTTCAACAATATGGAATTGCTATTATGATTGATGATTCCTAATGGATATGATGAAAAGTAAACAAACATCTAAAATATTTTTATGATTTTGAATTATTTTAGTGAATAAGAGTCAAAATTGTCAACAATTCAATAAAGGAATGTTTACTCTTACTAAACTTACGATGATTTTTACACAGTTATAACAATGAGATGGCAACTGTTAGTAAATAAACTTTAAATTACTAAGGGAGATTTTTTGCCCATTTCAGCTTAAATTTTAGTGATTCTGTTTTGAATGACTGACTCTGTGAGTGGTAAGTGAAGTGTGGACTTAGTAGTCTAAAAAAATTTTAACCAGTCGAAGTATCACTAAAACTCTTACAAACATGCGCTAAAGTCGAGTGTACAAACCTGCACTTGTTGAGCGAGTAATATTATTGATTCATTGTTATATGAAATCTCTGGTCACTATTGGAAGTTCGGGAGTACTGGACAGAGGTTTCGTGCCGATGTTGGGTTCATCAGTAGTGCACATCCACGACCCCGTAAGCGGGAATCGAACCAAGGGCTTTCGGCCTCGCCGCGTGAACGCTTAACGTCAAGAACAACTGTGTTAATTTCGAACTCCCGTCAAGCTACTATATAGCTCGTCCATCACTCGGTGCTTGACACTCAACACAGTTGAACCCCACCAGTCATAGCTTCCTACTGATGAAGCTAGTAACTTGTAGGCACATGATAATTGTCAGTATAGGGTTGTCGAGGCTGTTGAGTCTCAGTCGGATGGATATCAACTGGATTTTCTTTAGATTAAGCGTTCACGCTCGAGACCGAAGGTCCTTGGGTCGACCCCGCTTGTAGGGTTGTGGGTGAGACTGCTAATGAGTCCCAAATAAGGACGAAACGGATATCCAGTGCTTCCGGGCTCCCAATGGTGATTTAAAATTAATCCGTTCATTATGCCCATGAAACCGAACGATCCTCACAACCCTATACTGGGAAAAACTCATACTACTATTTGAATGTAATTAGAATTTATTTACTTTTATGATTATGAAAGTTTTGGGCTTATGAAGCAAAGAAAAATATCAAGCCATTGATTTGAAATTTTGAATTGATGAGTATTTGATAGCTTTTCTCAGTAGTTACAGTGAAGATGAAGTAACCGCAAGTTGTTCATATGAATTTTTATATCCGAAAACCTGATTTCAACATCGCCTTATTGGCACATGATAAATGTGCATCGATGTTACATTATCTCGGTAAATAATTTATGACATTAAATACAGTCAATCATTGTTATACCACTATTAGAAACCTGGAAACACTGCACGGCCGTTTTGTTCCGGTATGAGACTGCGCAACCACGGCCCTTACTATTCGCAGGATTCGAACCTAGGGCCTTCGATCTTGCGAGCGAACGCTCAACCTGGCATCAAACGGCGTTTACGTCTAAATCTGATCAACTTAAGGATTTTCGCACAACCTCCACCATAGTAATAATGCCTCTATACAGTTTAAAGCACTTTCATAATAATGTTCAACAATTACCAATTTTAGAAAGCATTTTCCACCACTGAATTAATCGGCTCGAGAAATTTTTTATCACCATAAATATAGAAAATATGTAGGCTGCTGAAATATTGATGATGATTATGGCTTTTTTAATTATTTAAATTTAATTAATTAATTAATATTAATGATATAAAATCTCGTAGATCCAATTGTAAAACTTGGAACGTATGTTTGATTTTCTCTCTTTGTCTACTTTTCAAAACAATTTTACTCTTTGCATATAATTAATTAGTAATTGTCTTTTGTGATTACGTTGGTCTTGGTGTTACATGTTTGTGAAGAAGAAAGAATTTGTAATTAATGAAAACAAAGATAAGGTTAGCTGGTTGGTTGACATGTCTTATAATGAATGAATGTTTTGACGTGCTTGCAATGATATATATATTGGTGGGGGGGGGGCTGGGTATGGATGGTGTATATGGTCAGTTGATTGGAAATTTCACATGATGGATGGATGATCAGTTTGTTCACACGATTAGTTAATGATGATGACTACTCAGGTGAAAAATAACGATATTTATGAAATACAGTTTTATTTTGTAAAACAACATAAAAACACAAAGCTATCCAAAGGTATAGTTTGTCAAGAAATGATATCTCATCTGGAGTACGATGGAAATGGAGAAGTAGTATTGGACAAGTGAATTGTCCTGTTTAAGGAGATACAGGAAACGAGAGGAGTAGCCGGTACTCCCATAAGCACATACATGAGGTTTTGTCGTAAGCTTGATATCTTAAGACCATTAGGTCTTGATTAAATGGAATGTATTTTTAGCTCTGATCAATTTGTAATCTAGAGCGATCTTTATTCAATGTTTAGAACTTCAAATATTTCATCAATAGCATTCTAACTGGTACTAATTTTTTTAAAGATGGAACTAATCTTCATACTATAAGTAAGCTCCATACAGACCGTTTCTAAAAACACAGTAAACTACAATGAACTATGATGTACATATGTTTTACCAGATGGTATTATGTTATACTCAAGATATAAAGTTAAAGATGCGATTTTAATTTTTAACGCGGTAGTGTAGATGAAGAAGAATGCGAATAGGAGACTATGTGTTTAATAACTAAGAGTCACAAATTAAAATTCACTAGTCACTACTATTATGCAAACAGATATAACATGAAAATCAGTAATTGCATCTAGAGAGATGTGCATCAACTTTAGAATCATAGACCAGATTGAAAAAAAATTGACAACTATTCAATGGAAGACAGTTGATTTTAATTATGGATAAATGATATTTTGTTAGGTAGTGAAGTAGCCAAAACCGTTACGGAAAAATATTTAATCATATATACTTCACAGTTATAGAAATCTTTATTGGATCTATCTTTGTTGTTTTAAGGCAAGTGAATTTCGATCAGTAAGTTGTGAATTTAAATTTCACTGGACACTTATAAGGTTTTTAAAAAAGTTATTGCTATGGACAATTTTATTATTACTATCAGGCGAATAGCTCTTAGAAATTAATGAGTTAGTTACTAGGAGTATGTGGGTGAAGCGAATGGAGCAGGTACAATTCTAAGTTGTTTAACTAATTCAAATTTATAATTAGCTTTCATTAGTTATAAGTTTACAGAATTTACAGGTGGTTTCAGGCTGATTATTATCACCTACAATGCTCCTCCATTTAATGATATCATTAAGATTGTAACTTAGTGACATTAACGAGGCAATCCGCTCATCACGGTAAAATACGTCATACGAGACTGATCAACTGCAGTTCATGATATCAAGAAAGGAAAGATTTTTAACATTCCTTTTATATAGGAAAATAAAAAATCACCCCTATTGGACAAGCCAATGACGATCTGAATTCAGTATCTGAATGGCTAACGCGTCGATCGTTTGTGGCGAAACGTATTAGGCTAGAGTCCCGGTGTGAATCCTGGAGCGTGGATAAATTCAGCAGACGAATCCCACATAGGATGTGAAACGCGCATTCTTGGTTCTTGGTTTCAACCACTAACTAGATGAACAGCTATAATTATTATCAATATGCACTTATCTTTATAAATTCATATATTGGGAAGAAAATGTCCTTTAAAAGAATCGTTTTAATCAGATCAACTAATAAATGTGAATACTTAAATATTTTACAGCTAAAATTCTCTAAATGATAACGAAAAGCTAAGCCAAATAGATTTTGAATAAGTAGCTATTGAGAACTCAAACTACGTTCAACAATGAGTGCATCAGTTAGCATAGATTACATATCTATTGTGTTAAAATATTTTCAGTAAACTGTTTAACTAAAGTATTGTGATTGAGGATTTATCTTTTCAGAACGTATACATACTGCCGTATAAAAATACTTTCATTAAGTAATTGCAACACACACACACTAAAATATGTTATTAATTTGTACTAGACTATTCTGTGACTGACCGATACAAAGTAAAATCATTACAGAGTTCAATGCATATTAAAGCTTATTATATCACTTGTTCTATGAGATAGTATAAGTCTAAGAGAAATACTACGTAAATCAAAACCATTCCAAATAAAACACATTGTGCAAATCACATAGCTTACATATTGACAAGGTATGATTTAATTAGGGTGTTGAAATTTCAGCCTTTTTGGTCAAACTACTTGAACTTTTCTCTACTCTATTTAAATGGTGACTTGATGCAAAGGTATATATAGTGCTAGAAAACCTCACTGGATAATTTGAATTTCACGATAACAAATACCATATGAAGGACAAAAAATCAATTCATGTCATAAATTGAAAATGGCAAATTTTCCAGCGACTAGGTCATATGTACTAAAGATTATTTACAAAACAAAATAACCTCATTGATGATGTTGAATAATGGTCTGCATAAAATAATGAGTTCTAATCAAAAGGTTAATACAAACCATTGTGTCGTAATTTTTGTGATAGAAATAATAGGGATAATAATAACTATAATGAAAACAACCTTATGAGTAGAGCAACAAGAGTATGACGTAAAGTAAGAAAGATAAGTGTATAAGGTCAGCATGGAGCTGTGGCGTTTCAAATTTTGTTGAAATCACGAACGGAAATAAATTAGACAACCATTGAAAACCTGAAAGCACTGGGTACATGTTTCGTTCCAGTATGGAATTCCCCAGAAATGCACATCGACAACCCTGAAGCCGAGAATAGAACCGAGACTCTTCAGTATCATGTGTGAACACATAACATCTAGAGCAGTGGGTTTGCATAGAAAAAAACATATTTTAGCAAGGAGTGAAAATCACTATGAACACAGAGAGTATACAATCGTTTTCATACATATAAAAGTTCAATGTCTTCGAATTGGTGTCATTGGCTTCGGTTGCAACGAGTAGGTATAACCTTGCTCAAACATGGAATTAATTTTACTTTAATCTATTTTGTCGACTGTCTCATTGTTCTTAAATATTCGGTATGATTTTTGAAATACTATATAAGCCAGAAGGCTGAAAGTCAGGATTCTGATTAAGTTGAAATGAGCATTATTATTTCAACTTCTTAACGTTGGTTCAGGAACTTGCAATAATTTTTCACTTTAGGAGCTTTCCAGTTATTGACTAAGCAACTGTAGATTTCCTATTTCATTTTCATATTATTGATGGTAGATTTTACATAAAGTGAGAGCAAATAAAATTCATGCATATGAAAACAAATAATAATAATAATAATAATAATAATAATAATAATAATATTCTGAAGGTTATTTTGTGCAAGCTAAATTAAGACAATCAATTGTATAAAACAAAAATAGATCAGATTGATCAGTTCGATAAAATCCAACTGTTAGAACGTGTTTAAACATGAAAATGTGATAAAATGTAATAAAAATTTTTTTTGTGTTCAATAGAATAGGCTGTAAGTAGCTGATAAGAACTTGGCGAAATAAAATGAATTCATAATACCTCTACTCGAATGTTTGTTGTTGCTCACTTCAATAATCTAGTACTTAAAAAATCCTACTTGATTTATCGATCAACTCCTAATACATCGCATCACTACCAACATTATGGTAAGCGAAGGAGTATTGAAATTCAAAGTCTAATGGTTGAACGTTAGGAGGGAAACAATCAGTGAGGTACTATAGTCAAGAACAGTGATGTTTAAATAAATCAAGCAATCAGTTATCAGAGTACTTCACATTTTCTTGGTATCCGTATTTGACTGCATAGTATAAATGAGTTTATCGATACTACTGAACAGTAAGTCATTCGAACTGAGAGTGACTCAGACCTGTGAACTGACGGGTAATAATGGAAACATCTGTCAGCACTAATGCAGCATGATTGTATAAAATCCCACGGCAAGCTTACACTTATACAGAGATTTTAATTTGTCATTTAGTTAGACTGCGGTGAGAATAGATGATGCATGCACAATATTATAGAATTTTGAAATGTAGATAACTGGATGTTATTCCAGTAGTCTAGTAGTAGCATACTTGTAGCGAGCTCTGTAAGTCTAGAGATCGTCAAGATGCACTTTTAACGATCCTTAAAATAACTTCCTAACGTTTCTCAATTTGCAACAATTCCACAGCTGATAACAGTTTGTGAGGAGAACTTAGATAATTGCTACAAAATCTCTTTCTTCTCTGTAATGTGAAATAAATTTTTTCCTAAATGATAAACGTGTCCATTATTTAACTGTATTTTGAGATAGAAATAACATGATAAAATACCAGCTATTTGCTTAGTGAGTTACACTTAAATAAAAACACATTCATTTGACGTAAATGAATAATAATGAAAAACATAGAGGGATGATAAAATTATCAAAGTAACTCACGAGTATTTGCATGATATGCTTCAACAGATTTCACAAAGATCATTGCATTCCTTTCAGCATAATCAACAAATAACAATTGTAGTTTGAGAGCAGTTTTCATGACAAGTCGAAACTAAAACAAAATTATGATTTTATTTCATTAGTCATTGTTAGCCCACAAACAATTTCACAATGTTGTGATAGATTGAAGAAAAGGAACAAGTAGACAAAAATAATGAAGTAAATAAATGATATCAAATGAATGTCATTTGTCTTAACGAATAACACCAAATATAATAATTAATATATATATATATATATCATTTGGTAGTAGGCTTTTAATCGAACTGAATAAAATGTGTAGGTAAAACAATTTAGCGATTTTTATCTTGCTTTATAGACTAGGTTTGAATAATTGTCAACGCCAAATACTGCGGATTCGTTGGCTAGACACCATCAGCAACAACCTACTGTGGGAGAGAACAAACCAGATTCCAGTAAAGGAAGAAATCAGGAAGAAGAGGTGGAAGTGGATAGGACATAAACTGTGGGAAACACCCAATCGCGTCACAAGATAAGTCCTCACTTAGAATCCCTAAAGTCAAAGGAAAAGAGGAAGACCAAGAAACACATTAAGCCGAAAAATAGAGAAAAATATTAGATTACTGGTCGGCGGCCTGTACTCCATTAGGACCAACAGGAGTAAGTAAGATATAAACCAGGCAGGTAGCAAAAGAGAAAAGAATTGCTCAATTTATAATATAAAGAATAGTTTTTGCTGGAAGAGTTAAATATCGGTTTGAGTATTAAACATTGGAATCCGGAGTATTTTCAATAGATGAGTTCAAAAAAAGCAAAAATAAACATGACAAAATGCATAATCTGCACTGCATTGCTCTCAAATGTCCGAAACGTGATAAAAATCTCTTCGTGTCCTTTTCGATAAAAAGTTTGGCAATTTGGATTGACCACGTAATTGTGTCATGTTTCATAAACCTTTTTCTAATTTAGTTTGACAAAATACTTTGAAAAATTTGGAACTTGTTTACTGGAATCCTATGGACATTCGTAATTTTTAAGGTGTTCGGTTCTACTGAGCTTTTCTCATCAACTAACATGAACCAAAAAACCGCTCTTAACATCAAACGTTCAATAGATATTTGATTGAAGTTGATAATGTGTACCATAGTAGTTCAGATCAGAAACCTTAAGATAACTTACTTATCTTAAAACTTGAAAAATGTACATGTATATTCTATAGTAGGGAACAAATTATCACAAATAATCGAACGACAAGCACTACCATACAAATAACAACAAATTTCCCTATCTAAAGTGTTAATAACTTACTTTGGATGTTAGCAGAGAATATAACCATCGTAGAATATTTGGATGTTCAATAACTCCAGCCATTCCATCAACATAGAGCATAATTTGTCCCAAAGCTTGAAAAAAAGTACATATTGAAAAAATAATGAAAAAATTGTGTAAGCACATTTCACTCTAAAATGTACTTTTCTCGGTTTAAATCGTGAACTGATTTCAACTACACCATCATTGAAAACGTAGAATCACTGAACTACTGTTTCTTTTCATTATGGGACGCCTCAGCGGTAGGCAGTCGACATTCGACCTCGTGGGTGAATTCTTAAGCTCTAAAATCACTGAACTAGTATTCAGTAGTATAAATAAATGTGTAACTCCAAGTAATTCTCAATATTTTGCAATTAGTTCATGATTGAGCCTATGAAACTTCCACAATCTCTACAACTCGTTCTACTTTAAAATATACTTCCATAAATGAAACAATAATACAGTGATACTAATGCAGTAATTACGTGATTATTTGCATGGATAATTTACTATTGGAGAGATTTGTTCACTGATCGAAAACCTAGATGATTGAGCTCTTATTTAGTTTTCAAAAAAAAAAACACTATATAAACAATAATAATAATTCCCGACGAAATTGAGTATCGAAAAAACTTTTCCAAATAAAGCTAATAGTATGAAATGCTAAAACTGTAATTACTTGAAACATTTAATACCACAGAGTTAGTTAAAATGGTGTTTAAATAAAAAAAAACCGATTGAAGGAGAAATATCATGTTGAATCATTTCACAAAATATCTAATATGTAAACTTAATAGTAAAGTTGAAATAATATCGAATAAGTGTGTGATTCTCAGTTGTAAAAACAAATACTATTGTCGTATTGATTAAAGTTCCGCTCAATAATTCTAAATATATTCTTTAAAAAGCAAGCAGAAGAAAAAGTACAGTCAGGTGATTTCTCATTTTTTTTTGAATACATTCCAACTGATTCACCTGTCAGAGGATGAAACAGAAATACCTAATCGAATTCCTTTTCTTTAACACGATCTCAACGTTAATTTGATGCGCTCAAAACATCCTAACTAAAGTATGATTTTACTAATATCTAACTTTTAGTAGTCTACTTCCGCTTACATTGGTGCGAAAAAGGAACAGAGACATCAAACCTTCTAGAGATTATCGAGTCCTTGACAAACAAACGATAGCTGATAGACATTCGGTACCGCACATCTATCACATCAAGTCGGGCTCAGCACTTAAGTGACCTACAATATGACTCCATCTTGTACGAACAATTGAATAAGATATGAAATAAATCTTACTTTCAGTTTCCGTGCTTAGGTGAACCTCGTTTGTGTGACGGAGGTAATGAGAAGCTAAATACGGATTGAGTTGGACGAGTTTATTTCATGCAATCTTTTACGCAAACAGATATGAAGATAAAAAGTGGGAAAACAACGCAAACTGAAAAAAGCGAGTGGGTCAACTTTATGTGATGAGGCCAAACTAAGTATTTACGATCAGACAAAAATAAGATAGACATATGATATGCAAAGTAAGCAATGAACGAGCACATAATTATTAATAACCAAGAATATGAGTGAATAATTGACAAGATCAAAATACGTATGGATAGTGACTCCAGAAAAACGGATTAATTAGCTAATTCAAAGGCTGGAAAAACTATGTGGACTTGAAATTAATATGGAGCCTACAATGTCTAGAAAATTGGATAATTATCACTAGAAGATGAAGAGTAGGTGTGGTTTATTACCATTTTAAAAGTTAGTATGATATTGAGTAAAAATAGAACCATTTCGAGTTTTATTATAAATAAAGTATTCGAATTTCAACAGTAATATACCGTCACTACTTCAGCATTATTAGTATTAAAGAAAAGCCTACGTTTCATTACCTCGTAGAATATAATTTTGAATATTTTGATCTGATCGAGAGCCAACATTCACCAAACAATCTAACCCGGAATGTGTAACGAATTCATGTACAAGATCTTTATCATCCTACAACAACGAAGAATAAAAGATCAGAAGAAAAATGCGAATGATCTACATAGTTTAAAAAGATGAAAATATCGATTGAGTGGGTTATATTAGGTGTTTGAAAAAAACTAGCAGAGGACACTTTAGGCAATAATCTATGATTTCAGAACTGACATATTTAATACATCTTTTTAGGAAGTGACAAGATATCGTAATAGGTCGATGTACTGACTAACACAAGAATGGATTTTAACAGAGAAAAATAGACGATAGATGTACTGATGATTTTTGAAAACTAACTCTTAATTGCACAATACTGAGTTATTGATGAGTTTTGCTATCATGTAGGTGAAACACACACTGTAAGGAAAAATTTGTTTCCTATGGAACAGAACCCTTTTTTCATACATATGTAGTTTTGGGATGTAAATGAACATTCGTTAAATTTAAGTTAAATTTTATTTTAACAATTTTAAGCTTGGAGCAACCTGAATTGTTTATATATATATATATATATATATATATATATATATATATATATATATATATATATATATATATAGAGAGAGAGAGAGAGAGAGAGAGAGAGAGACATTTGCTATTGAAGTAATTGATAGGATAGCTTTGAACTAACTATTCGTGATCAAAATAAATACTTTTTTGAAAAGAAATGTGCGACAAATATGCTTACCTGAAATATTTGTTTTAATGAAAAGAGTGAACGTTTTAACTCTCGACCATTAGCATCTAATAATTTCTCTGATAAGGAAAAGAAGAACATAAAGTATACATTTAAAGGTTATATTTTTCATAAACAGTAAAGCATGATTAAGTGTTCTCTGAAGAATTTTGGCTGAAATTAGTTAACATGAATAGTTTATTTTATCTAGGCAGTGCAGCGTTGGAAAGAGGTGAGAAAAAAATCAGTGGAAGAGTGGTGTTTCGCGGCAGTATTTTGCAGTTTTTCTACAATTACGTAACTCAGTCCCATTTGGTATAGTGGATCGAAGAGACTATCATTGTTATCACGACCAAATTAGAAAGATTCGGTTGGAATGCACAGCTTTCTGTTTGGGAACAAAGTACACACACGTATAAACAAACTTAATAGAAATTATTTCAATACACTGAAGATATGGTTTCCACTTTTAGATTAATCAATAAACAAAATAATTTGGTCCGTTTTTAAAGTAAACTGAACTCTAAGAAAATTCTGCCAGAAGTAACTGCAATCTTGATATAATTACTGAAGAATAATTATCATTTTACTTAATTCAAATAATGATATTGAAACGTGATCATTATGTTGAATTATTTAACCTGAACTAATGTTATCTCAGAGATTCAATACAATGAGAGACACTCAACCTGGATCAATCAATAACAACTAATTTGAATGAGAGTCTGGTTGACTTGGATAAATTTTTTTGATGAAATATTTACTTTCTCATAGCTGCTTGTACGACCTTCAGGAGGTTGCTAACAAGCACAAAACTGAAGTTCAAGGTTTTCAGTCCATTCTCTAAAACTATTTAATTTGGAATAGTTGATTTTCTCTAAATCATATCATCTCGTCAGCTATCATCATGATCAAACTCCATTCACTTTAGAAAATATAATAACAGTTTGGTAAACATAGTAGTGCTAGATAATTTCATTAAACTACATAAAAAGTTGACAACATTTATAGAACACTTAATGTATTCTAGTGTTTAGCTAATTTTCAAGAAACTTCAGTTAATTTGTTATTCAAAACATAAATGTTTCAAGTCAGTTAGTTATAAGAATTTCCTAACATGTAAGGAAATGTTAACATCAAGTAAAGTCAATTAATTTCATGTTTTAATTTAGTATTTCTTCTCAATAAGACCACTTTTATTCATTCAATCAATATAAGAGATGAATGCAACTTAATTTATACATTGCAACATATTGGATATGTATTTCAGTTAAATTTTCAGCTAGTTTTTACTGATTACTAATGTTGAATAAAAAAAATATTTTATGACATGTTCTGTGTTTGAAATGAAAACGTTGTCATGTTTACCTTGATTCAATTGATTACAATTATATCAAAGTACGTATTCGCATACCGCGCATGAAAATCGAAATCTCATTTTAAATGAAGTGAATTGTGATATTTTTGAACACTGATTTGATGTTTGAAATGTTTAGAGTACAGTAGCACTAACTTAAATGTTTTTAGCATTTCAGTTTAAGATAGATAAGATCAATTTTCTGTGCTCTCAATATCACCATTATGGTAGAAAAAAGCAAATGTTTTAGTCAGACGGTTTTGCGATGAAGTTGTCGATGCTTTAGTGGTAATCTAGTAGTGATCTGTGAAGTCAACCAAGCCATGCCTGTAACAATTACATATCAATGATTTTTGGATAAAATTCACATCATATCGCGAACTAACTGGACGTAACAAAATGGAGGTTACTGAATTCGACTGCCTGACTGGGAAGCCGCGTTACCTAGGTTTACAGTGAGATATCATTAACTGAACTCTTATTCGACTGAGATATTTACAACTGAATGATCATATTTTTCTAGTCCTATAGTATTAGTCAAACTGTATGCAACAAGTTACGATGTTACTAATTATCAAACATGTTACTATAGTGCACATTATGTCAAGTCACAGACCAGTGCCCACACTGCAACTTGGTCGATAGAAATCAGTCAACAAAAAAGGATCATACTAACATGAAAATGGTAATTATTTAGTGATCACTCAATCGTAAACATCCATATAATTTTAGAAATACCCGAAAATTATTCGACTAAATCATGTTATTTTGATTGGATTATCTTTATAACTGTTAATAAGATGAAGTACCACCAACTACATAATGATTCCTGGGTTAAAGATGAGTTGATTCAAAGTTTTGAATTGTAATTCAATTCCATAAACGTTTATTTTGACTAGTCCAATAATCTGATATCAACAATAAGATACACATCAAACTTCATACAACCACATTGTTGTAGTGAATATGTATACTCTAGTTTGTAATTTGAAATGAATCATGTTAATATACGTGTAGTTATGCTTCTTCCATTTAATTGTAAGCTTAAGTTACAAATAGTTTGATTCAAATTGTTCATAATTCACAACCGAGTAACTGATAATATTAATTGTTTAAAAAACTACAATCTTTAAATCACAGAAATCAAGTTAATGTACCAAACTGTAGTTTGTAAACCAGATTGTTATTAGTCAGTTTGTTTTTATAATAAGAAGTTAGTTGTTGAACGTTCAGTGGTTTATTTTCATAATGGATAACTTTAATTTGACAAGTTTATGAAAATCATTTTTTAAATAGTAATGAGAAAGAAATCTGCCCGTTGATTCTCTACTGTATTTCTAAATACATTTTAAAATAAACACGCCCTAATGAATGATGATTATGTGTCTTCTACTTTTGCGTTAGTAAAACTTAGACACTGATAACTTTCACACTAGAAGCGAACATGTATGATTTGCTTTTTTGGGGAAAAGATTTTTATATGGTTATTCGCTACTTTAATCTATCTTCAAATTGCGACTGCTACTCTAGTACTGAAAATGTTTGTTTTATGTAATCGCAGCCGAAAGGTTATGAAGTTTTTTTTACAAAGTTTATTGATGCAACGCATCAAAGTTTTAATTTCTTAATTTAACAAGTGAAGGGTTAATCAATGTCACCAAAAGTAGAATATAAGTGCCTATTGGACTGAAAAAGCTTGATTCATTGATTTGATAGATGCCCATGAAATAGACCTAACCCTAGACTGAAATTTGGATCCAAGGTCAAGCAAATTTGAATATGAATTAAGCAATAATTGTTCATATTTATATCATCTTGTTTAATCATATCAGTTTGCTTTCTTCCCTCTATTGTCTAGAAATTGTGTCATCAGTGTGCATACACTAACTCAGGCCTCCAGAAGATGGCTTAATTATTAGAACCACTAGGTTGTCATTCATTAGCACTAATCCAACTTCAATCAATTTGTGCAACACTCCTCTAAGGACATCATTGACAACCGTTTCACTCCAGACAAACGTGAACCCAGACGGTCACTAGTGAGGAGTCCCATACTAGTGCGAAACAACTACCTATTGCTCCCTGATTCTCAATAGTGAGCAAAACGGCATCGATTCCTAACCAATACTACCTACAAATTAGTTTTCTTAACATTTTACTATACAATCAAACGAATTGAAAGTTATATCTAACTGAGTAAAATGTAAGTGTTAAAATTGGGAACAGTAAGTTTAAGAAAAAAAATCCTAAAAAACAAAATATTTCCTTGGAGGAACAAAATTAAAAAATATAGCTATGTAAAAGCTCGAAGTATCCACAAAACAACAGATAGTTTTCCTTCAATTTGAACATACACGAGAGAAAACTATTTATGTGTCTAACAGATTTTTTTTGTAATAATGGAAACGGGAGCATAATTGTCAAATGAAATTCATCATGCTTAAAATTCTTATCAAGAACATGGCTGTATTCACGTTTTGAATCCTAAATAGATGGTCACTCTTGTAGAATTTGGTCACAAAGAAATATAAAATGGAAACTGTAAAAATGTAGTAGGATTGCAAATACAAGTGAGGTAGGCCCAATTACAGTCATCTGTGACTGATCAACGAACGCAGACAGACAATTACGTGTATTTTGTCATATAGTGTTCTTTATTATCTCAATTGGTTTAACGTATAAAATAGGTCATCTTGGAAGGGTATCTATTATCAGTGTCTGGCAATCATTTTTGTAAAAAATGTCTACAAACGGTATCCTCTTCGCATAGAGTTAAATTAAAGCAATAACTAGAAAAGTATTTTACCATGAAATCCAAGGATTAGAACTTACCAATAATTGCCCTAACACGGACAACGAGCTTTGTTCGAAGGACAACACTGTTCTCCCTGCAGATAAAAAAAGATTAATATGGTATCTGTTAAGCGTATTCACACTAATTGTTTGATGTAAATCTTTAACAAGCGTGAATTGGTTGTGAATAGTGTCAACCCTAGCACAGGCATGTGTCAACACAAGTTGCTATACTATGTCATGATTAGATGAAATTAACAGGATGAGTAATAAAATAGTTCAACTGGTTATCTTGGGAACGATAGTGACAAAGAATAAACATCGAAAATATGATTCGACGAGAGGGCCTAAAAAAGTTTATATGAAAGGAAAACTGGAACTCATATTCGATAGCAATATAAAAAATGAATATGAGCCACTATGACCGATTGACCCATGTCATCTAATTTCTGTAACTACGAACATCAGACAGGTATTTTGAGTCCGTCACGGTAGGTCAGACCGACAGTCCATAAAATCATGGACTGCTTCGCGTATTGGTCCTGGAGCCTTTCAAGGAGTATTGTAATGATTAATTTCATTGTGAAATGCTTTGGGCTGTCTTTGATACCTGTGTAACATTTTAAAACTGAATGATTAGATGAAGAACTGTATTTAATAGACTATCAGATTTTCAGAGATTAGATGACTGTCAGAATGCATTCTCGTGGGCGTCTTATAACGCTAAGATTAGTAATTTAAGATATAGTCATTCAAACGCCATCCAGTAAAGTTCTAAGACCTAAGGAATCTCATCTAATCGTCTTCAAAGACAGACGAGATACCAAGTATTGGTTAACTTGATACCGGTTGCGGACACAAGTTAGTATTACAGATAGTCGGGAGATGCAGAGTAGAATTTGTAGAAAAACGAGCAAAAAACAATGTGCAGTTTATTATTATTTAGAATATTTTGAGTAACTAACAGGATAATTTTGAGTGTTATTCATGATTCTTCTAGAAACCAGTAAAAAATACCTAAAGTTTGATGCAACGTGTGATTCTAAATTATTGAATACAGCTTTCTAACAACAGAACTGTATTTGCTATTCGCTCTATAATGTGTTTAAACTCTCAGAAACATATGGCATTGTTTTTAAATTAGAAAGTAGAGCAACTGAAATCTTTATTACATTGTATTGCTGATGATCTTCATCAAGGTCACAAAATTTATCATTGTACAGTAACAAAATGTCAGATTCGTTCGTTTGATATCAAATTAATATTGAAATGTTAGCAGCAGAATGGATATCCTAACCTATTGAAAATGCTCTATTCCAGTGTTGCCAATATTTGGAGACTCCCAGAAAGTCTAGTTTGATTAATTTTATCTTTATAAGTCATGAAAAGATCTATTAACATTGCAGTTGCTCTAAGAGTTGTGAATAATAGAAGGAATTTGCCTGCCAGTTTACTGTTTACCATTCATCCCTAAGTATAAAAACGTCATCAACAACTGTTCAATTAAAAACCGCTTTATTACAGTATATCAGTGAACAGTGCATATAATACTCGTGCATCATTTTGTCCCTTTCCACCGAATTTCAGGTTGCTGGGATACGTAAGTTTACTTTGTCACCATATCAACTGGTTTAACTTGTATCTGAATCGCATTGAACGTATCTTTTACTGATGTAAGTCATGAAACATTTCTTGGTTTGTCAAGTTAACTGATTATTTTCCATAACCAGTCTTTATAAATAGATACTTCAAATGCCAGAAACTACTTTTGATGACGAGAATAGTTTTTGATGGAACAGACATTTCTGATAATTTTTGGAAGGCAGCTTTTGAAAGCCTAGCAAGTCATTTACTTGATTAGAAGAAATAAGGTTGTCAGCTTGTTGGATGGACACAGTAAGTAACGTTTCTCAAAAGTTTTGACTGAAACCGTTTTCATAAGGCTAGATTTCAGAAGACTTTGATGTAACTGCAATAATTTCTGTTAATTGATGAAATCAGACATCCAGGAAGCTAGAGCTGTTATGTATTTGGAAGAGAAAAACAGAAACTTTGCAAGCATGAGAAATATACCTGAAAACGCGGTGGCATTCAGTCTGAATACCAAGCGTATGAAATCGTTACCGTAAGAGTCTTGCTTTACATCAAATCTATTGTAAATAAATTTAAAGTTAAAAACCCCTAGCCTATTGAAGATATGCCATTGATTTTGTTACTAAAATATTTAGTGAATCGGATTTTACTTGAAAAACTTCTGCATATATATAGAAAGGTTAGCATTAATTTGAAAGTGAAAAGTTCGTGACAGTCACAATTATTTCATTTAATATGCAAGACACATAATTCACGAGATTTACAGTCTTTAGATATATTTTGAGTGGAATACTTAAACACAAAAACAAAATTTAACAAGGAATCCTAAAGATGGAAAAAAGACCACGCATATCAATGTCATTTAAATCTTTATCAACAGAAACGAAAGTAAATCTGTAATTATTGGTTTTCATTTACGCAATTTATACTGAAGAAAGCACGATTCTGTCACATGTTTTCAGGATCAAAAACAAAACAAAAGGTAGGGGAATAGGCAAAACCGTATCCAGTTACCTATGTGGTTCTAAGTAAGTGGATCCATAAAATGATAAAATGAAACATCGTCAAAGTGAAAGTATTGTTGTGGAGAACGTTTTTTCATGATAGTTTATTTTGTAGATGAGATACTTAAAAATCTGCTATAAAAGTTCGTTAACTAATCTATCAGTAACAACATCAGTTCACGTTTCCACACCACATTAACACAGAGGTAGAATCGTCAATTCAAATCCCATAGTGGTAGATATTGTAGCAGTACTAGCGGCAATCGAAAAGATAAGTGATCGAAGCTATGGTTCAAGAAGTATATACCAGTGAAATACATTTAAGAAGAGAAAAGCGGTCATGAAGAATTAGATGAGAATTGGAGAAAAGACAAAAAGCGGATGCATCTGCGCCATCGTAAACAATTTTGAGACGTCATTTGAAGTCTCTAACCACCAGCTACTATTGTCATTGGAACCCCAACTAGATAGTTTACATCTATTAACATGGTTCAGTACAATTGTTAATGGCTTCATGGATTCGCGTCATGTTTTGTTTTGGCCACCTTTAGTTTTTTTCCAGTTGATTCCTAAATCAGATATCGCTCGTCGAGTAAATTGGTGGTTAGGGATACGTAATACATGTTTCAACCACCTCAGATGATGAAAATTTACTTCTCCATCAATTGATGTGTGATCTTTACCCCATTTCTAACACTAGCATTGCTTACTCGGTAGTCTCAGAATACACGAGCAATACATCGAAGGCAGTTATGATCGAATACAGGTAACTTATGAATATCCTCTATCCTTAGCAGTCATGTTTTACACTCGTTAAATAATGAAAGCAGCCATGAGGGTGGCAAGAATAGTGGGACATTTAAGGTCAGCGAATTTACTTGAATGGAACCATCAAGTATATGAAGAGCAAAAATGCACAAACTGCACCTTAATAAAACTAATATTGTTCAGCAAATGGTTATAGGAAAAATAGGAGTTACATGACATAAACACAACACTGATGAAACGCAACGGCTCACAACCTTTGATTCAAAAATCAGTGCAGCTCCCAAACTTAAAAAACTAACTAATTATAGACACTTCCATAATACAGTCCGACTCGCTAGTCAAAATGTGGATAAAGAATAGGTTTCATATGTTTTCTCTGCGCCATTTCTCATACAAATATTACATTATTATTGAGAGTTGGATCATATACGTTTATTTCAAATAAAACGATGTTGTGTATGTATATCTAACTTCACGTAAGAACGATAAAACTAACCATTATTCACCTAGCCATAACGTTGCCTTCGCATCTTTGAAGCACTAGGTTTCGGTCTAAAACCCTAGATATTTGTAGGACAAATTATACCGAAACTTTCTTACAATAATTTAACGAATTTTCAGAATCGCAGCACGATAATATATTAAATTTCGCATAACAACAGAGATTATTGACTATAAAGGGAAGAAGATCACTAAAATCCACAAAAGAACTGATATTGATGGATTGACACAAGTAAATTCGAAAAAATGACTTACTGGTCAGCAGATATTTCCAAATCTTCCCATTGCTCCTGTAATGTAGAGTCAAGATCAAGATATGATCCGAATTCAGATTGAGCCTGACCAAATTTGTACAACTGGAGCGTACTATCTTCGAGCTAAAACAAAGAATATTTCGGTTTGGAATTAAATTACGCGATGTGGGGGGTGTAGAATTTTGTGGATTGCAGGGAGCTGACTGCTTAGAGGAAGCTCCATCAAAATTGTAAATGATATTGGCCTCATTGGCTCCAAGAGCGACAGGGAATTACACGAAAAAGGGTCTCTGTCATCCAAATAGTAGACCTGACACGTGAAAGTCGCCATGCTCGGATTACTTTCTATCCCCTTGAAATCGTGCCTAAATGCTCTGCGTCTAGATACATCGCGCAAATAGCACAGTTAAACAATCATTGGGGTCAAAATTCTTTTGACACTTTTATGCAAATTTTGAACATGCTTTACAATTTTAACCTATATTTCTGCCTTTTATAGAGATAACTTTGGTGATACTGTGTTTTGAGTGATTCTCCTCTTCATTGCTCCAGATATTCACGTGTTTCGTCACGCATGTGGTTTTGATATCCCACGAAATACGTTTTGTAAATTCCTGTTTGAAATGCTGTATCAGTTTTAATCCTCGAAGTCTGTTAACCGTACTCAATTAGATTTCATAATCTCAAAAGTATATCAATGTGATTGCTCGATAGATATGAATTGTTGACTAACTGGAGTGATCATGAATAAACGTTGAGAGTTTCACCGACTCTCCTAGAATGAATGAAATAGTGTTATTGGTCTCAAGAATGATCATTAATCTATTGAAGTAGCTATATTCGTCCATCTTTTGATTTATAAGTCAGACAGTTGTTAAATAGTTATAACAAAATGCAGAACGACATTACTGTAGTTCCTGTTAGTGTCCATAAAATATAAAGACTTAGAATTAAAATCAACTGCGTAAATTACATACGGATTATCACAAGAAGAATTGTAAAAATCAGGGTTCAGGAAGGAAATCCTACTTATTTATGTTGTTGAGAAATATCTTATTATCAAGATAATTTATCTCGAGATTGCAAACTTTCCCCTGATTTTCGGACTCAGGTTTTAGCTGAAGTAACTACCATCAGATTGTAAGTGATAATAGGCAGTTACTCTATAGATATATTCATTATAATGAATGACTTAGCTAGTTATTTTTTAAACACTAGAAATCAGAATCTTCTCCTTGGCCATCGTTTGGTTCTTCTCTGCTTTTAGGCTCCCTGTGCTAGTGAAACATGTCGCCGTTATACGGTTTACCATGAATCGCATTGATCTATAGGCTAATTTGAGACTAGTATTCATGTCAACAGTGTACGAAAAATACTTCAGTCATCTGAGCAAAGCCAAAATATAGAGCTCTAAGGACATCTTTAACCAAATTTATCACTACGGATTGCATCTTAATGGCCACCTTTGTGACCAAAATGTTGTAACTTAAGTGAACTGCTACTGATCCGTGTGCACCAGTCACTGATAATTAGGAGAGGTAGTGAACATAAAATGAAAAAGGCACTGAAAGCAATATTGTGCTTGTCACAGGAAATTTTTGGGGAAATGTACGGAATGAAATGCCACGATACTCTTTGATGTCCTGGCATCAGAGATTAATTTCATGGAAAACAGAGGGACTTTTAGAAACACCAGTGAAACAAATACTTCGTTATTTCAGCCATGAGTACTATCTTGTCTAGTTGCGTCGGGGCGATATGGGCGATATGCCATTCACAATAGAATTAACAACCTGTACAGCCACATTTAATGTTGTCACATCCGACATGGATCAATGAAACAAAATAGGACAACATAACCAAACGGTATCGGTTGCTTTCGAACAACTACTCACGACAGAAGAAACTGTATATCAGTCACACTAATCGAACTAGTCGTAATAAGAGAAATCTTCTACTACTGGTAGACCTAACTTTGTTTCTGCAGAAAGCCAGTTAAGATGATAACAAGAGTGATCAAAAGTATATGTATTTAGCTTGAAGCGAAGGCCAAAAATGCAGTTAAAATTGACTTTCTTCTGACATCTTTAACGACCAACCGACAGTGCAAGTTATCGCTTACTTATTTGCGCCTGATACCCCCAATGGAGCATAGGCCGCCAACCAGTTTTCTCCAACCAACTCTGTCCTGGGCTTCCTTCTCCAGTTCTGTCCAATGTTTGTTCATTCCTCTCATATCTTTCTCTATTTCTCGGCGTAATGTGTTCTTTGGCCTTCCTCTTTTCCTTGCACCTTGAAGGTTCCATGTGAGGGCTTGTCTCGTGACGCAGTTCGGTGCTTTTCACAGTGTGTGTCCTATCCACTTCCACCGCTTCTTCCTGATTTCCTCCTCCACTGGAATCTGGCTTGTTCTCTTCCACAGTGCGTTGTTGCTGATGGTGTCTATCCAACGCATCCAAAGTATTTCGCGTAGACAACTGTTAATAAACACTTGTATCTTCTGGATGATGGCTTTGGTAGTTCTCCAAGTTTCCACTCCATACAGTAGAACTGTCTTGACATTTGTATTGAAAATCCTGATTTTGGTTTTGGTTGAAAGTTGTTTGGAGTTCCAGATATTTTTCAACTGTAGAAATGCAGCCCTCGCTTTGCCAATCCGCGCCCTCACATCTGCATCGGATCCACCTTTCTTGTCGATGATGCTGCCAAGATGTGTAAAGGTGTTTACGTCCTCCAAGGCACCTCAATCAATAGTGATTTGGTTGGTGCATGTTGACTTGCATCGAAGAATTTCGCTTTTCCTTTATGTATGTTGAGACCTACTGCTGCAGAGTCTGCTGCTACACTGATCGTCTTCTCTTGCATTTGTTGTTGCGTGTGCGATAGAAGAGCCGGGTCATCTGCGAAGTGCAGATTTCCAGCTGCATCCTTGTTTTCCGTTGGATACCGAGTTTCCCTCCAGCGCAAGTTCTAACGCCACTCAAATATAACGAGGAATAAGATGTTAAGATTCAGTAACCACTCCAAGCAGCTACACTGTCTGAAACCGAGATAGCAGATTGAAAGCTGTTGTGCTGGTTTTGCTGCAACACATGCACAACGAGTATTCAGTCGTGATAATTCACCGTTCTTATACAGATAAAAAAGGGTAAATTTCTCTTAACAATAATCATGGGAGGAATTGGTCACGAATTTAATGCTACCACTAGATACTACCAGCCGCAGAATCCTGTCCCTAAATTTCAGTGAGCAGGAAATGATGCCTAGAGAATCGTTCAAAAGTCAACTCATCTTAACGATAAAAAATCCAGCTCTGATTGAATCTGTAGGGGATGACACAAAATGAGGAATAACAGGTCAGACACGAACAAGAAGTTATGACCACGACGCAGTCAGTCAAATACTAGATACATTAGACGAACGAAGATTCTGGTTATCTAAGCTACAGCTACACCAGTAGCACAATCATTTGATCCAGAAATGGTTAAGCCTTCCAGTCGACGCGCACTGGATTCTTATTAAAACCACTGTTCATGAGGTTTTCGATGCACCATGCTAAGAAAAGAATATCTCAGACTGGACTTGACCCTGAGTGTTTACGTAAGGTAGAGAGTAATGCCTGTATTAGGTGACAGAATCTGGTGTGACAGGAAGTTAAAGAAGGATTGCAGATTTCGAAAAACAAACCTTATGATGAAACTAATACCTGTCTTTGCCCTGAAAAAAAGCCTAAATAATTGGGTGTTTGAGAAAACCATTGACCACTAATATGGAGGTGCATCAAATACACAGAGTAATCCCTACTTTATTTAAGACAAGTACACATGTTGACTTGTGAGTTCTCGAAAATATTCAAAACTTGCTTTTACCAACGTCAGTAGACCCACAAAATCGCTGCACTCCATTTTCGCATAAGGCATTTGAATCACTTGAAACATTAGCAGAATTTTACCGCTAAGTGCGATAGAGTGTTGATTTATGAACCCTTTGAAAACTGGATTGATGACTTTAGTCTATTGTCTTCAAGCTTTAGGATAGTACAAGACCTTATAATTGTGAACGAAATACTCAGTACTATTGGTCAGGTAGGATTTAATTAAACACATTTAAATATCTTGGCAGCATCATCGACAAGAAAGGTGGATCCGATGCAGATGTGAGGGCGCGGATTGGCAAAGCGAGGGCTGCATTTCTACAGTTGAAAAATATCTGGAACTCCAAACAACTTTCAACCAAAACCAAAATCAGGATTTTCAATACAAATGTCAAGACAGTTCTACTGTATGGAGTGGAAACTTGGAGAACTACCAAAGCCATCATCCAGAAGATACAAGTGTTTATTAACAGTTGTCTACGCGAAATACTTTGGATGCGTTGGACAGACACCATCAGCAACAACGCACTGTGGAAGAGAACAAGCCAGATTCCAGTGGAGGAGGAAATCAGGAAGAAGCGGTGGAAGTGGATAGGACACACACTGTGAAAAGCACCGAACTGCGTCACGAGACAAGCCCTCACATGGAACCTTCAAGGTGCAAGGAAAAGAGGAAGGCCAAAGAACACATTACGCCGAGAAATAGAGAAAGATATGAGAGGAATGAACAAACATTGGACAGAACTGGAGAAGGAAGCCCAGGACAGAGTTGGTTGGAGAAAACTGGTTGGCGGCCTATGCTCCATTGGGGGTATCAGGCGTAAGTAAGTAAGTCAGGAGTTAATTAGTATAGATTAGTTTACTGTGTGTTTATATCTGTAAAATTATTGCATCGGTATTTTTATTGAATGCTTGAATGTATAATTATTTTATTCAACCCTTTTTTTCGTTAGGACTGAATATGTTTAAAAGGTCGTTGAAAATCTGTATACAACTTTTGATTCATAATGCATGCACCAATTCGCTTTGACTTTTGGCTAATTGTTAGCTTCAAGTCCTTGCTCCATTGTTTTAGTTGTCAACCTAAATGGTGATCGTTCCATTGAAATATCTTATTTCTGTGTTATTACTCACTGCCATAGAACTGGAAGTAAGTTGAAGAATCACTGAGTTTTTTAAAATTCAGTAGTAAATTTGTTTGCTAAAGGGAGTCGGATTAGTTGGCGACTTTCTGTTTTTCTATGAGCAAAATGTGAAGAGACAGAATATAGTTTATATGTGTTTCTTACTGAATGTTAATCACTGATTATACATATGTTGAGGCACTTAACAAATAATTTTCCACGCGCATTGAAGTTAAAGTTTTTTGTCCGACATATAAGACGAACTAGAAATATTTAGAGCTTATCATACAGTTATTGTAAATTTAATACCGAAACTAATCTAATAAACTTGAATGTTTATAATATCTATCTGTTTACCCCGTAGACAAACTAGTTTCTTTTTCCGGAGTCATACAATTTGCCACAAGTAAAATTAGTGTTTGTTGCTTATCGGAAAATCAATTAGAACCGATAAATAGTAAACTTCAAGGTAAACATTTTGTGTCACTCTGTGCGGACTGTGTTTATTCACAACAAATTCATTGAATCTGGTGAGGAAAATTATACATTTTTGGTTAACATTTATGTTTCTTGTTTTTTTTTAATCAAGAATTAATATTCTCGTTATTAATTAACTTTTTTGTGCGAAGTGTCATCTGGATGAATCACTGTCGGTGTCACTTTGAAAAAGTTATATCAGGCGACCTTAATGCAAGTTGTAAAATGTAGTTAGTTAATAAGAAGTACTTTAAATGATGTAGTCTTTCCTTCCTACTTTATAGTTGTTTTGATATTTTCATTTTGTGTATTCCTTTTACTAGAAAATAAACTTATCCATTTAATTATTTACTTTAAACAACCTATATATATGTTACATTTTAGAAAAATAACTTATATAAACAAAGATAATTTTTGAAGTGTTGCTTCATCTACGTGACTTGGATTGAATGACATTACTACTGAGAAAGCAATGATTTGTTTAGCCGAAGCGAGGTTTAATGTTTGGTAATATTATCGGACTATATTATTAAGTACCAGAAATCGAAGGATCATAACAAAATAAACTTTAATTACACAACAATAACACGCTGACTTCAATCTTATCGACAGGTAATATTGTTTGGGAATCTTACATGAAGTCTTAACAGCTTTGTCTTTCAATCTTTATTTCAAATACATAAATCTTTTATGAAAAAGCACTTAAAAATCTAATACGCATAATCTGGTTTAACCAAAGTTTAAATCTACATTCACCTGGAAATAGTCTATTCTTTCACAATGATCTATCATATAATTATTATCAATAAAGTACACCAAAGGAGATTTGTTTTAACGCACTCATTAAACTTATTGGGCAGAAATAATTACTATTGCTGTAATTAGCACAATTTATAGATTTTTTTAAGGTTACAGCACATGTGTATGTTAGCAAAAATTTGTGAATCAAAAAACACCTAATTAGAGAGTTTAAAAATCCCTAATAAGTTAGCATCGAATAAAAGTGATTGGAAAGAAAAGTTTCAAAAACATGGATGTCGAATAGAATTTATATTCAGTTTAATGCAAATTTGTGCACAATATGTTGAAACATAATATCAACTGTGCAAATAAACTTATTTTAACATTTTATCCAAGTGTATAATGCATAAAACGTATTAAAATATATATCTAGTCGGTCAGTTGCAACGTAGAACTTCGTATGTTTGTACATAAGTTCATGTTGCCATACCACATTAGCACAGAGACGCAAATGTCAAATCAAATCCCACAGTGATAAAGATAGTAGAGGTATTAATGGTAATGAAGAAGACTAGGGTTTAAAGATATTATTCAAGAAGTATAATTCAGTGAGATTGGGTTAGAAAGTCAAAAGTAGAGGTGTTGACGAATCCAGAAGATTAGGATTTTGGAGAACACAAAGAGTGGATGCACCTGCGCCATTGCAAACGATTTTGAGGCATGTCGTTCAAGGTCTCTAACCATTAGTGACTTTCGTCTTGTGGACCCCAACCAGGTAGTCTACATCTACCAACATGACTCAGTCCACTTGTCAGTGACTTCATGAATTTCTGCCATGTTTTGTTCTGGCCGCTCCTAGCTTCTTCCAACCTACTCCTACACCACCAAACATAGCTTGTCGAGGCAGTCGGTGGTTAGGCATTCGTAACACATGTCCCAACCACCTCAACTGATGAAGTTTCACCACTTCATCTATTGATCTGCCATCCTTACCTAGTACTCGTTTCTTAACGACAGCATTGCTTACTTGGTTGTCCCATGATACACGAGTAATGCTTCGGATACACCTATGACCAAAGACTAGCAACCTACGAACATATTCTACTCTTAACGGCCATGTCTAGCATCCATATAGGAGAACAGAGCGAACTGCTGCACAGTATACTCGACCTTTGGTTAGCGAACGGATATCTCGCCTACGCCATAAACGGCGTAAATTGGCAAAAGCAAATCGAGCTTTTTGTATTCGTGCCGAGATTTCATCAGTCACCAGGCTATCAGCACTGATGAGACTCCCCAGATAAGTGAAGTGATCAACACGTTCGACTACTTCACTCCTTATCCCTAGTTCAGGTGCCGATGCAACCCAGTCTTGAAGCAACATTTTGCATTTCGAGGGTGAGAACCGCATTCCGATCATGCTTGCATTGTTGCTTAAGGTAGTCAGAAGTCTCTAAATATATACTGAATTGAAATATGCACGCATTTCTAATTAATTTATTATCAGAATTACAAATGATGTTTAAGCAAAGTTGATGAATTGATTAAAGTTTATAAATTTGTTTTTAATATAAGGAAAATTCAAATGTATGAACAAATATTTTTCAATATTAAGAAAATTTTGATAATGTACTGTATAACTCTATTGTTAGGGACGTTCGCTTTTATTAGTTGATACTCGATTATTACAATTACTCGATTATTAAAAGTGGTCAGTTAACTGAAATAATTAAGGCATAATTCAAACATAAACTACATGATTATTTCGTTTTTGAAATGAGCAAGTGGTATCGAGTGCTAACTAGTCAATAGTTAATTTCATTATACTGAGTATCGACAGAATGATTTCATAGTTATGAGAGCAATTTTTCTAATACACTTTAAAAAACAATTAATCAGAAGTTAAAAAAAAATGAATATAATAATTATGATATTCAATAAAAGTATAATCCAGAACTTACTTTTTTAACATCAATTCCAGATTCAATTAGTAGTTCATCCACAGTACGATAACCACGAAAATTTTTCTCTTCTAAATCTGTGAATTTTCTGTCATGATTTTTATTACGACAAACATTTAATAACATTGGTATAGTAATTTGTCGTTTGTGACTTTTCATTAATAGATTTTGTATTTCTGTAGGCATTTTTTGAAAAGCCTCTTTAGCTTTCCATGATTTATACACAATTTTACATTGGTCATCGTCAGAGTCACCACTTCCATCCGCATAGTAATCTCTGCGTTTACCAATATCATTCATCATTTCTTTAGATGTTTTCCTGTCTTGCTTCGATGAAACGCTGTCTTTCAATATATCATCAATGTCTGTATGTTTTGAAAAGTAAGAAGCTGACATTGCAGAACTTCGACGTCGATCAGAAATCCCGTTTTCATAGACTGGAGCACTATTAGCTGAAGATGTGAGAGTATCTTGACGTAAAGTAGCCTCTGAATCTCGAGAATATCGTACCGCATCTGATTTCCCACTCGGCTGCCTATTTTGTGATCTCAGTTTCACAATATCGGAATTATTGGTTTTTGGCGGCATATCCCATAGCTGTGAATTACCCATTTCATCAGCATTTGGAGGGTCAGCCTCTTGTAGAGAATTCTGCTGACGCCAATTATTGACCTTTTGTATGGGATCCTGAGAAATAATTGTCTCAAACTTCTTCGCTAATGGCAATTTCTGTGATGATAGACAATCTTTATTTTGCTGTGCATGATAATCTGACTGGTAATTAGCTTCCTTTTCGGCCAAGTTCGCAGCGATTTGTTTTCTACGCTTAATTTCTTCTTCTAATTCACGATTTTTGATTTCATCTTTTTCCCATTTTGCTTTACGTTCTAACTGACGTAGACGACGATTTTCACGTTCAATCTCTAGTTGAATTTGTTTCTTCCAATCTTCCTCAAGCATTTTTTCACGTTCTAAACGTTTTTGTTCATTAGGTGTAATGTTATTAGTAGCTGCGTTTGGTGAACATGGTGGTTGAGTTTGAGCACGTGATCTGTTTAGATAATCAACACCGTAAACAGATTCTCTCCATCCACCACGACCAGGTTTAGGACTTTGTGTTTCTTCATCATTACCTGACAACTGTCTTAAATATCGTCCGCCAATGTTTATACGCCGAGGACCATTAACTTTCTCTCCATTAGGCAAGGGAGATGAAACTTTAGTTGGGGGTAGGATTATATCATCACCAGTTTGTGTATAATTGTGTATATTAACTGGACGGGGCATTTTAACTTCAGCTTTTTCTGTTTTTGTTGTAGATATACTAGAAAGTTTATTTCTGTATTGGGAACCTTCTTCAGTGGAAGTTGCTCTACTTGTAACAACAATATATTTTGTGATATTGTTATTATTTAATTCATCTATTTCATCTTCTTCTTTAACAATTGAAGAAGATAAACTACTAACTGATGGTCGATGATAATTACCAGTGGATTTGGAAAAATTATTATAATCCTTTACAGATCCAGAATCTCGTGATGATGATATTGATCCACTGGGATAGCGACCACTTGAGAAACTAGAAAAATTTGATGAATAATCTGTTCCACTATTTGAAAGACGCCCGGAACCATAAGTATAATCATTAATGTCATTTTTACCAGTTACAGAATTAGCACGACTTTTTCTGGGGTTATAAATATCTGATGCATAACTTGTGCCAAAATTTGGATAAGATGTTGTTCCCAATGGTCTTGTTGAATTATACTGTGCTGCTGGACTTGATGCACTACTCCCATAGTTCTTATTTGATAGATATCCATTCGAATAATTGGAAGTTAGCTAAAATTCAATAAAAAGAATTTGCAATGAAAACTTCGTATGTTATCAATAGAACAAATGGTAAACATTCATATATTGCTGAACATTCAACAGTAAAATGTGATGGAGAGTGAATTTCAAACCTGACCTGAAAAGTTATAAAAGAGCAGTTCAACGCTCATTTGATTATTTACCATAGCACTTTACACATATGATCAAGAACATTCATTGAAATAGGCCACAAAGCAGACAAGTCATCAAAAATTTAAAACAAATTAACGGAGAGAAAATATTTACTGTTGACAGACAGATAAAAGTGGTGATGAATAAATTGTTAACTTTATGAATCACCTTATTGCTAACACAATCATTTGTTTGATGTTAACTTCAGTGTTAAACAATGGATCTGACTAGCTAGGATGCAGCCGGACGATCTAGACTTTGCAAACAATCTAGTTCTTCTATGGCACACACAATAACAAACGCAAGAAAAGTCAGCCAGTGTAGCAGTAGCCTCCACAACAGTAGGTCTCAACAAACGCAAAAGGGAAAGCAAGATTCTCCGATACAATACAACATACACAAACCAAATCACACTTTACGAGGAAGCTTTAGCTAGTGTGGGAGATATTTACAAATCTGCGTTGCGCTATTGATAAGCACGGTGGATCCGATGTAGATGTAAATGCGTAAGTAAGTAAGCAAGAACAGTTGACATAAGAGAACAAGTCATTTCATGCTTAAAAATCGAAAAGTTTCAAATGTCAATAATTTAGTTTCAAAGTACTCAACATTTTATTCATATCTTAAAATGCCAGTACGATCGGATCAATAGATCGATAAAGTCATTTTACCCGAATTCTCATACGATTAAAAAATTTAGGTTAAGAAATGTTTGGATTGTTTTATAAAAAATACGATACCTTCATGGAATAGAAATTATAATTCTGAAGATATGGTCGAAATAACTTATCCACTTATCACTTTCAAACTAGTGTCATCAACAACATTTCTCCTATCTCATTAGTCGACTGAAAAAAAATTGGGTGGTCTCATGTTCATTGTTCTAGCGGTTTAGTGGTGAATCTTGCGCTATCTTTTCTCGACAACATAATCAGTAGGTACTTACAAATCGGTAGATATTTTGAAATAAGCCTAGTCAATCAGCCATTAGGAAAAATGAAAAGCAATGTCAAGGTTAGACTTCAGGCCATTGGAGGAAACAATTAAAACCGATTTGCAATAATGCAAACACATTTATGCAGATAACTAGTCAAAATCAATGTCAACGGAACAGTTTGTTAGTCATATTATATACTCGACTCGATTTGACATTATACATCTGATAATATTGTCTAGAAAAATTACGAAAGCTTCACAACTTAACCAATCAGCCCATAGAACACAACAACCCTAATTTCTTCATCCTGATCTATAAATATCCCCCAGCTTTTTAAATAAACTTTTAAATGAATTAGATTACTTTGAATGTGGATTGGGTTTTTCAGTATATTAACGAGTTTCAATCATGAAAGAAATAATAAACGGTTCTTTTCTGTTTTAATTGTACTAGACAGTTGAGTATCCACAATAAACTATGAATTTTATCTTTACAAAAACATTCCTCAAGGAATATCATTTAAAAATTTTTACCTGGTATAAGTAAATCTGAAGAAAAATATAAATTTACTCTTTTCTGGATGTATTTCACTAATTCAAAGCAGCACTGGATTATAATTCATGACAGTATCACTAATCAAGGATAGATATTCTTTGACAACAGAAGTGAAAGCAGCAGGTTAAAAGGAAACTATTCAATCAGATATTTAATTTAGATAATAACATTTGACACTGTATTTGATGTTATTACATACATGTATAAAGGAAATTTAGCTTAATGAAGTAAACGTCAAGAATAATAATAATAATGATAACAATATTGACTGAAAGGTTGCTGAATATGTAAGTAAATAACAGAATTGAAATTCGATGAGTGAAAGTCATCAGATTGATAAAAAGTGATTGAAAATAGGTGATGAATAGAATTTTTTCAAGTCTTTGATTTTAATTAAAGTAATTAATTGTTACATAAAAACAGGCTTGATGTGATATACCTGTTGCGGATGTTAAAGCCCCCAAAACTCATTTGATAAAGGTCCTAATTTTGGATTTTATGCTTTGGCACATGGGCTGATCAGTTGACCCTGATATTGCATATCCCAACCCGGAAAATCCATGACTGTCATTGGTTGATGTGTTATTTTAGTACGTTATTTTTGCGACTCTCCCAAGGACGTTTCTATGATGTATAAATAAACTCGATTTGTGTGCTTGTGTACCTCATATTTTCTGGGTGTTTGTAGAATGTACTTTCTACGTCTTATCAAGACTTCTTCCACTCTTTAGTGAGGCCTTGGGACTCTCGGATTAGAGTAGCCTATTGTGTCACTGGATCACTTGTCTTCGCTCTCGTTTACCGACTAAGGTGAACTCGTAATAGTTACTTAGAATGCATTAGTGTTATCATTATCTTGTTAATTGTTGTTGAACTTATAAAGAATCTCTTCTCACATCGCACAATACTTAATGAAGAATAGAACTGTATACAGATTTAGAACTGTAGTGCAAATCTCGAAGTTAAAAGACTAAGCTAAAATATTTGTCTCTTAATCTATGTGTAGAAAAATTCATTAAGTTTTACCTAAATTACACAAGTTAAACGTGATTAGTGTGTTAATTAGGTGAACATTTTGATCGACCAATAGCCTACATAACCATAAATATATAAGTTCTTCAGTATATTAAATTATCCAAGGGTATCATCGAAAGTTGAGTAATGAAGATCTAATGGTTTTCTTCATTTGTAACACTTCTACATGAAGATAGTTGGTAAATATCTAGTCCTATTTTGTAAAAGGGAATTTACAACGAATTGAACCAGTGATTATAGCATTTCTGTTTAACAATAAATTACTTTGGTGATCAAAAAGCGGTGATTATCTATTATTTTATGCACCTTATGTTACTACTATATTTTTATGTAATTTTATCCTTTCACTGTTGATTTTTATTTTTCACTGTCCCACTAGCCAATGTAGGTAGAAAAGGCTAAATTATCCAGCGAGATCATATATATTCAAAGGCAATTCACCACACACATACACTAGCAGTTATTATTTATGGGCATGTAGAAGTGCACAGTTTATGATTTTGCTTCCCCATAAAAAAAAATGTAGGCGTATGGACGTGTAACTTTGTGTTTACAATGATGCTTGCAAAGACTAGTCAATCGATAGTTTGTTGGTGGTAATGGTGGCCTTCACACACACAGTCTTCGAATTAGGTGACTGTAACCATTCGAACAAAAATCAATGAAATTATTTATCGAGATAGTTTAGGTCACATGTTATTTCTATTGACGAATGATCTTTTTTTGGCAAGGAAAAAGTTTATTCAACTAAAGAATTATCTAATAACAGTTTATTGAATAAATGTCCGATTGTATCCACATGCAAATTATTAATAAAGATGTACCATTTTAAGAAGATGACCTTTTTAATCGAAGCATAAAATATTGAGTCAAGATAAACTAGATATTTAAGCTTCAAATCTAATTGTGATAGAAATATATGAGATGAAGAAACGGTAACATATTTTCGTATTTCGATAGATGATAAAGTGAACAGGAACTAGAAATTTTGCTATTAGAAGGCCATAACTTTTGTTATGAATAATCAAATGTGCACATACCGGGAAAAAAGTAGACAGTAAAAAGAGTCTAGAAACTCCAAATTGATAAACAGCTTTCAATGTTTTGTATTACTTAAACCTTGGAAATTTAACATGAAAAATGTTGTTTTTTCCTGAGTGAAGAAAACTCAGGAAATTAAATTTTCGTAAGGGTACCTATCAATTGACACCAATAGGCATTGATCGATTAAGTTTAAGCGCTAACCAAATGCTAACAACTAAACTCACAAACTGAATATAAAATATGATACTGATTTTTGTTGTGACATTCAAGTTCAAAACTAGACTTTCAAAATGGATTGATTTAACATGGGCAGAATGTTAAAAACTGCTCAGTTCCACTTGAATTAGGCACTGATGATGTTACTTTGAAGGATGATGAAAGCCTAATAATTAGGCTGGTTAAGGACAAAACATTACCAAATCACTCATGGAATATACATATACATGAATTATGCAGATAGATGAATTTCGAATTACAGAATTACTGATCAAATCATGAAAATAATTAGAAAAAATTAAATGATCAAGAATGAATATAACAGTGATTAAACAGTATCCATTACTATTCATGGTTACCAATGAAAGCAGTATGAACTAATAATGGTTCACTTGTAAAAAGAACTCATTACATCATAAGTAAAATCTGAGTTTAAAGGTAGAAGAAATTTCTGTTAGCTCATGAGCGCGATCGATAAATATATCACCATATTAGTACTTTAATTATCATATGAGCAAATTATAAACTCTTTTAACACTGTGTATACATAAACTTTGAATTGTTTAAAATAACTATGTGATAACTGGTTTGTCATTTTCATGATTAACATTAAACCGACTGCGTTTCTTTTCATTACCCTTAATGATAAATTTTGTGGGTGTAATTAAAAATTTCAATAAAATAATGATAAGTTTAAATGTTCATGAAATATGTGCTCAGTTTGTCCATGGGTGCACTTTTTTTTAATTGGCTGTAAATCAATTCGATATAAAAGTTTATTAGTTGAATCTTACGGGAATCATTTAGTTTTGATTGGATAGGAAATTTTAATGACTTGAAAATCATTGATATTGAATGATCGATTGTTTTGAACTGCTTCATATGAATCACAGTATTAGTGTGATATCTCTACACTAACCAATTATTTTAGTGATACAATGTGTAACAAAAAGTTAGATATCTATCAATCTATAAAGTGGAGAATAATAGAAAGTATAAGTTATGAAATGACTTAAAATAGGAGCTTTAAAAAAACCAATGTAATTTGCCGATAAATGAACCTCTTCCACAACCATCCAAACATCAAAGCGGCCTTCAAAACATTGTATAGAAACGTTGAAGGAAGAATTTCGAGGTTTATAGAAGCCTTGGTTATTCGTAAATAACTCCCCTTGTGTGTCCAGAAACAATTTGTTATAACCTTGAATTTACTCTGGTAATCTTTAAGCCTAGGGTAATGTGACAGTTTCCTACCCTATCTTATTCTTTCTATAATACGTTAATTTTATTTCTCCTTCATTTACAATTATCACCTTATGTCCATTTGAACTTTTATTTAATTGACCTTTTATTAATCATTTAAAATACATTGGCAAATATATGTGTGACCAGATTGTTCGAGATTTGTAGCTAAAATACATCACAATGACGTCTTCTCACTGTTCTATCAAAATTTATAAAAGGGACAAATTATTTCAACCATCTTTGAATTGTATTTATACGACCTTAAAGTTTACTAATATATATATATACATATATCTCGACTTTTCATAAAGTAGACTAAATGATAGAGATACGTAAAACAATTCTATCTACGGATTAACTTTAGCTTGTCATTATTTTGTGACATATAGATCTGCATTATTGTGATGTTTGATCGAACATCATTCAAACAAATATTCCTTTATTATTAGAAACCGTTTGAACTGTACTTACACTCTCATAATGATAATGTGTAACTGACAAAATGTACACTTATCATGCAATATGAAATTATTTTTAATTCATTGTTAACGTATACTTTTTATTCCGGTATATTTAGTGGGATCCATTTTAAATAATTTTAAAATAATCATCATCCTGTCTATTAGTGCTTCCTCAGACTATTAAAGGTTGATAGTGATTTTGTTTCCCGAAGGTCATTATAACAATAAACTTGATTTTTTTAAAAGATAAGGTCAATTGAAATGTAATCAAACCTAATAGAATGTGTGATCAGAAGTTGATTACGGAAAATATTACCAAACTGTACTGGATTTAAACATGATACTGTTACGGAGTACTTTATACAAGGTCAAGTTAATCAATTTTATGCTTTTAACGAATTTCGTAAGGCTAAGTCATAGAAGATTATGGCGTACAGCTCATTGTTGTTAGTACTTAAATGTAGGCAGATATTATAGTTATTAATATTATCACCATAAAAATAATAATCATGATAGCTATAGCACTATTAATTACTATTTTTATTGTAAGTGGTCATAAAAAAGAAAGTACACTTATTTAATATAAACATCTAACAATTTCTTTCACTAAAATTTCAAATTTCAAATGTTTGAATATTTTTCACAAAATAATGTGAATTTAGTCATTTATGTAATGTGATGAATGTTCATTTTGAATACAATTCAGTAACCAACACATACCATAATATTATAATGCTAACCATCTATCATTTGAGATTTATGTATAGAATTTGGGTAAATATGTATATACCAATGATGATTAGATAAACGCATAGGTAAATAGGACAAACCATACGGTTTAGTTAATATTTCGTTGAACAGTATTCATCGCAATGTAAACATATAAAATTTCATTTCGAAATAAGCTGAACTAACTGGTCAGCATAACAATTTTCAGTTAGAGCTTTGAAGATTTTGTGATTATTACACATTTGAAATCATCAATCAATCATTGTTAGACCACCATTAGAAACCTGGAAGCACTGGACAGCCGTTTCGTCCTCCTATGGGACTCATCAGCAGTGCACATCCACGATTCCTGCATCTCACAGGATTCGAACCCGGGACCTTCGGTATTGTGCGCGAACGCCTAACCATCGGGTGTAGGCAGTAACTACCAAAGACAAATGGGTGAGATCAATCAGAGTTAGACATTAAAACCGTCGGATGCCGGCCCAGTGGTCCGATGGTTAGGCGTTCATGCATAATACCGAAGGTCCTGGGTTCGAATCCTGTGAGGTGCAGGAGTCGTGGATGCGCACTGCTGATGATTCCCATACCAGGACGAAACAGCCGCCCAGTGATTCCAGGTTTCTAATGGTGGTCTAACAATGATTGATTGATGATGTTAAATGTGCATAACAATTTTGTTGCTTAGTTCAGATAATACTGTACGCTATTAAATTAAAAACAACGATTTGTATAAATTTCATATAGGAACAGAAAGTCAATGAAAATTAAATCAAAATAATATTTTGGTTGACCTATCTACCTTACAATATTATCATTATTGAAATAATTATTTAACCACTTAAGCATTAGTACGGAGAGGGCATCTAAATAATTATGCACCGCACGAATTGTTGAATCTATGAGTGGGCTGGGATTCTGAACGGGTATCCAAACAAAAACAGCGATTAGTTTGTTTCATTTTCCAAAACTAGTGTACCTGCTATCGCAAACAGTAACATTATTTTTGCTTTCAAGAATAAGACTAACCATTAATCAAAATAACAAGTAAACATTATTTCCTGAAGAATATCTATCAAATAACTGCTGATTTAACAGAGTAAATTCAATTATCACGTACATCTAGATTACAAATTAGCAGCGAACACTTTAACATTAGCCAGTAAACTAAATGTTCAAGGGTTAACTAAGTCGCTTACAATTTAAATACTAACTGTGAGTCAGCTTCACTGTCCTCAAGCAGAACAGTAAATTGATAACGAAAGGTGAAAAATATATTTATGTAATTAAGGACATTACAGTGGCAAACATTTATCCTCGTGCAATCAATAAATGAAGTTTGAAAATTATATTTCGATCGGCCTGCGCACGTTTCTTAGAAATGTTCACCATACTGACCTAAAACACCTGTTAGATATCTAGTGGTGATACGTAGACTTGCCATTTAGGATGCATCGCATGTCCTGCTACTGCTCTGTGACACCACAGGTTGGACGATGAAAACCGGGATACTAAAGATGTGAGTTTCAACTAAAGAAAGCATAAAAATTTGCGTTACATAGGCAGATTATCCATGTTACTTGCCCTGAGTTCTTATTCTGTGGCTTTGCATGTTAGTCCATAGCCATCAGCATCTTCGTTCAAGTTGTTATTTAGGTCATTATGTTCTTCCGAATTTATCGAAATAACATTTTACTTTCCTGGAGGGATTGTAGTGGTAGTTGTTGTAGTTGTCATGATGTCGGTCGTGCAAATCCACGTGCCCCGGCATTCTTTCGTCTTCTTCTGGTATATCGCTAGTTTTTGGTGGTACAAAAGCAGTTTCAGAAATACATTTCAAGTCTCTCAATAATGATCTAGTTCACAAATTGTGTTCTGCATATCAAGAACATATGGGTCGAACTTTTCATTTGCTTACGAAGCAACCTCTCGACTTTACAGCTGACATATTGCAGGGGTCAGTTGGTCTTGCAGATGGAAAGACCATGAATGAAGCCCGAAACAGCGCTTGTTTCTGCTGTTCTACGTAAACATTTGCAGAAGTACCTGAATCCATTATTTGGGCTGAAGTAACAAACTGAGCATAGACTTTAGGACTGAAGTGTGCCTAATTAGTTTAGGCAGTTTCGAAATTCTATGTGCTGACTCCACAAAACTGGTACTACTCTGTTAAAACAGTTTTGAAGCAGGCCAAAATGTACTGAACTGTTTGTGCTTCTTCTGTAATAACTGGTCACGGATTTATCTTTGGAAGGACTGACCTACTTTTTCTATCGTCGAGGTACATTTGGAAACTGAAATACAAATAAGCTTTAGTAAATATTGTTTACCTGTCGATATTCTTGGTTTACATTAGGCGAAAAAATTTGCTACCTCAGGCTGTTTAGTATGATAAGCAGCGAAATATAAGATACTGATTAACATAACCGTATTATGTGTATACGGCAGAATAGGTAGTTTGAATCAAGAGACATTACCATGATTGTAGAAGCGATGGTCAATGAATCGTCTAAGACAATTCCTACAGGGCTACGATTACCTGTTGCTTGTCTAAAGAAATGCAATATTTACTAAGCAATGAGGTTTCTCGACTGAGGAAACTAAAGCAAATCGGCACTGTCACAAAATCATATCTAGTGCAACAGTTTGGAAAAGAAATAAATTTCCGTCGTTCGATTTATAGGTCCCGTCCAAACCAGTGGCATGAAGGTAACGGTTCATCGAATTAATTTGATACACGATTAGACAGAAATAATTTTGTAACTATTTTCATCCAGTCTATAATCACAGTATCCTCTCAGTGAAATTATATAACTTCTGAGCCTTTTATAACTTCTTTCAGTTTATTCATTAATATCCTGATATTAATTATCTGGGAGATTAACCTGAGAATGTGCTTTTAGCCTCAAATTGTCCTGTTAGTATAGACGCTTCCAAAATGAAATGTACACATAATGTACACTGACGGAATCGAACATAGATCCGGTTAGCTTTCGAAACCATGAGCTATTGTGATAAACCGAATAGTTACGTTCATGATCGTCGCGTACGTTTCGACAAATGACTTTCCAGTATTCTTGGAATATATAAACGCCGAATAACTGAATTTCGATGAATCTCCGGACGAAACCGCCTTATAAAATTACTATACAAACCTCCTTTGAATGACGATTAGAATTTTTCCCGGCGGCTTTCAGACCACTTCTAGAGTATACAAACTTCACAAATGGTTTCTGATCCCTATGGAACTGGGAATCACAAAGAGGAAAATAGCAACGCGTCACCTGTTTGAATTGTCTCATTGTATTTTCGAGCGTTTTCAGTCATCTAAACGCTACTAGAAACAGCATGCTTAAAAATAATCCACCTGTGACAATGACCACGTTCGAAATTGAACTAGCAGTAACAGTATCTTCATTACTTAAAATCATAGTCGCGAAAATGTTTGTTCATGCCTAAGTTATTGCCTGCTACATGACGATTGAACTTATAACAACCAGTAAGATCACTTTTAGGACGATTAATATTATTGGAAGACGGATCTGAGTAATGGGAATGCATGGTTAGCATTACCAAATTTCAATCAAAATTTAATTTAATGTCATTCCATTTACACAATGTCATTTTGTAATCATGAAACAACCCATTCTCAAAAACCATACAGTATAAGCGATGAAAAAAATTGGTTGAACTAATAATGAATTACAGATAAATTCTTTTTAATGTAATGAAAAGTTTTATTATTTTTAAGTTATTCACAAGTTATAGTTTCATAGGAAAAAAAATCATTTCTTTTTCAATATGGTTGAAGTGAAAACTGTGCATTCATTTACTAAAGTTTAATTGGCCGAAATAATTTGATTGTTAACGGTATTTATAAGTTTTCATTTCTGTATAAATAACTATAGAAATGTTTCTTAAGTTAGTTTTAGTTTATAGATTATAATTCTCGTAATATATATATATATATATATATATATATATATATATATATATATATAAACACACTATAAACAGTCTCTTAACACAATGTAACATTTTCTGTAGTAATTCAATATTTTTTTATGATGAACACGGAATCTATTTTTCAAATTTATATCACCACTTTGTACATTATCTGTTTCATCTTTTTATTTCGTTGAAACGGAGTATCACTAAGCTATAACAAAATAAAACTGTACACCATTTACAGAAATTTTTTTTTCAAAATTTCTGATTCAAACGATGTAAAATAGTGAGTGAATAGGGCGGGTAAACAAGTATAAGAAATGTAGTTGGTGTTTTCTTTTTTTTAAAGTCTTATGTAATGAGACCTAATTTTTTCGGTGAAAATTCAAAAATGCCATTTACATGTATTTAAAAAGTCAAACAGACTATTTTACTAAAGTTAGATAAAATTCACTGTTATGGGCTCGATAGTCAAATGAGTACGAACGCTAACATGATGGATGATTATGATGACTAGATTGACTGACAACATTTCAGTACTAAGCTCCAGTCATCTCCCATTGTAATAAGTATTTGAAAAAGTTTATGAAAATAAATGATGTATCTAGTTTAAGGTGTAAACGATGAAAGATCATCCACAAATTGAAATGAACCAATATTCATTTATTTGAATTGATACCTTTTATTAACAATGGACACGAACTGAGATTTGCTTATCATTAAGGAAAACTGAGAAGATTATGGGTTTATTTTCAAAATTATCGTTGATGTATAGCAAAAAACAGTGACAAAAAGTTTATTAATTCAGCATCAATTTTCATTTTCCTTAGAATAATCCATGATAAATTTTACTTGTCTCATTAATGTTGCAATTGTGTTTCAAAAATACTTGGATCAATAAATTTAACTTACTACCTTTGATAGCTTATCATTTAGAAATGTAATGAATGTTTAATTTTGTGTTTATGATCTACTGACCGTTGTTAGCTGATTTTATCTTATAATAATATTCATCAAAAAACCATCAGAACAAGAGGAAGCTATAGCTTTTATGGTTTAATCCGCAATACCTAAGCTTTATCCAGTCATAAGGTTATGTAATATCTATCTCACAACATACAAATAATTGTGCTAACATTGAATTGTTTAAACGAAAAATTTTTCCCGATCATTTCCAAGTTTAACGGTGAATATGATACTTTTAGACCACTGATGTAAAAATCATTCTACTAAATTTTCACTTTCATTCACTTTAGAATGTAGAGTTGCAGGAGTCGTAGATGCGCATTGCTGATGTCTCCCATGTCAGAACAAAATAGCCGTCCAGTGCTTTCAGGTTTCTAATGATGGTCTAATATAGATCTGTTCATGATTTCAATACAATAATATTAACATGAATATCACATACTACTGGTGAGTTAATGATGGACTAAAAAAATAATGAAACTCATCTAGCCACAGTTTTTACTTTCTATCTCTGATTAGTGTATATCAGCAATGATGAACTGCTTCATGAATTGATTGAAGATGAATAAATATACATTACTGAATTTTGACTCAGTGATCTGAGGTTAGCTTCAATGATATGAAGCTTCTTTCTTTAATCTGGTTATTGAATATTTAGTACATCGTACTAGGAATTCGTAAATATATGTTAACCAGATATCTATCTATCCTTGGTTATCGTAGCTCATCCATATGGTATCAGTAAGCGACAGAAGACAGCTTTAAACCTATACATGCAGAGCAGAAATACAATAACAGTTTAATGAAAAAAAGTGATTATTTAGAACAATATGTAACAATATAGTATTCGCTCTCCATCAGTATGTAGTGTATATTTGTTGCCAAATTTTAGAACTATGATTATTCACTCTTTATGTCTAGAAATTAATAAATAACTGTGTGATTTTCTGTTTTAATGTAGAAGAAAAGGCATTATTTGACATTTAACAAGTCAGGCTGAATTGATAAAATCCACAGAAATAATAATCATTATTGCAACTAATCAATGATTTATTTGCACAAAATAAAGTTAAGGCCTTTTGAAAATGCACTAAATATTGTTTTATGATCAATTCAGCTCCAAATAATAGAGGGAGAAAGTTAATAAACCAAACAAATTCTTGCCGATTTCGGTTATCACAATCAATAAACGATAGGTCACTAGTGCTATAAATAAAAAAGCTTGTGTTTTACCTAAAAACAATATGTGCCGTAAGCTGGTTGAATATTGGATAAAGATCATTGTAAATTTAACGAGTATTTTGTTCTGTCCCTGAAATTTAATAATATGCATCCGATACCCAAAAGTGAATAAAGGTATAGACCATGTGCTTACCCAGTAAATCATTGTTTGATATTAAAGACTCTTAACATGTAACTTTTTATTTTTATTATATTTGAGATTAATGATCGTTTATGCTCTTCTCATTGTTTAATGAGATGGTGGAGAAAATTTGTAGCTCAGCACAAACTTCAGATAGAAGTTTGTGCAGTTGATGTTTTTTAAAAGAACAATGAAAGCTCCACAACCGAAACTCGCAGCTCACAGAAAGAAACAACACCACGATCATTGTTTCGTCTTACGGCAGTCGGCTCAATCATCAAGATTCAAGCTTTTCGAAAAAGCAAGCAATAACCAACTATTTCACACTTTAGCTAGATTTTATGAACAACCAAAAACCTTAAAATAAAATGTGGAGCAACAGAGGTTCACATGTTAAGAATGGGAGATACTTATTCGGTTTGCAAATTTCGGTGAGCTTCTTCAAAACACATTTACATACAAACAGAGATACAGTTCTTATTACTTCAAGATTACGAATATTTAACAACTGTGGCGCTTATGATTCTCTTGCTTTTCAGAAAAATCGATAACCTACTTCACGAATTTGCACGCTGACCACGCTGACCCAGAAACTGATCAGATGAGGATAATAGGAGGTAAATTAGTACTTGACTGAACCCAATCCGGTTCATTACTCAAAATCCACACAGTAGACCAGATAAAAAATCACTCTTTAAGCACAATCATACCATAAGTGGTATAATAGAGAAAAAAAGCAGTAATTAGGTAACAGTAAAATATATTATGACAGTCGACTGGTCCACTTAACTTACAGTAAGCGAAACAGAGAGATTTAAACCGTTAAGTCATTTACTAATTATACAACAAAAGTAATAAGAATAATCATCCAAAAAAAAGTGTCAAGAGTTTTAATTTTCCAAGTACTCGTTCTACGATAACAGGATCGTTTTTATGGTATATATTCACCTCATAACATATTCAAAATAATTTACAAATTATCAAGTACAAAACGCAATTAATCATGAAGCTAAGTTCCTTTACATTAATAGCCATCTAGTATGATGTCGCCACAAGGCTTTTTTTAATAAATCCAAAGAAATAACAAACGAAATTGTCGTTTATCTCTCAGTAATTAGGGTCAAGGAGAAAACAGACAGCTGACTTGTTACACGATAATAATGATAGTGGATTTAATCATTCAGACGACAACCCATTTGCTATATTTATACACCGGTAATTCACTTATGTATGCGGTACTAACAAAACAATGTAACTAACTGTTAACACGTCTAACAAAACTAAAATGAAATTAATAATTTCGTTTAATCTTGATAACTTGAAAATTCTTCCTTATTTTAAATCATTTCGATACTGTGTAGAAGTTCATTTTGATAGTATTTCAAGAAAAGATAATATGAGACTTCGTGTATTAGGGAATTACAAAGGAATAATGTATTTTTTAATAACAAAAAGGCAGGTTATCAAGTTTGTACATACTTTAAAATAATTTCTTAGATCAATCTAGTGAGGTTCTAGATAGACGAATTTATGATTTCTAGCATTAACTGAATCATCTAGTGAATTTTATTTTAGATTAAAATATTATGCCCAGATCCATATATCATAGTAACATTTTTCATTATAGGGTTGTGGAGATTGTTGAGATTCATTGAAATCATGAATCGATCAATTTTAGACCACCATTAGAAACCTGGAAGTACTGGAGGGCGCGCGAACGCCTGACCTGCAGACCATTGGGGCAGCGCGAGACCGAAGGTCCTGGATTTCATTCTCGCAACCGAGGGCCGTGAATAAGCACTGCTTATGAATCGCATACTAGGATGAAACTGCTGTCCAGTATTTCCAGGTTTCTAATTGTGGTCTAACATTAATCAGTTCATGATTTCAAGATAATAAAATTAACATGAATATTTTCTGTTTTTTCTTAATAAAGATGAATTGTAACAATAATTTAAATAATATTCTATGTTCATTCGGATATTTATGAACATTTAGGTAAAATATGGAAATTTCATTTAACTCATACTGACCGTAAGAGTAGAAAATGTGAACTATTCCAAATGAATGATTGTATGATATATTCACTACAAAACCGGATAATTATTATGTTCTCAGTTGGCCATGCATGTGATCATATGTTTACACTGTTGAGGTACTTAACACTAAGATATTACAGTTATTCAATAGCCAGTAAATTTAATACTTTGTTTATTCAGAAATTCATTCCAATTTTTTTTATGTATTGAAATGATAAATTATTTTTTGTGATAATATAATTATCTACGACTGACCGTAAATAAAGATGCTAAATGGAAATATATTTTCACTAAACTAAATTTAGGCGTTAACTAACTGGTAATAGACAAAAGGTAGAGTTATAAAATAGACCACTTCGTATGATTGAATCATTTAATGCTGTGATTAATCAGACAGAACAAGTAAACCGTTATTTAAATCATATCTTGTATATAAAACAAATAAATCTCCGATATATGCATTTAACCAAACATTTGATTATATTGGAAATAGGTTGTAGTGAGTACGGAATTAAAAACAAAAAGGGAGTATAGAATACAATGATCGATGTCTACATAATATTTTTCTTGGTTAATGGACTGTAACAGAATTTATTTTGAACTGTAATTTGAACATTGTCATTCTAAAATTTTCGGAAAGATTTTAAACACAGGATTTTTTCAAAATACAAATTTAATTTTTATTACACAAGTTTCAGGAGACGAATCAATCATGCCATTATTTCTCTGCCCTGTGTAGACATAATTTGGTGTGTTTTAATCTAATTGAGTGGGATATTTAAACCCCTTTTTTTAAAAAAAATTTAAATAACTTTCAGGGATAACAATATGACATCTATAAAGTTATAGGTTTTTAAAAGTTACAGGTGAAAGAATACGTTCATTTCGTAGAATATGATTCATAACTTTTGAGGCGAGGCGCATTATGGTAATCCCAAGTAATATGATTATTAATTCACAAACGATCGTTATTGACGATCAACTATCTAAATACATAAGCACAAAACATCTATAAATGCCATAAACATTTTTGGCAAGGTTTGTCAAACAAATGGTCGATTGCATACAGTATTTAATGCTTTAAAGTTTAGATTTGGATATTTAAAAATTCACGCACAAAGTGATGAACATAAACCTCAAAGGAAAACTAGGGTTAATTCGACTCAAAATTGGAGGGATGTTTATCGATTTTTTTTCGAGAAAGTCACTACAGACGTGTATTTAATAGATGAGTCAGTCACTTCAGAATGACTGATGAGATATTTATTGTGTAACAAGTGAACTGAAAAACTCTGAATAGCAGTGTATTCGATCGGTAGCCGGTTGATTTAGTACATTCACTGAAGATTTTCTGACCAGCATTTATATCTTTATTAAGTTATCATCGGTTGCTTACTTTGGTGGTTTTCAAGGAGACAAAACGCAATAGAAACTCACAAATCTATCTTAAAACAGATTGCATTCATTAATATTATCGAGGAGAGGTACTTACTATTTAAATTTTTGCAGTAATCATGATCTCAGTCACATGTTTTTAGTAGTGGTTGCCTAATCGAGTGAACTTTACCTTACTTCAGAACTGATTTTAGATGTAGTTTAGTGGTGGCATCTCCGTATACGTAAGTTGATAACATTTACGTTTGTATTTGTTAGTAAGCTTCATGTCCCTGCGTTGATGAATGCCACTCAGTAGAACTATAAAATTTAATCCTCTTCTACCTATCGTCTTTAATCGTCTATCAACAAAATAATTATATTTACTCACTAGATGTCCACTACATGAGTGACTATATAGTTTGCGTCACTAATGCTTCATTCAAACAAATAAATTACAAATGATCCATGTTAACAATGATGAAGATTTTTCAAATAATTTGATTTGCTCATTACACCAGGATATAAAGATCATTTATTTTAACCGTGTTCCCTGTGGTGGAACTCTATTCAAACTTCATTGAATGTAACCTCACGAAACCGTTTTCATAATTAAGGAAAGAAATGTAAGTTTTAGACACATTATTTATGTAGATAACTTTAATTGTCAAACCTGACCGAACTTAGGCGAAACATTTTATTTTGTATCACCGTTAGAGTCTTCGATTTGAAAAGCTACTTTGTCGTCACTGTCTTCATGAGAAAAGCTTATATAAGACCACACTGAAATTCAATAGTCAGTTTTATAAACACTGAGAGTTTATAATAGGATTATTTCAGTAAAAGAGTGACCGAAATGCATTTTAGTTTCTAGAGTTCAACCAGCGCTAGGGAGGTGACCAAACAGTGATTGCAGACATATCTTGCCGATGAGTGCCAATTAACATAGAAAATCGATCGAAGAGGCTTCTTTATCGACTACTTCTGACCTTAACAGAGTGTTATTGCAAAAAAACCTCAATGCTTTTCATTCAAAAGGGGAAAAATTACTGACAGATAAATCGTCTACTTTCCGTCAGTTGATACTACCATTAATTCAAATAATTTACATTCAATTATATATCTCTGTGAAATAATTTATACGCAAAAATTGAATTCAACTAAAGAATTACGGAATGCCAAAGAGCCATGAACATTTAAACGTCAACTCATTTTTTGCGTCCTAATTTCTGTTTTTCCAAACTAATCCTATAATTTCGAAACTGTTTCCTCCCGTGCACAGAGTACACCTTTAGATAAGACAAAAATTGCTGAATAGACTTACATCTCATTAGATAAATTATTCTCAACACAAATCCATTCAGACAATCAAAATGAATGAATATAACACTTTATTTATTTTTATGGATCTACTATCCTTATACTTTTTGAATAAACAGAAAACATTTTTAACTAACTATCTTGAACATTAAGTTCTTTGATACCTGATACTGTAATAGAATAAGTTGATTGTTTCAGAAAAAAATATTCACAAATCAAGTTTAAATTGTGTGTATTTGCCAACCAAAATTCAATTTTCCAAAGAAAAAAACCGAAATAAAAAAAAACAGTAGTTTAAATAGCATGATTATTTTATATATAGACTTACAGCATTTTGTTTTTTAGAAAAAATGTGATTGTTTATACTAAATAGAATGTGACAATTTTACAGAAATATAATCCTGAAGTTGACAATGTTCTTTAGTGATGAATTTGTTTTCGCTTGTATATATATCATAAAATTCCACTAGAATTTGAATGTTTTTTCAAACAAATAATTAATATCAATTTATAGTGTCGTAAATTAATGTATGAATTTTTTTCTGCCGACCTATGGATTATAACGAATTGACTTGCTAGTTTTAGAAGATATGTTGAATGTTCAAATTGTGGTTAGTGTTCCTTTCGCTGTGCATATATATATATATATATATATATATATATATATATATATATATAATGTTTTGCACCATGGGGCATAAAGGTGCTACGCAATTAATACAGGCTTCTTATCATCATCAACATCATCCATGTGGGCGTTGCCATCTTCCTAACCATTACACAGTTGTATTTTCGTCCTTTTTTTTTCTCTCTACTTGTTAGGGTTTTAATTACTGCACTTCTCATTTAATAGTTTTCTTATCGTCATTATATTAGTTTTTTGTTGTGATTTTTTATTTTTAGTATTTTGGATTCCTTTTTATTTACCCCCTAATACTATATGAATTGGCAATTTTGTAGAAAGAAAATTTCACAGGCTACTAACTGGTTTATAGTTTCCTCGCCTTGTATGCGTTACACACAAATGAAAAAAATAAGGATATTATTTTATTCAACTGTTACTTGCATCTATGATTCGAATAATGTAACTGTGAAATGAATACACACTGTTTGACTATCACTTTCTTTATGTATCACATTTGTGTGCTTTTCACAATATTTAATTGCCTCCTATTAGCTACCAGTTAATATTAGAATTTACTACAATCATCGGTAAATGAAAAGAACTGATTGATTTACGCATGTAGATATGCAGTGTCCACAATCACATACATTTATGTATATATATATATATATATATGTGTATACGCTCAAATGTACCTGTACATTGATATATTTAGGATACGTTTACATTACACTGATTTCAGATAAATAATGTACAATTTGATATTACAAGTTAAGAAGGGAAATCAAGTAAGTTAGCGAATGAGCGAGTGTTTATGAGGCAAATGAAGTGAAAGAGAACAAGATAATTTTCACAAAAGATCAGAATAGAGAAAAGCACTTGTCATGTATTGTTCCATATTTAATCAATCAATTTTCTATTCGATAATAAAAGCATCAAATGAATGATGTGCATTATTTCCACTAAAAGGTGTATAAAAGTAACAGAAGTATGTGACATAGAACAAGATAGTCTTAAAATAAATTGTGTTTTGTTTAGTTAAACATAATGTCATGGTATTTATTAGTGTGAACGAACTTTCTGATTACTATGGTTAGCAAATTTAAATTAGGTCACTCTAGTATGATGCTAGCGGCGCTTGTAGTAATTTGAAGTGTTGGTTTCAACATGTGTCACCCCAAAAATGTATCCCTTTTGAAATATAGTTTTTGGTAAATAAGCCATTACCACTGGCAGTAGCCAAGCATGGAAGAAATTGTGGCCCCTGAAAAAATTTCCGTAAAAATATTATTTATATTTATTATATATATATTTATTATTTATTATATATATATATATTATATTATATTATATTATTTATAAGAGTCTGTATTTTTTTTACTGTTAACAATCAGAGTTAAATTCCATCAGTCTGGAATGATATCCAAGATTTAATATTATTGAAAGATTGTGTCACCAGTCTTGTTGGTAGCATATAAACATCGTCATAAAGTTGCTGTTGGAGAGAAAAGTGTTTGCAAACCGAAATGGATGGCGTGTTCAGGGTGTATAGAAGACCAGAAGAAATGTGAGGAAAGGTAGTGAATAACCTGCTTGTATTGCAAATGGATGAGTAAAGATTATGTGTGCATATTTTGTAAATAGACTCTTCTCTTGACGTCTTCGTACTTTAGTAATGAACAAATACTGAGTTATTTTTATTTTAAGACAAAAGACGATTGACATCAAACCACTTCTTTAAGTACATGGGTTTTCACTTCAATAAAAAAACCGGACACAATTGTAACATCAGTATAATAAGATCATCCAATTAGTCTTAGCTTTCAAAATATAGAAAATGAGAAAAAATATTGATAAATACTACAACAGTTTGTCACAAAATGTCATCTTCGTAAAGTCAAAACGCTATTTTAAAATATTAAAGATTCTCAGTGTGAAAATTAAAACAACATACATAAGCGAACAATACGGTTTTCAATTAGATAATCCATCAGGCTTTATTCTGATATACATGAATATCGATATGAAAATTTTCATTAATTATGAATCAGTGATCACAATGTTGACTTAACGGAAAAATACAAAGATAAAAGCAAAACAGTTAGCATTTTATATCATTAGAAATTTTTTGTTTGTAAGCCAATCACTAAATCTCCGATCTTTTATTCCAAATATTTTACTTGGTACATTTATGTTCGAATTTTCTCATTCTTTAGTATGTTATTGGACTCATTTTAAGTATACATGACCAACATTAAATGACAATAACATAAATACCTAGTAGTTGTTATTTCTGTTTACTTGATAGCTTATGGTGATTGGTGTACATTTAATATCCCTAAAATTTTACAAACAACGAAGCCCCAGGATTCGTCCAAAGCAACAGATATCTAGGCTTCCGATTTTCCTACTACATAGTAGTTAACAACAGAATTTTATTTAATTTGTTTAGTTGAGATATGTATGCAGTTTGATGTTAGTTATCAAAAATCTGTCAAATACCTAATAATTAAGGAAAACCTAACAGATGAATTGTCCTCGTTGAAATCATTAACTAATCTAAGTTATATCGCCATTTAAAATTTAGAAGCATTGGAAGGTCGTTTCGTCTTTTTGTGAGACTCCTCCTTAGCAGAGCGAATTCAAGACTTTCGATTCGGTCTTCCCTTGAGAACTTCTATCAGCTTACACTTATGGCCTCGTATGCTTGACGGTATTCATTATAGGGAAATCTGAAAAAAGTCCCTTCATGTATGTGATGAAATCCAATAATTTGTATCTCTAGTGTTCGTTAAGCAAATGTTATTTATTGCATCAGTGGCAATAAAATGTAGGTAGAGTTTTCTTATTTATCATTAGCTTTATAGATCATAACCATTAACAATGCCAGTTGTTCTGGTTATAAACCCTTTTGTGCAAAAGAAAATCCTCAGTCTATGCAAACGTTTTAGTGATAACACGAATTGTTATTTTTAAAAAATGAATTTATCCTTAATTAACTAATCAAGAGTCCAGAAAATGAGTTATTCTATCTATTGGAAATCATGATGCAATATGTTTACTTATGCAACCATTAGAAGGAACAAAATGTACAAATCGTAAATAAAACTTTCTTTTTTAAGTGCAAACTATAAATAAGAATTTGTAAAAACAAAATACTAGTTAACAAAGAGAAAAGTGAAATGAACATGTTCTTGTTCAGTTGATAAATAAAGTGACAATCGTACAAAAAACTCTTATCCAAAATCAAAACTAATACAATATTTCTTAAGCAAAAAAGTTAAATTTTTATTGAAATATTCTGTAAAATTAAAAATACCTAGATGGTTGATGGTCACTCAATATGTGACATAACTATATCATGAATAAGATAAACATTGTGGATTATTGTCAGTAGGTTACTGAATAAAATCCAGAGGTATTTTTAGATTTTAAATGTTAGAGTGTGTTAATTACTATCAAAACATTACAACACTAACAATATTCATGATTTTAGACAAGAAAATAGGATGAATACTTAGTTAAATGGAATTATCAATCACAATATCATTCTTATTTACTCAAATATATGTTATCACATAGCTTAAGCTGTGTTACAGAGAAACACTGGAAAGTTATTGTATGCATTTAAAAAAGGAGGAGTCCTCAAATAACAAACGAAAAACTTACTGCATTTCAATATTTTCGGTGTAAATTACTATCTTTATTAGTGTTTCTATTTTTCAAACATACCTACTGTTTTGTGGATAGATCTCTACAATTCATTTTTTGGACAAAATACATAATACTTATTTTATCTTGTGAATATTGACCAGTTGTTTTATTTTACTTGTAAAGATAAGTCATTATCTGACAAGAACAAGAAAAGCATCAATCTTTGTTACCCTCAATATTTGAAAGTAATTTTAACGATTTTTCACCGAATTTATATTTTAACTGATTGATAACATATGTTATTGAAGAAAATAAATATTCATGAAGCTATATTCATTAATCTATGCTTTCTAATGATAAGTGTTTAGCAATTCTAAACTACAGTTGATCCTAAGTTTTAAAACTTATGAAGGCACTAAACACGCAAGCAAACAGTAGTGCCTGATGGTTACTTTTTTTCAATGTATGATTGACTGGTTTGTAAAATCAATACCCTACAATCGATCATAACACAATTTGTTTTTATTCACTTCGAATTTCAGCTTAATGGTTAAGCTGATAGGATGTTGTGGAGATCGAATTAACTTGTGGATTGCTTTCGTCACGTAGGACGTAGGACCGTCAAAGTACAACGAGCGTTTCGAAGTATAAAGAAGAAGTACAAATGTCAACAATGGCCTCACATTATTTTTGTGGTGCATTGAAAATTGGTTCAAGTGGGCATTTTTCTACTCTATGTCAATGAAGTAGTTCTGATTATTAGAAGTTTACCTAGATATCTGAAGGACTTATGGTTGAGTAGTGGTCCAGACTGTTGAGAAGTATCGCACTAGCGTGTAATATTTATTTAGTGCTGTTTGATTTTCACTAGTACCAAAGATGATATCATTTTTATGCTAACAATTTGTCATTTACTGAAAATTCAAAAACCTTGCTTACTAAGGAACCATGATTTTCATTATATAAATATATCCTTTTTAAGATCATACGTTACAATCCTGTTTATTCATAATCAATCATCTACCTATTTATTGTTTGACCAATTAAATAATGCTTAACATAAATATAAACACTACTTTCTAAAATTGATCTGTTTGAATAATAATGAAATCAAAATGTTTCATAAATGCATGACTTGATCTTTCTTGTTCAACGTTGTACCGTACAACGGGAAAATCATTTTCTCTCCAGTATTGATGAAATTATTTCTGATAGGTTTGGTTAATTTACTTTTAATTTACAGTCCAAGAAGTGCCCTTCTCCCAGAGTAACATGATAATTCTGCGTTCGTTATATATATATATATATATATATATATATATAGTTTTTGTAATAAATTTTAGTTAAAAACAGTCCAACTGAAATTTTTCAAAAATTTTTCATGAGATAAGTGTGTCAGGCTAGTGAGATGATGAAAACTGTGTCTCTGTTTGTGAAGATGAATGACGCAAATCTCAAATTCCTAGCAAAATGTAAGCTCATAAATCTCGAAAAAAATATATTTGTTAACAAGTGTTTAAGAAACTTATGGGTTCCACCATTAATATTCAAACTTTTCATGTTAAAATGAAGTGTATTAGAAATTTTTCGCCATATATTCCTTAATCGATCGATGATGATCAACATTATCACTATCATGATCACTGGGAAGTTAAGAAACACACATGTCAAATAAACATTTGACAAATTCTCAATATACTTAAAAAAAAGTCGAAATAATTAGGAGAATTAAAATATTCGAGGATGCTTTCATTCTGTTGACTTTACATTTTTCAAATGAGTTTAAATAATAGGGACTTACTCAATGAATAACTGAAAGTCAGCTTAATTAACTTAATATACAGTACACACATTTCCATTTCAGTACTTATAAATACATGTGGACAATATTTACAGTTGAGTTATTCACTTGAGAAGTATTTCATACACCGAGATCTTAATAAATAAATACTGTCAAAAATAAATATCACTCAGCATTGATGTATATTTTTTTATTAAACAGTAGCAATGATAGATAGATATTGTTAGGAAACCTAACCGGAGATAATTATACATAAAAGACTGTTTAATATATGTGACAAAAACTTCATTATTTCATATTTCTCAGTGAAAATAAAAATTGTATTTTGATATGTTAGATTATTTAAGCCAGTCAATGGAAAACCAAAATAAGGGATTATTAACAATTATAAAAGACGCTTTACTTTCATTGCATAGTTTTGATCTAGTGTCTTGATTAAATATCTAATTAGTTTGAGCTACCTGAGCCTCAAAGAACATAGTATCCAGTTGAAACGCTCGAAAGATTCCGTAACCGATTAATGATGACGTTGGATTTATATCATAAATCGATCTCCCTTAGACCACCATTGAAAATTTGGAAGCACGAGATGGGTGATTCATTTAAATATGAGGCTCCTCAGACGTTCATTTAGACGACTCTGCAACCAGAAAACGAACCCAAAACTTTTAGTCTCACACACGAACGTTTCAGCTCTAGACCACTAAGCCAGCATCTAATAGTGTTAAGGTCCAAATGATTTGTCTCATTTAAAGTAAGAAGCAGCCGTCCAGTTCTCTCAGGTGTTCAATACAAGTCTAACTTAAATTAGTTCATGACTTCAATAAAATCCAACAACCCACCCACATAGGCCTACACTATCAGTGAGATATTTTATCGTTTAATTGTTAAATTCTATTTCTCTTAAGACTAATGAAAAATTATATTTTTAAGGCAATCAACAATTATTTCACACGTTATTACACCCAAATACTACGTAACCAAGAAGAATGTGTGAATTATGTCGGAGTAAAAAGTAATTTCATAATTTACAAATAGTTAGATTAAATATATAAAATAAGACATGATAATAACTGTGTGAAAAGCTTCTACAATTTATGTATATCATCCATTTTTTGCACATAATATGGTCACGAGGAAAATGGAGAATATTATTAAAAGGTACGTTTACTACTATTGTAATGTACAAAAAATATTAGTTAATTCATGTAACATTTATTTTGGGTTCTAGTAATTTCACAGAAAAAATGAAGATGAAAATGTCTTTTTTGTTTGAATTTCGACATTTATGATATGAATAATGATGAGGTGGAAAAAAAGAGAAGTAATGCAACAAACTGGTTTTGTGTTTGTCTAATTTGCTACATATTTTTTTCTTACTTACATTTAGTTGTTGTAAATTAACTAATTAACAAGAAAAATACAATTTCGACACTTGTCACGACTTTTTTCCCGCAGTTTTTACATTACATAATCTTTTTGGATAGTTGCCAAGTTGGTAAACAGATATTTATGCCTTAAATTATTTTTTGATATGTAGAAAATTTCCAATTTATAGTCAATTAGTTCATTTCATCAAATTGGTGTTTGCTGATTAGATGCATTTCGTTATAGAGGTAAAACCGAAACCTAATTTGCAGATAGAATAGTGTGGTAGACTATGCAATCCCGACCGTAACTGCTACTTTGACATGATGGTCGGGCTTGCCTAGCCTGGAGACCCAACCGAGCTATATCGACTGCAACAGATGTTCCTGTAGGCCAGGTCGATTGAAGAAGGATGAGACTAAAAGCCTACCCAAGGTCTGAGGGCGAAGTCGTACTGATGACTGCAGAGAGGTGTGACAGCAGTAAGGTGTTTTCCTTGGACAACCAGCATCTGCAGCGATGCTGCCTTCTCACAAAGAAGGAAGGGTTAGAAATGGTCGACCCTAAAAATGTCACACCTCACCCTACCTCACGCATATTTGTCTCTGGCGGTAAGGGCTTTAAAACAAGAATGGAGCTAACACTTTAAATGCAACCCATAAAAAGGCCGTGCATGACCGGCCTCAAGCAGTTGTCCCTTGGACTCTGTGGTCACGCTTCCAGGTCTCTAAGATCGACACTAATCTACCTTCCTTTTCAGGTTCCTCACGAAACACCCTTCCACGGTGTGAGCAGCCTGGAAGTGACAACCGCCCTCATACCCGTAACAGCACACAAGGTCGAATCGGTCAAAATCAAATCCTTCCTACACCCCCTAACATCCCCCTTATCTTCATGACGGACTGACTGAGATTATGCAATCCTTACTACTGGCCAAAATTCAAAAATATTTGATGAAGAGCAAAGTTAATTTGAAAGTGGATAACTGTTCTGATAGTTGTAAAAGTTGCATGAATTATACTAAACATTGCTAAAGTTAGAATAATGTTAGATGGAGAGATTTTCCTACCATTGTTTATTTATTTTGTAAATGTCATATTATAACATTATGTGAAATGTGTTTTTATTGACGAAATAATGTTGTACCTGTAATACAATGACAAAACGATTGTCTATTAACCAATGAGACGTAGTGAAATTTATCATTATTGTGTAATCACTGTTTTATATTTAAAAAGTATATTACTTTAATCAGATTTTTTGTAGTGCTATTAAAGTCAGACATTTTCTACTGGTGTACATATATGTGTAACTACTTGAAAAATCTGTGTTTTTTTTCATTTTGCAAATGAAACAACCAGTCCAGAAGAGAGTTTACTTCCTGTGACGATATCGACAAACCCTGAACTAGTAATTACAAAGATGAATCAACTGAGTTAATATTTACAATTTTATCGAGTTAAGGAATGTTGTTTGTTTCCATTCTAATTTGGAGTTTTAAGTACTCCAATAAAAACCGAGACTGAATGAAGCTCAAAACATTAGACTCATTATGTGTGTTAAATATAAGAAGTCACTGGCAATGGAACTAACACTGACCAGTCAGTCAATCAGTTGCAACGTACAACTTCGTACGTATGTACATCACTTCATGTTGCCATACCACATCAGCACAGAGACGCAACTGTCAGTTCAAATCCAATGTTAGAAGAATTACTTCTAATGGAAAAAATTCGGATTTGAAGATATTATTCAAGAAGTATAATCCAATGAGATACGTTTAGAAAGACAGAGGTAGAGGTGTTGACGAACCCAGAAGATTAGGATTTGAGAGAACACAAATAATAAATGCACCTGCGCCATTGCAAACGATTTTGAGCCATGTCATTTCGGGTCTCTAACGATTGGTGACTTGCGTCTCGCGGACACCAACCAGGTAGTCTACATCTACCAATATGATTCAGTCCACTTGTCAGTGACTTCATGGACTTCTGTCACGTTTTGGTTTGGCCGCCCCTAGCTTTCTTCCAATCTACTCCTACACCACAAAACATAGCTCGTCGAGGCAGTCGGTGGTTAGCCATACGTAACACATGTCCCAACCACCTCAACTGATGAAGTTTCGATACTTCATCCATTGACCTGCCATCTTGACCCAGCACCCGTTCCCTTACAGCAGCATTGCCTACTTGGCTGTCCCACAATACTCGAGCAATGATTCAGATATACCTATGATCAAATACTAGTCACCTACGAATATCTTCTACTCTTAACGGCCATGTCTAGCATCCATATAGGAGAACGAAGCGAACTGCTGCAAAGTACACTCGTTCTTTGGTTAGCAAAAGGATATATCGCCTACACCATAAGTGACGCAAGTTGGCAAAAGCGAATCGAGCTTTCTGTATCCGTGCTGAGATTTCGTTAGTCACTAGGCCATCAGCACTGATGAGACTCCCCAGATAAGTGAATCGGTCTACACGCTCAACTACGTGACTCCCTATCACTATTTCGGGTGCCGATGCAACCCAATCTTGAAGCAGCATTTTGCATTTCGAGGGTGAGAACTGCATCCCGAACATGCTCGCATTGTTGCTTATGGTAGTCAGAAGACTCTGCATTTTGTCAGCGTCTTCACCAAATAGACCTATATCATCGGCATATTCTAATTCAATAAGCGAGCCACCAGGTAAAAGGTCTACTCCAGAAAATTCAGACGAGGATAAGGTTATTTCTAGGAGCATGTCTATGATAAAATTAAACAAGAATGGAGAAAGTGGACATCCCTGACGTACATCGCTTGAAGCAAAGTATTCTGATGACAGTTTGCCATAAGCTCTAACTCGATCTGTAGTGTTCGAGTAGAGAACTAACATTGATACTGATCAACTGATCTCCTACATCTCATTGTCGACTTTTCAAATTTACTATCAGACCTAAGATTGAATAGTAGTACCATGGTAATCCATTCTTGATGCGCAAATCTAATTTTAGAACGATCAAATACAAATTATTAACATTAAAATTAGAATAAAACGCTCTTGGGAATGGAATCAATACACCGTTTCATGCAATTTATTCCTTTGATAAATTTGAGTGAAGCAAGAGCAACAGGATTAGTAAAATGATATCAACTAATTTATTTCAAGGTTTCTTATTAACTGAACTTGACCACAGAAAAACAAGGCTTATAATGGTATTAGGCAAAGATTTGAAATACTTGGGTTAATGGAATTGAGTCGTGTATTTGAAACGGGATCAAGAACCAAACGAACATGCAGAGGAAACAAAATATGACATTAAACTAGTATGTGGAATAGAACGATAAGCGGAATAATGAGTCGCATTAAGAGATCAAGCTGTTATAAGTGTAGGCACTTCACAGACATCAGTCTAATCTACTTGTTGAAATCTATGCGTGATATTTACGGCGACAAAACGATGGTCTTTGGTAACTACTGATACATGGTGAATTTCTGGTGTGTTAGAATTCTCATTAAAATTATAAATGTCTTTCTGGACAGTGGAAAAGATTATCAGGATATTGTACCAATGACATTTAAATAACACTAATCAATATTTGCTGAGATTGTCTTCTACAAATATGCATTTTAAATGTGGACTAAACAACGAATAAAATACTAGTGATTAATACTCTTTTTTTTCTGTTAGAAGGGAGTACATTTAGAGTCATAAATCTTGTATTAGTGATAAATAATCCACTCAGTTCAATTAATTATTCAAACAGGTACCTGAAACTTAAAAGTAACGTTTTCAGTCATCATGACTGCAGTTTATTTACTTAAGGAAATGAATTTATCTACCACTATTTGTAATTTAAGTGAAAATATTACAGTCATTTGTATAAAGTGAGTACTGGATGTTGTATTTGATAGTTGTAGCAATACGGTTCATAAGACAGTATGTTGACGAATAGGATGTAAATGTAGCTTATGAGTTAACCTAATAATAAAAATAGAAACTATGAATCAAGAAAGTTGAATGGGAAAAGTTTCAAATTATCATTTATTTTAATTCAAATCTAACAAGCAAGTACTTTAGTTAGTATAAGGAAGGTATTTGATTGTCTTATAAGGTTATACTGATTTGAAGATAAATGTGGTCACAAGCAAAAGAACCACCAAAGACCGGCTACAATTATGTAGATCCTTCATTCTTTTTATGGGTCCCATAGTACAATGTACCCACGATTTTCTATAAACTGCATTTTATTATGTATAATGTTATTTTGATTAGAAGATAGATGTGGTCACAATCTAACAACAGCTAAAAAAACCCACAAGAAATAGAAAACAATTATATAGTTCTTTCAGCCTTTTCATGGACCCTACAGTACAATGTACCCACGATTTTCTATAAACTGAGACCCAAAAATTAACGTTCTAGTAAAAAACATGAGCTTTGGGTAACTGGGTCGAACCTTGGTGGTTGACACAATATATTTCTATTTATAATACATTATGGTTTTGAACCAGTGACTGTTCCACGATCGACTTCATTGACGCCTCCAGGTATGGTATTTTACAAAAATATCAGAACATCTATTTAAAACCTAGTCACAAGTGAACGTACGGTAGTTGCAGAAATTGCAGATCTAGCTAAAAATTTACTACAGATGGATGGGTTTGACACTAAACGGTACTGCTTGAAGAACTAATATACAGTTTCATGCGAAACTGAATAAGTTGTCAGATACTTCTAGGTTTTCATTAATTCTCTAAATAATGTCAGTGTTTTTAGTAAACTATCTTAGAGCTATACAAACATCTTCATGATATACTATGACTGCATAATGCTGAGTATCATCTAAACATAAGTGAAAAGTATTTATTTTTAAAAACTCCGACTGGAGCCCCTCTAGGGCTATCGCCGGTCTCATGCACGGCTAAATGAGGAGGGTTGTGGATGGGGTCGGCTACTCCAACCCACCAAAAAAACTAACTCGATAAAAAACGATAGCCAGAAAACATAACTCAAATCATTTTAACTCTGCCCTGGGATTTGGAAGAAGAATTATGACGTCTCATGATGAAAGCTGAGTTCCTTCAGAAGTCACGGGGCCAGTGCCTCTTCTGACAACCACAGCAATCATCTTTTTAGGTACATGGAACGTTCGTACATTGTGGGAGACTGGAAGACTATTTCTAGTTGCTGCAGCAATGAAACGATACAACCTCGAGGTGCTTGGCATTAGTGAAACGCATCGGACACAGGTAGCACAACTGAGACTAGCTTCAGGGGAACTGCCACTATACTCTGGTCATGAAGAGGAAAATGCTTCATATACACAAGGAGTTGCACTGATGCTGTCCAAACATGCACAAAAGGCACTGATAGGATGGGAATCTCATGCACCGAGAATCATGAAAGCATCCTTCAAAACAAAGAAAGAGGACATTACAATGAACGACATCCAATGTTATGCACCTACCAATGACTACAATGACGACGATAAAGATCAATTCTACGAAAGGCTGCAGTCAATCTTCGAGAAATGTTCACCAAAGGATTTGACCATTCTGATAGGAGACCTGAATGCAAATGTTGGCATGGAGAACACCGGGTATGAAGACATCATGAGACGACTGGTAGAAAGGAGCGAACGCATGCACAAAGCTACATGGATTTCGCAGTAATACACCACACAGAACCAAATCGACCATACCTGTATGAAAAAAAGGTTCAGAAGGACCATGGAGGATGTGAGAACCAAGAGAGGAGTTGATATAGTTTCAGATCATCACTTGTTGGTTGCCAAGATGAAACTGAAACTCAAGAAGCACTGAAAAACAGGGTGGTCAATGTCGCAAAAGTCTAGTACGGCCATTCTTCTGGGTACTGGAAAGCTCACTGAATTCAAACTAGCCCTCACCAATAGGTTCCAGGCCTTGCAGGATCTACTCAAAGGAGAGGAAACAACCTTGGAGAACAATTGGAAAGGGATCGAAGAGGCAATCATTTCATCACGTCACGAGTTTCTGGGCCACAAGAAGTACCATCACAAGTAATTGATTTCTGTTGGTCTTGCTGAAAAAACTGAAGAAATGAGAAACAAGAAGGCAGCAATCAACATCAGCCGAACAAAAGCACAGAAAGTCAAGGCGCAAGCTGAATACACGGAAGCATACAAACAAGTGAAGAGGAGCATCAGAGCTAACAAACGAAAATATGTGGAAGATCTAACAATGACGTTGGAAAAGGCTGTAAGGGAAGTAAGCATGAGACAATTATATGACACAACAAAGAAGCTCGCTGGCAACTATCTTAAACAAGAATAACCATTGAGAAGCAAGAAAGGCAAAGTAATCAGCAACTCGAAGAACAGCGAAATATGTGGGTAGGGCACTTGAATGAACTCTTGACTAAACCAGCCCCACTGAACTCACCTAACATCGAGGCAGCATCCACGGACCTCCTAATCAATGTTGGCCCACTAACAATTTAAGAGTTCACTATGGCCATCAGCCAATGAAGAGCGGCAAAGCAGCAGGGCCAGACAACATACCAGCAGAGGCAATAAAAGCGGATGTGGCTGCAATTTCAAAAACACTCCACATTCTCTTCAACAACCTTTGGGATGAAGAATAAGTACCAAAAGACTGAAAATAAGGACACCTCATCAAGACACCAAAGAAAAGCGATCTCAGCAACTGTGAGAACTGTTGAGGCATCACACTCCTGTCGATTGCAGGGAAAGTCTTCAACAGGGTGTTGTTGAACAGAATGAATGATTCCGTAGATGCCCAACTTCGAAATCGATCGTGTGCCGACCGAATCCCTACACTACGGATCATTGTGGAACGATCGATTGAATGGAACCCAGCACTCTACATCAACTTCACTGACTACAAGAAAGCATGGAAACTTCTTCCACTTAGTGATGTGCCTGTGACGATATTTGATATCACACGGAATTCTTAAGATAGACTGAACTGCAAACTGAAGCACGGACGACAGCTGACAAATTTGTTCGCTGTGAAGACCGTTTTCAGGTATGGTTGCTTACTCTCACCCTTTCTCTTTCTCCTGGTGATCGACCGGATGATCAAGACATCAACATCTGGAGGGAATAATGGCATACAGCTGACAGCCAGGATGCAGCTGGACTATCTAAACTTCGAGGATAATCTGGCTCTTCCATCGCACACGCATCAAAAAATGCAAGAGAAGACGACCAGTGTATCACCAGTCTCTGCAGAAGTAGGTCTCTACATACACAAACACGATTGCCTGATACAACGCAACATGCTCCAACCAAATCACTCTTGATAGGGATGCCTTAGAGAGAGAACAAACCAATGGAGGAGGAAACAGATAGGAGGAAGTGGATAGAAGACACACTGAGGAAAACATCGAACTGCGTCACAAGACAAGCCCTCACTTGGAACACTCAAGGTCAAAAAAAGTGAAAAACCAAGGGACATATTACGTCGAGATACGGAGACAGACATGTGAAGAATGAACGAAAATTTAACAGAATTGGAAAGGAAAGCCCAGGACAGAGAAGGTTGGACTATTCTGGTCAGTGGCCTATGCTTGATTGAGGGTATCAGGAGTAAGTAAATAAGTTTATTTTTTAAACTTCATAATTTTAATGTTTTTTCTATCGAAATAAATTCTAGATTTTTGTCAACAAAATACATCAGGAGATTTTATAATATATTTGATCTATTTGCACCTATCAAAATTATAACTATTTGAAACGCCTCATTTTATATAAAGAAAATGAAGAAAACAAACTAATTTAATATCGTACTAACTATAGTTAGGTCACATCATCATTTTTTATTGGAGCATATCAATAGATAAAATAATCATCTTGTTGGTAAAGTTTCTGAACTTGATCTGATCGTCTGAATACGCCAATAGAGATTCAAAAACAAAAATTTGGTTAAATTAAACCACGAAACATATCAGTATAGGTAAATATTTGGTTTTTTTTTCAACCACATAAAAGTAGTTGGACTGACAGAATTCAGTCAATGAAACAGTAATTCTTACATCGATCAATATTGATGTTATTCATGGCAATTACTACTGCTCAATCACGTACTAAAAAGCAACTAAATCGAACCTGAAAATTTCAGTTTTTATTATATTTTGAAAGAAATGAACATTTGTTCTCTCTTGAAAATGGTTTACTCTGAGAATCGCCTTCAGAACTACTTAAAACTAAGGAGTACTGAAGAGATCTTTCATCCTAGTCTGCAACTCTTAAATAAATGTAGCTGCCATTCTTTAATAGAATGAATGCAATACTTAAATGCAAGATTTAGATATGCATATAGGATTTATCAAGACACTATTCGACAACCCAGTCTTGTAGAGCAATTAAAGTTAGGAAAATTGTTGATTTTCTTTTATCAGACTTGGCTGAGTATTTTCAAGTGAAGAGACGTATTTTTTTTTGACAAATATGACACAAATGTATATTTGCACATGATGCAAAATTACATTGTTCGTGATCATTTTTGTCAGAACTTTAAAAGAATATATTTGTGTGACCTTTACTGGGAATAATTAAACACTTTTAACCAACTTTTTTCGAGATGAAAGCTTGGAAGCTGAACTTCAGCAATCGTTCAGTGATTACATATTAAGTGAACAATCTGCTCACAGATGAAATGTTAATACAAAGTGGCTCATAAAGTATGTCAGCGTAACTTTTAACCGGTGCTTGACTAAGCGTAAAAGAAATGTCCATGGTGTAGTATTCTGTCTGTAAAAAATATTTCAACTTATGATCATGTAGGTATAGTACAATTTGTGAATTCAAAGTTTGTGTTCCTGTTATGAATATACCTGAATATTCACAATAGCAAGGTGTAAGGTAGTTGGAAAAAAAACCTAGATTAAGTGTGTGCTAGTTTACACTTTCCAATAGTAACTGTTCGTGATGTTAAAAAACTGATGTCATTTAGAATGAACCAGAACATCACAATTATTACTACTTTCTAGCATAACATAACGGTTCTTATTTTCCTGTAAACTAACTGCTGAATTAAGTTGTTCATTATTTTAACATACATTGTGGTCTTCACAGTATATATTGCCGATGATTGATAGCACAAGCGAACAATGGTTGTTATTATTTTGTATTCTATAGTTAATGTGGTTAATCATCATAAACAACGAAGTTTATAGCTCCATCAGATAAACTATTATTTGTTTATGATGATTTAAAATTTAAGATGTCTATAAATCAACATGCAGTATAAACACTAGTCTTAATGATTGGATATTTCATTTCAGGTCTGTTTAACGCTGTTTGATTAAAGATAGTCGGCAGATTCAATGTTAATTGACACTTTTTAGCAAGACTTATTTGGAATCTAGGCGAAATTATGGTTACACTGACTTTCAGTTGATAAGATTTGATCGAAAATCATAAGCAGATCACATGGCATTTGGTTCTTATTCAACCATCACTTTACGCAAACACTTTAATACCAAAGGAGATCAGTTGCTACATAATTAATTCAGGGACTATCAAACTGGATGACGAATGTTTGAATCTGATCACATCCTTTTAAAATTCAGATGACTATTGTTGGTAAGTAGTAACTAATTCTTGTTGATTGCCTTACATATATACACTTATTATGTACCAATAAAGTTCATCTCTAATACTTTATCTAATGAATTGATTTTTCCAGAAAAAATCAAACATAATTTTTTCTGATATCGTTCATGAATAAACTTTAAATTTACCTCCAGTATCATTGATAAGAATAGTTTGAAAATTAGTTGATAGTCATCTAAATTAATGAATTATGATTATACAAGACTGTACTTCTATAACTAAAGTTATATTGTTAAGAAGAACATAGTTATTTTGAATGAATATTCCATTTAAACAAAAGCACGTTGATTTAATCAGTCTTCACTGGATACAAATTGTTGAACAATGAACCCAGTATATATATATATATATATATATATATATATATATATATATTGTTCGAGGTGAAGACTGTTGCCAGGCAAGGTTGCTCACTCTCACCCTTTCTCTGTCTCCTGGTGAACGACTTGATTATGGAGACGTCGACATCTGGAGGGAAGCACGGTATACATACACAGTATATATTCACATATATATACATATATATATTATAACTTACGTCTCGGGATTTGAGTCCAGATGTAGGAACTGGTGGCCACCGATAACTGGACATGATCAATCAATAAATACCTTTAAATCACAGTAGGATATATTTTATGGATTCACTCAATCATTCATTCATTCATTCATCTTTTTGATAATAATCAATTTCTAAAACGAACATATTACACAGAACAATAAAAATAACATTTTACGACAGTTATTATACTTATTTGATCTATCTGTGTATATGTTCCTGATATTTGTGTGTGTATGTATGCGTATGTTATTGTACTGAAAAGAATTTTGTTCTTGATTGCAGAAATAAGATTAACATTTATTGATAATAAAATTTATTTACAAATTATTACAGTTAAATTTTATTGTTTTGATCATAGTTTATCATAAACAGTCATCATACAGTATATTTTTAATCATTTTTTGATGACTGTATAATAAAGTGGAAGATATTTTTCAATGGAATTATTTGTTGATATGAATTATTCACAATTGAATCGTTACATATAATCCACAAGTAAAGCATTTTGTTTTTCTTTGAATGGATTTAGCTAAATAACGTGTATTATGAATTTCAGTGAGAAAATCCATCAATTAGTGTTGAAAGTTAGCAGAAAGAAGAATGTTTTTTAAACAGGATAATTTTACCAATTAGTAAAAAACAAAATGCTTCTTTTTACCGGAGAATAATTGTTTTTCCTATGATGTGATATTTTCTGTTAGTGGCAAAAAGAATGAAAACCCGCTGAACACTATAGAAGAGAATATTGTTTGATCAGGTTATTGTAGTGAAAATGAAGTATTTTTACATAACTACTTAAAATTTAGTCTTAATTCAATACTGAACTAACTAACTAAAAACAAGCAGATATACATAGTGTGTATATTTGTGTGTGTGTGTGTGATTGTTTCCACTCATCAGCATCATATGATTTTCCTATTTTGTTATGTCTATTTATTTACTCTGCATTTACCTGAGAATGTATGCATCATTTCACATAAAGTCTACACTTTTATGCACAGTCAGTTGGTTGAACTACATATCGATCGGGATTGTGCATTTCCTCTGGAAAAGCAAATGGTCATAATCCTAATGACTGTTTACATATTCATATGTATGTGCGCATATGCTTACTTTATGTAGACAAATAACCGTACAAAGAAGCACACATCAGTGTACAATATGTATATATATATATATATATATATATATATATATATATATATATATATATATATATATGCGTATGTATATCCTAAAACTAATTCAAAATAGAAACATAGACATTTAAAAGGGGACGACAATCAGTTGTTTTCATTCTTGAAAATTCTCTTGCCTATCCTATGTATATTCAAATGTATAAAATATACATGAAGTAGCAGTGGTGCTGATGTTGTTGCTTAATAACCATTTTCTGTTATGTGCTTCATTAATTTTCCAGAAGGATTGATTATTGATTTGTGTGCTTTGGTTGGGCATAAAGTATAGTTATATGTACAGATATACATATATATATATATATATATATATATATTTTTAAATTCAAATGATTTCTCAATAAAATATCTAACATTTCTTTTTGTGAACAAATTTCAGTTGTCTGATGAAATAGACTGTATCTGATGTAGTCCGAAAAGAGGAAATTTATGTGAACAGTAACCAACAAAGGACAAAAAATTATTATTGATATTTATATAGTTGAATATGAATAATTCACATGATTTGTAGTGTGTATCATGTAAAATGTACATAGTCAATTAAATTATACTGGAAATAGTATCGATAATTTGAAACGATAAGTGTTTTTTAAGTGAAATATACACAGTAATAGACTGTGAAGTGAGTAATATTCCAGTGAAGTTTGTATGAACCAATCGTTATAATAAATGAAAATTTATCAGAAATCATTTACTGTGAGAATATTTCACTAGTGAATCTAATGCATTATGTTTAAGAATCATTGTTAAACAGTACAACAGATGAATAGATGAACATTTTAAGATGATGTCATGTTCAGAGTTTAAGGAAACGATTGCAAGTTTGAAAGGATTTGTTTTTTTTTGAGGGAGTGACTCAAATGAGGTCATTTTGATCATGATTCTTACGGTAAATATGATTGGTTAATGAAAGTTTACGAATGACTGATAAAATTGAATTTGTATATTTAAATAAATTTTTTTAGATGACAAAGAATAATAGTTTTTCGTAAACTTTTATTTGGTCATTAAGAAAGACGATAATAACAGTTTACTTTAAATTCTTTTATAATGCATTTTTAGTAGACTGATTTCAACAGTAACGTGAATTTACTGTATGTGAATAGTGACCATAAATTCGGTTTGTTTAAAAATCAATGATAAATTATCATCACTAGCTGGTGGGACATAACTGACCGGTGGCTTTTATTAAGTTTGTCACTGAGTTTGCTTGAGGCTATTACGAGTTTACCTTAGTCGATAAACGCGAACGAGACTTTTACTAGCGTCCAGATAGGCTACCTTGAATCACAAGCTGAAGGTAAAAGGCTTTGTAAGCGTAGAAAGTATATTCTACAAACACCCAGCAATCACAGTACAATCAAGCATACAACTCTCGTTTATTTATAGATCATAGAAACATCCTTGGGACAGTTACGAAAATAGCACACTAAAATACACAGCAGCCAATCACAGCCATGGATTTTCCTGGTGGGAATTGAAATCTCAAGGTCTACTGATCAGCCCATGCTGGCAAACGTGAAAACCAAAATAAGGCATTTATCAAGCGAGTTTTGGGGATCTAACATCCCCAACAGCTTTGAAGTTAGTTCTCAATATATTTAGTACTCAATAACGAAATGTATCTATCGTTTTGAAGGAAACTGATATATTCAGTTAGATAAAAAAACCTACTCCAAAATCTGAGACTTAGCGATAGACGTGTTCAGAAACTATTATGAACTACACAGATAAGCTGTTAGTTGATAGTTAGTAAACAACCAACCTATCCATCACGAAGAAGCATTATTGAAGAGATTCTTTATGTTTATTAGGTAACTTTCAACACCAACGAGTTCACATGCGAACGAATTGAACACATTCATAATCGTTGATAATTCAAATAGTTTAGTGAGACCAATTATGTCAGTTCAGTCAAGTTTCTATTAAACAAAACTATTTACCAATCAAATAAGTGAGTAGCAGTCCATCGATAATTTAAAGTATTATACTACACGTTATAAAAGTATTTGTTTAATCCAAGTTCTTTCTGATTAATAATCATGAAATTGATAATATCGTGTCGTGTTTTAACTACTAATTAGATTAGGTAAATGTTTATTTGTCTTACATTGTAGATCATTTCATGATTTTGTTTATGAATAAAAATATTCATTGACTGGTTTGTTCCTTTGTAAATTACACTCAATTTTACTGGACCTGATAATATGAAAATATGCTTAACTTTTAAAACTAATTCAGTTGTATGAAATATTCTTTAGACTTTTAATTGATTTTTACAATTTTTTGACCACTGTATTTTAAGATAATGCATTCATAATAAAATAAAGAATAATTCAGACAACTGATACATAAATCTCTTATAACTTGAATTTCTAAAGTAAACAAGTAAGCAAATGATTCAACATTCATTAAGTTTTAATGTTAACATATTAATGTGCTGTACTTTTGTTCCATGCATTTATCATTATCGTAAGTGTACTGTATTCACTTATCATAATGGATATTTTATGCCGTCTAGTTAACCTTAATCTATATGCTTTTATGACTATCTTTGCGATTTTGGAAAGACATTTGTAATTTAAGGCTAAACTATGAACCATTTTTACATTTTAAAAGATTCAAAAGTTCGATTATGTAATTAAAAAAAATTTTTTTTTCAATTAGATCTTAAGCGTTCTGTCACATATAAAAGTATTTCATTATTTCACTATTGAAAATGTTAAACTAATCAAGTCAGTTTGTTAGTACCGGACAAACGACTATAGAGAGCTAACATAAATGCCTCTTTTATAACATCTGGCAGAGAGTGATTGTGTGCCAGATGATACTTACTCAATCAGAGACTTGTATTATACATGTCGATTCACATAAAGCAGTTTGATCGCATTTCTGAAGAGATGAAAATTCAAGCTACCAACCTTATTCAAGAATTACTTTTTATACTGTCAGCATTTTATTGACAGGAGAGAATCTAATAAACAATCTTACAAAGTCTTTCTACTAATTGTTTGATTTTCTTCCTAGATTTCTTGTCGTGTTTTACTACCTAGATACTTAATTGTTTTTATTTAAACACTATTATTATTATTATTATTATGTGATTTGTAGTTATTCACATTTATAAAGTTTGAAAATACTCACAGAATTTTAAACGTCAGGACTATCGGACGGATTATTTCTAGTGAGTTCTTCAAATGCTACAATTATTAATCCATATATTCCCTATACTTCCACATCAGTCCAAGTTTTAAGACTGTTGCTTATTTATTTGACCTACCTTCTATGAGGAAGTATTTGTTCGAGATGTCATGGTCTTTAGTAAATATTCTTATCATTAATATTATTCTGCCGATCATTTGCTGCCATTATGTTTTACTACTTATTTATTATTATTAGTTGTGTCATTGCCATCAGTGAATCAGAGGTGACGTCGTTTAGTATACTGTTTACATAAGTGTATAAATTAAAGTGTGAATAAGATCTGATCGATAACAATATTGCTCAAACTTAAATCGTGTTAAGTGTATTTGTTAAAGTTCTCACTATCACTGCAGGCAATAGCAGAAGGGCGCGACCAACTTCTTTGAGAACACTTCTAGATTCTCCTTACTTCTGTCAAATTATTCTTATTTCGCATGATTTTAAACATTAAAAAACCTCGTTTATACTAGATTATAGATATTGAAAATAATATTCTTCCTTCACATAAATTGTCTTCAGATTCTACAAATACATATTCAAAATTGATTATCTAAGAACTTTCTGGATTTTTGATAAATATATGGTTTAAAATTAAATTATGTACCTGTAAAATCAAATAAAATTTGTTCATGTCGAAGAGACTAATATTCAAAGTTAACTGAAATAAGCTTATATATATTAAGTGACATTTTAAAATCAGTGGTTAGAGTAAATATAAATAACACAGGTTGTGATTACAAATCAAGGATTGTGTGATGCGGAGTATATCATGAATTAGGCAAAATAACATAGTGAATAAGAGTGGATATTAATTAAATTTCTCAAAGTTTCACGTGTGTCACAAATAACAATAAGAGTATGTGAGAATTTAAAATAAACTATAGAGATACAAACATGAAGGCTGTGTGTCGATCAATGATTGAACCAGAAGTTGGCCAGCATGTAAGAAGCAGTTAAATATATTTCTTCTGAATGCAAAGCTCTTAATCCGAACAACTAGTGTTTCAGTTATTTGAAGGATATCGATTAAGATTGTTTGTCTTGATAAATAGCATCGTATTTAGCTGTTGTTTTTATAATTAACATTTATGAATTGACCTTCAACATAAAATGAGTGTTGACACAAATCAGAGGTTTTAAGTCTTCTAACAGAATTCAAAAGAATTTCTTCCACTGTTTTTGAATAAGTCAGCCAAACAAAAGAAAACAGAAGTGATTCATTATAACAACTGCATACTGATTGACACTTAATTCTTCGGTGAATTTTTTCAACACTCAATGTGCGTTTTAATTTTATTATTTACAAAGACATTTCAAACTAATATTTCATGATTATTTAACAAGCCGAACTCATGCTGTGGTTTGTATATACCTTGGTTGTTGAAAAACTTGGAAGTAGGCAATTTCGAAAGGATAAAATGAATTCACTAAGTGATATTTGTTCATGATCAAAATCAAAAACTATCTTCACAAAATGATCCTATTAAATATATGTGGCCCATAATCATTTAGCTACTGTTCGTTAATCACATCGATTTCTAGTGTTTATTTCTCTCGATGACAGTTTAATACTGCTTTAAATTATTTCCATTAAAGTACATATTCATAAATGTCTTCAAAGAAAAACCTGAACGAAACCCACTTTCAAATCGGTCGTTAGATTTAAGCGTGGAATATTGAAAAATTAAGGAATCAGTATATTTGTAACTAATTATATAAACGTAAGTTGTAAGTAGAATGTTTTGTTTCTAGTTCAAAACTATTCAGTAATCACTATCACAAAAAGATTTAAACATCAAGTAATAATCTTTATTCTGTTGATCATCATCGAAGTATTGAACTTTTAACAAGAAGTAATTTTCACATTTGATTGTAAAGTATTCTTTCATATCTAATAAATCTAATTATTACTTAATTTGTACTACAATTCAAATTAATGTATAAAAAAGTAATATAATAATATATGAGAAAGTGAGGAAAAATCGTTTGTTTGATGTTCATAACAATGTGAAGAAAAAAAATTCAAAATGAATTACACTTTTATGAACTTCATTAAATGAGAATATTGAAAGGTCTTCGGGAATGTAACTACTTCTCTTTTGCATTATTTATAAAGTGCACTGTGTAATCGTAAAATAAAATTCATTCAAATTCTTGTGTGAATTCCATTACAAATGAGTGTTTGCAGAGAATTATTTGTTTTTCTAATCTGCTTTATGAGAATATTTAATTATGCTGTATAGTAAGTGATAAATGAAAATTTATATTCAATTCTAAAACAACTAGTTTCGTTATCTTGAAAAAAGTATTTGTTTAAACATCTTCAGTGATAAATAATTGAACTTTAAACTTCTCACAGAATGTTGGTTTGCCAAAAATATTTTTCCTGAATGTACAAATTTTGAAATAAAAAGATACAAAAGATTACATACAACATATGGTTCAACTTATCAAACTTTAAAGACACATACAGAAGTAAAATAAACTGAAAGTTTTCGAAAAATGGTATTATGTCAAGGTTGAACACCTAATTAATTGATTATTGTGAAAAAAATAGAATTCATAGTTAATGATTCTAATAAAGCTGAACTATAAGGGTTGGCTAATTATCAATGTTCAAATCGCTTCAAGATCACCCCGCATATATTAAAATAGCATGTTATTTGCGGTTGATATAATGGATCTTCCTGAAGAATTGTTATTCATTGACTGCAATATGAATATTTAAATTCATTATAAAATTTTAACGTTTTTACTATAATTTATAAACAGCCTTGATAGACATTTAAAGTTATAACTCAAAATTTCAACAATTTACTAGGTGTGTGATGAGATGATGGTAATCGATAGTTAGAGACCTTGAATGACATTGCTTCAAACTGATTGCAATGGGGAAGGTTCATCCATTCTTTATGTTCCCTCAAATCCTAATCCTCTGGATTCTACGCTACTTTTATCTTTCTCTTTTTAAGTTTATTTCATTCGATTATACTTCTTGAATAATATCTTCGAACCCTACTCTCTCCGATTACTGCTAATACACCTACGACCTCTACTACTACGGGATTTGAATTGACAATTATATCTCTGTGCTAAAGTGGTATGGAAACTTGAACGTACGTACGTACGTACGTACGAAGTTCTACGTTGTAACTAACTGGCTGACTGACTGACTAACGAGGTGTATGATAGGGTTGCGGTTTTCTTCATGAACTGAAATCAGAAATAATGCAAGAATACTTTAAAGCTATTTGCGTTAAAACATAATCAACTATTCACCTTTATCTAACGCTTTCTGATTGGCTGAATAGGTCAAGATTTTGTTATGGTTACCTAATTAGCCCCTCAAGCTCCCTGTTTTGGTTAAGCTTTAACAAGATTTTGTCAATGAAAAAGTAAAAAACAAAAATTAAAGGATTGAGTTCAAACTCAAAGTTTAATACAACTTCTGGTATATACTTCTGTTATCATTGTCTAATAATCATAACAATTCAGCAAGACGTTTTTAAGAGTTTGATGACATTAAAGATAGTTTTTATTGCAAGCTAGTGTCACTTGAAAGAAAGTAGAATAAATGAATACCGAATTAATAATCTACAACTGTTATTTTAAATGCAAGACTTTTTTAATGATGAATAGCCTCAGTTTCAGGAGTTTGAAAAATACTATTTTGTAGTATTGATTAAATGGTCTGTGGATGTCAATTGTGTGCATTGCAAACGGTTTGGAATTCCAAATGCAACAGTTTTATGATCCTCTGTTATGTTTACTCGTTTATTTCCAGTCGAAATTATTACTTGAATTCTGAGTATAAAAGTGAGACTTTTATAACAAGATTTTCTCAATGATATTTGTGATTATTTACTTCTACAGGTTTGAACGTTGGGTTACACCGGACATGCCTTATATAAAAATTTGTGCGGTTTTAACTAGGGTAGATAAATGAGATTGTCCATAGGTATTTCACTGCAATGTTTTTGCGAATATCTAAAATTTTGAGGCTACATATCGGCTAGTTGCTTGATTGACTGGACCTATATATCTATTAACACAAGTTGATCCTTAGTCAAATAATTTTCATTTAGCTTATGAATATGGTCATTGAATAAGATAACCAAACTAATAATATTTGTATCATTATTCTTATTATATTCAAAAGAAAGTGTGTTTTGTCACGCTTTTTTGTTTGTCATTTCCACTGCCATTTCTATCTTCTTCACAAATCTCTTAGGGATGCTACAAGTTAACCAATCAGATTTAAGGGGAATTGAACTTGTCCAATGAATTCAATGCATGCAACAAGACCATCCCTCTGAAATCAATTTCACTACACAATCTCAATTATGGACAAATATTTTAGCCAAATGATTTCAATGCAAAAAAGAAAGATAAAAGAAAGATATCTATTATGTGTTAGACTGTCATTTATTTTTTCGTTGTTTTAAACTGAGATAAGTTCAACAATTGCTGTTTTTGTTTTTTTTGTCATTTTGTACATCGTATAAGTTTTCTTTTTTTTTGAATAATGAAACAATTGACTCGTTAGGATCGAATACTTTGGTGAAAAGAAAAAATAAATAAATCATGTCAACAACAATGACAATTTTTTTATCCCTTAAATTGATGACGATAGTTACGATCCGTTCATCTGTAGCTATTGATCAATATAAAAGAAAAAAAATGACGTGTAGCCTTATTCTCCTTCTTTTTTTCTTTTTTCAACATAACACAACTGTTAACACATTGAGAATATGACGATAAACTAACAGTTGTTTAATTCCATATATATTCACATTACCAGTAACTCATTGCATTCAATTCATTAAAACAAAAAGAACATTGAAATTTTTAGTTAGTTAACAGTTTAAATTTCTTCAAAAAAACATCGAATACCTAACTAGTAAATCGGTTAATGATGAAGAGATTCAGCATAATTTTTGTTGATAAAAAAATTTAGGCCAATTGAATAGAAGATTTTAGGGGATTAGACACATACATTTTGTTTATTTCTATTTATTATAAACAGAAAATGGTAATTTATGTATTATAAACTGAATTTGTTTGTCTAGTATCATCTGCAAAAAAAAAATCATATTATCTTATAAAAATTATTTCTTCACTTTTTTTTTTAGATATTAAGAAATGTTATTATTTAAAAAGAAAAAAACACAATGTCTACTAATACGCTATTCAGTAATAAATATATGAACTAGTCTTAAGGTATATATGGAACAATTTAATTGACGATTTATTAGAATGGCATGGAATGGAATGCATCGGTTAAAAAAATGTTTATTCGTGTCAAACTAAAGGAAAAAATTGTTGTTAAATCAGTAACAACAGTTAGGAAAAAACAATTACTCACAAACGTTCATTGAGAAATACATTGAAGCTGAAAGCGAAACGGATTTATGAAGAATAACGTTATTAAAAAAAAATTTGTTATTCAGTTTAACTTGAAGAGTGTTGAAGCTGCAGAGATAACCAATCTGAGGCTGAATATCACATCAGCCATCATAAAAAAAATTTGATCATGTTAAGCAGGTCTTAACTTCAAAGAAATCACTGCATTACTTATTCACTTACTTACAGCTGTTTCTTCTTATAGAGCACAGGCTGACAACAAAAGCAGTCTTTAACCAACTCTTTTCTCGGCTATCCTATTCAGTTCTACTCAAATGTTACTTACTATTTTTATGTCTGCCTCCGATTATCGGCGTAATGTGCTATTTTAGTCTTCTTATTTTCCTTTGGCACTGTAAATTCCAAGTTAGAGACTACCTCGTGATGCAATCGGGAAATCTCCGCTTTGTGTGTACTAACCACCTTCAATAATTTTTCTATTTTGTTCCTCAGCTGGAATCTCGTTTGTTCTCCCATACAGTAGGTTGTTGTTGTTGATGGCGTCTGACCAAGTGATGAGAATAATTGTGTAGATAACTGTTAACAAACACTTGTATCTTATGGATTATGATTTTCGTGGTTCTCCAAGTTTCCGCTTCATACAATAGAAAGGTTTTGAAATTTTTATTTAAAATTCGGACTTTAGTGTTGGTTGACAATTGTTTTGAGTTCCAGATATAGAAATACTGCCGTTGCTTTGCTAGTTTGGGTCTTTAAATCGTTATTAGATCCACCTTGTTTATCAATCATGCTGCCGAGGTATGTAAAGGTTTCTACGTCTTTTAGACCTTCACAATAAATGGTAAAAAATCGAACTCTTCTCTTCGAGAATCCTCAGAAGCAGTCGTCATGGTTCCAGCGAAACGAGACTTTTATGATAAAAAATAAAGCTGTCTCCTACATTCACTTACTGTGGTAACAGAACTTTTTATTAATGAACGAAGATAAGAATATTCATCTATCCTAAACACAAGAGACTGTAATATTGCAAATTAGTTTCACTGCAGGTTTCTACTCTAATCTCACTGAGTGACTGACTGATTTTAATTTAGATGAACTAAACATTGTCTGTCTGTTCTGGTTCTCAGTCATCGGCCGAAATTCATCTACATATGTACACATGATTTACCATTTTGTGTATTGAACGTGTATTCAGTCTAGAATCTAGTCTAATTATTTAGTATTCAGGTACTGTTTGTCTTGTTAATCGTAGTATCTTGCTTTGCTTAGTATTCTAGTGTGCCAGTAGAAGAAATGTATATTCAGGATCATTAGAACAAATTTAATTTTCTCTGTTATATCGGTTCTTATTATATTTTCAACGTTTTCCTGATTCAGAATATTATTGTTAATCAAGTAAATTTGATTCGTTACTGACTTATGTAACGAATTAATTTGAGTCTGTGACCTTCGGATACTGTCATGTTTAATGTTGCAGAAGCTTACTTAATCTTTAAGCTTAAATTGTAATATTTTATTTAAACTGTTTGATCTAAAATGAATTTCCAGTAGATTTTGTAACACAACCGATGCTTTTTTGATATCTTATTAACTTTATTATCATGAGTTTTTTAAATCCGCTTTATAATTGTTTTGATAAGATGGAAATATCAATAATTTGAAAAATGCTTACGAGTACAGAATAAAATCAAATGAAAATATCTTAATCTGTTTCGTCTGTAACTTGATTGTAAGGTTGAAATATACTATACTGACCATAGTCATATAACTGAATACACCTTAAAGAATTGAACATTTTCATTCAGTCGCTTTGACAAAAACAATGTACAACAAAATTATATTATGAATTATTAAAAGATAGAATAACTGTAAAAATTTAGAAATGTTTACAATTAATGTATTTTTACTACTAGCCTCTAAATTTAAGTAGGAAAAATATTAATTGAACATTTATTTCATTTTTGGATGATACTATTGATTAATCGGATGAGTTAACATGTAAGACGTGTCTGTCACATTTTGTTCAGCAACACTAATGATAGGTGTATAATTCATTCTCATTTATTCAAAAACTAAAAAAAATCACGTTATTATTTTTTCAAATATCACAAAACGGGACATTAACTTTGTTTTGTGTGATAAATTTCTAACTATCATAAACAATAATCTGTCCATGTTGGGTTTTTTTCATATAAGATATTGTGTGATGTATTTATTTCTCTGGATTGTCTGAAAATATAAGTTCGGTGGAAGAATGAAGACTTTGTCTGTAAATTTATTGATTTTGTGCGGTGACGTATATATATATATATATATATATATATATATATATATATATATATATATATATATATATATATATAAATGAAAAAAGGTATTAAAACGAACTTTAAGACAAATAACTTATCCAAGGTTGCCTATATTCAACTTTTCACTATGTGCTTACTTAAATTATGTTGGGTATTATGTGATAAGTGTGTTTTTCATACAAACTTGGGTTTACCTCATTATTAAACTAGTGGTAAATATTAGGCATCTGATAATTGTAGAAAACAAACCGAATGTTCAGAATTGTTGAAGTTTATATACTGATTTATTCGTCGCAAGATCCATGAATAAAGTTTATTTTACATTACTTACTACATAAAATGAAAGTAACGCATAACATTTAGATTTCTGAGTTTACTTAATTAGTTTTATCGAGGCGTACATTTTTCGAACCAATAATATTCATTACTTACTTACTTACGCCTGTTACCCCCAATGGAGCATAGGCCGCCAACCAGTTTTCTCCAACCAACTCTGTCCTAGGCCTCCCTCTCCAATTCTGTCCAATGCTTGTTCATTCCTCTCATATCTTTCTCTATTTCTCGGCGTAATGTGTTCTTTGGCCTTCCTCATTTCCTTTTGCCTTGAGGGTTCTAGGTCAGGGCTTGTCTCGTGACGCAGTTAGGTGCTTTTCGTAGTGTGTCCTACCCACTTCCACCGCTTCTTCCTGATTTCCTCATCCACTGGAATCTGGTTTGTTCTCTCCCACAGTTCGTTGTTGCTGATGGTGTCTGGCCAACGAATACGAAGTATTTTGCGTAGACAACTGTTAATAAACACGTGTATCTTCTGGATGATGCCTTTCGTAGTCCTCCATGTTTCCGCTCCATACAGTAGAACTGTCTTGACATTTGTATTGAAAATCCTGATTTCGGTTTTGGTCGAAAGTTGTTTGGAGTTCCAGATATTTTTCAACTGTAGAAACGCAGCCCTTGCTTTGCCAATCCGCGCCCTCTTATCTGCTTCGGATCCACCTTTCTCGTCGATGACGCAACCCAGATATGTAGAGGTGTTAACGTCCTCCAAGGCATCTCCATCAAGAGTGATTTGGTTGTTGCATGTTGTGTTGCATCGGAGAATTTTGCTTTTTCCTTTATGTATGTTGAGACCTACAGCTGCAGAGGCTGCTGCTACACTGGTCGTCTTCTCTTGCATTTGTTGTTGCGTGTGCGATAGAAGAGCCAAGTCATCTGCGAAGTCCAGATCGTCCAGCTGCGTCCTAACTGTCCAGTTGATACCGTGCTTCCCTCCAGATGTTGACGTTTTCATAATCCAGTGGATGACCAGGAGAAAGAGAAAGGGTGAGAGTAAGCAACCTTGCCTGACACCGGTCTTCACCTCAAAAGAGTCTGTCAGCTGACCTCCGTGCACGACTTTGCAGTTGAATCCATCATAAGAATTCCGTATGATGTTGACTATTTTCTCAGGAACACCGTAGTGTCGAAGAAGCCTCCACAGTGTTTTCCTATCCACGCTATCAAATGCTTTCTCGTAGTCGATGAAGTTGATGTATAATGGTGAGTTCCATTCAATTGATTGTTCCACAATGATCCGTAATGTAGCAATTTGGTCAGTACACGATCGATCCCTTACGAAATGCAGCCTGTTGATTTCGAAGTTGGGCGTCTACGAAGTCCTTCATTCTGTTTAACAATACCCTGTTGAAGACTTTGCCTGGTATTGAAAGAAGAGTGATGCCCCTGTAGTTCTCATACTTGCTCAGGTCGCCTTTCTTTGGTATTTTGATCAGGTATCCTTCTTTCCAATCGGATGGTACTTGTTCCTCATCCCAAATCTTCTTGAAGAGAATGTGAAATATTTTCGCAGTTGCTTCTACATCTGCTTTCATTGCCTCTGCTGGAATGTTGTCTGATCCTGCTGCTTTGCCGCTCTTGATTTGTCTGATGGCCGTACTGATCTCTTCAATCGTAGGTGCGCCAATATTAATTGGGAGATCCGTGGATGCTGCTTCGATGTTGGGTGTGTTCAGTGGAGCTGGTTGATTCAATAGTTCCTTAAAGTGCTCTACCCACCTATTTCGCTGTTCTTCAGTGTTGCTGATTATTTTCCCATCCTTGCTTTTCACTGGTCGTTCTGGTTTACGATAGTTCCCGGCGAGCTTCTTTGTTGTTTCGTACAATTGTCTCAAGTTTGCGTCTCTTGCAGCCTTTTCCGCCGTCATTGCTAGATCTTCCACATATTTTCGTTTGTCAGCTCTGATGCTCTACTTCACTTCCCTGTTTGCTTCTGTATACTCGTCTTGCGCCTTAACTTTCTCTGCTCTTGTTCGGCTGACATTCACTGCTGCCTTCTTGTTCCTCCTTTCTTGAATTTTTTCAAGAGTACCAACAGAGATCCATTCCTTGTGATGGTGCTTCTTGCGACCAAGGACCTCCTGACATGTTGAAGTGATTTCCTCCTTAATCCCTTTCCAATTGTTCTCCAATATTGTGTCCTCTCCATCGAGTAGATCCTGAAAGGCCTGGAACCTATTGGTGAGGGCTATCCTGAATTCTTTGAGCTTTACAGTATCCCGAAGAAAGGCCGTATTAAACTTCTGTGATGTTGTCTGCCCCGTTGTCCAGTGCTTCTTTAGTTTCAGTTTCATTTTGACGACCAGTAAGTGGTGATCTGAGGCTATATCAGCTGCTCTCTTGGTTCTCACATCCTTCATAGTCCTTCTGAACGTTTTGTTGATACAGATATGGTCAATTTGGTTTTGAGTAGTGTGGTCCGGTGAAATCTATGTGGCTTTGTATATGCGCTTGTGCGGGAATATTGTGCCACCGATGACCAGTTTGTTGAAGGAACATAGGTTTGCAAATCTCTCACCGCTTTCGTTTCTTTCTCCCAGTCCATGTCGTCCCATGATGTCTTCATATCCAGTGTTCTCCATGCCAACCTTGGCATTCAGGTCTCCCATAAGAATCGTCAAGTCCTTTGGTGAACATTTCTCGACGATTGACTGCAGCCTTTCGTAGAATTGATCTTTAACGGCGTCATTGTAGTCATTGGTAGGTGCATAACATTGGATGTTGTAATGTCCTCTTTCTTTGTTTTGAAGGGTGCTTTAATGATCCTGGGTCCATGAGATTCCCATCATATTAGTAGTGCCTTTTGAGCATGTTTGGACAGCATCGGTGCAACTCCTTGTGTATGTGAAGCATTTTCCTCTTCATGACCAGAGTATAGTGGCAGTTCCCCTGAAGCTAGTCTCAGTTGTGCTACCTGTGTCCGATGCGTTTCACTAATGCCAAGCACCTCGAGGTTGTATCTTTTCATTGCTGCAGCAACTAGAAATAGTCTTCCAGTCTCCCACAATGTACGAACGTTCCATGTACCTAAAAGAATGGTTGCTTTGGTTGTCAGAAGAGGCATCAGCCCCGTGACTTCCGAGGGAACTCAGCTTTCATCAATCGACGTCATAATTCTTCTTCCAACTCCCAGGGCAGAGTTAAAATGGTTTGAATTATTTTTTCTGGTTAGCGTTTTTTTGGCAAGTTAGTTTTTGACGGAATGGGGTCGCCAACCTCATGTCCAACCCTCCTCCTTTTCCCGGGCTTGGGACCGGCAGTAGCCCCGAAGGTTCTACTAGCGGAGTTAATAATATTCATTAGATGATCGATTTTATATTTTATTCATTCATCATGGGGGAATAAGCGAAATACATTTGAATTCAAAAAAATATTTTCCAGGGAATCAAATTTTTTTAAATGCATAATATGTAGGGTAGAAATACCGTTCTTTAGTCAGGTCTTAGTTGCATAGATTTATTTACAAACAACCTCAGAAATCTCAATCCAATGAGTGTTTGCATTTTAAACGGTTCTCAAATACGATTGTTTTGTTTAGAATATTCTTAGTTTGCGGAGTTATTCAAAATAAACCGACCCTTATTTTGTTGTCTTCTGTTAAGTAGATTTCAAAGAAGTAGGTAAATTTAAACCTTAAGAACCGTAATCCTTATTTTAACTGATTTTCAGCTCCTATAATCAGTTTATTAAAGGCCCTTAGTCAGTTATTTGAAGTCATGAAGTCTCCCTCACCTCGCCACAATCATGTCGAGAGACCAGTAGAACATTCATCAGAATACATAAAATGTTTTATCTGTAACTAGAGTACAACTGTGTTTAAATATATTAGACAAATGGTTAAATCCTTTGTGTGAAAATGTCAAAGAAAAATTTTGAAGCCATTAAGCAAAAAACAAATAACGAAGTAAGAAGTTAAGAAGAATGTTCAGTTTTCAACTTTCTGACCTTTATCATTTTACACAAAAGTAATGCTTTTTGCTTTTAAAGTTGTTTAAATTATTATTGATTATCTGAACAGCTGCTGGCATTAAAATCGAGGTAGTGAGATACTGTAAACATGTATTTAATCTAACTCTTTAAATTCACAATCCTTTTTCTAAGGTTTTGTTTTGCAATCAATATACTGTTACTACTAAAATATTTCTAATTGGTTAAATGATAATTTAGAAAAAATATATTTGCATAGTTTATTACTTGCGTTGTAAATAAAAAGTGTTCAACTGAATCCTTAATGATGATCAAATTTTATCAAACTAAACAAATATGAAATTGGATGCTAGTCAGTGATCAACTAGTGTCAATATCTTTATAATTAATTGTTAATGATAGCTATAGTTAAATTCGATAATTATTAGAAGCATCAAGAAAGTAGACCCACTGAAATGATAAACATGAAATGGAAAGAAACACGAAAGTTGCATTTTACTGTTAATTAATAACCGAAATCAGAAACCAACATGAATATAAAACAATTATCGTAAGATTTGAAACTTTATATTTCAATATCATGCTAAATAAGTATAGTGATTGATTAATGAATCAACTTCTCAGTCCTGTATGAGCTTGAGTACTGCCCAAATAATTTAGTTTGACAACCAATAGTCGTGTTTACTACAGTTTATGAAAACACCCAATGTAGGAACCAATAGCGTACAAATTTGGAAGCTGTTGCGTTTGAACAAACGTTCAAGGAGTGTACAAGTACTGGATCAAATTACACATAATTTGACGGAAGGAAGTTATAATAATAAATTCAGTATTTAACCTTAGTTAATATGGATACTTTAGAATATCACGCACAGAATTAACTCAAATGACACCATTCGTCCAGAAATTATGGGAAACAAAACTGTTTACTGAATATTAAAAAGTAGTGTTAAACAATACACAAAAGTCTACTGTGATGGTGTCCTGTGTCAGTCTGGTCACAATACATACTTATCTCCTAAAATGGCTATTTAAGCAGGAAAGGCAAGAGTGGAAGAGAAAGTCTTTGTTGCTACAGGATAATATGCGCAAATTATTGTTTATATATATATATATATATATATATATATATATATATATATATATATATATATATATATATATATATGTATCTATATATATCAGGACTGGGTACAGAGATTTCACGTAAGGTCAGTCACTTAACATGTATATAGTGTATTGAATCTTCCTTTTTTCCTACTCTTAAAATAGATGTATAATAGTGATATTCAGTCACACGACAAGAGTTAACTGTTATCCATGTTGTACATCTTCAAGAAAGAAAATCAATTTCAGTACCTGAGTAATGTATGAATGTACAGTATAGCAAAAAGTAAGCTCGATAATTGAATGAAATTACTAGGGTGAACAAGACAGTTCGACACAGAGGTCTAAGAATCGTGAGCGCGATAAAGAACCTGAGTGGATTTGGTTCACTCATCGGTGTATGACATTAGTCAGGTACATATATAGTTTTCCAAAGAAATTTATTAAACTCCAATCAGACTCCTGATAATGGAATCAATCCATTCTATTCGCTATTCTGTTAAATATTATATAGTAATTAATGGAGCCTGGTAGGAGTAGTAGGATGATATGTGGTTATTTACTGCCTTTAAAAGTCCTCCAAACTGACCTATATATATATATATATATATATATATATATATATATATATATATATATATCAATTATTGAATAACAACGACTCAAGAGTATAAGGAGCTTTTTAGTGTATGTTGTCTTATATTCGCTTTAGCTCACTTTGATTTCATTTACTCTTTTTTAAGTACGTTTAGTCTTATGTAATATTCTTATCTCTAAAATACAGTCAGCAATCCAAGTAATAAAATGAATTTATTTTTGGAAATGCGACTTTGCTTACTTAATACATTTTAGTAGGTTACCGGTTTGAACATAATTTACTTACAGGTTAATTTAAAATTTGCAATCTTTTTTATTAGGAAGTAAAACAGTACAGCTAGTGCAATTTACCGATCAAAAACTGATTTAACCGCTGAATGAATGAGTCTTTAAGGATTTACATGTTAAAACTGTTTAAAATAGATTACTTTTAACGATCAATGTGGTTGATGGTCAGTCTAGACTAAACTGCACTATTAGAATGCTTTCAGTTGGCTAGGATTCGTGGGTTCAAGCTGGTTAATGAGAAAGAATTCCTCTGATTAAAAATACCTAAATGTCCGGCATCTGACCCCATGATTTATTAAATTCGGTCTTGTGCGCGAATGCCTAACGTATTGATCATCGGACCGATATCCAACGGTGTTAAGTATTTTAAAGTATTTTAAAATATTAAATAGGTAAAATTAAAGATTAGGTTTTCTTTGACCGAGGAACAGATAAGTGAATTAAGAATCGCCTTAATGTTGATTACCTATCATTTTGCCATCAGTCTACAAGTTCTACTTATGAGAACTGATTTCATAATTCTGTTACGCATGAACGTAAACATGTCATTTTGATATGCTTGAATTATTACGAGTTTACCTTAGTCGGAAAACGAGAGAGAGGATCGATGATCCAGCGACACGACATGCTACTCTAATCTGAGTGTCCCAACCCCCATTGAATAAAAGGAGATGATTTGATATAAAGTAGAACCTGTATTCTACAAACATACATAAGGTACGAGGTCCGAGTCAAGAAGAGAATCAGGATTCCGGACTAGGGATCCGGGTCCGGGTCATAAAACGTTACAGATAATGCGTATTTATACATTTAGGTCGAATAAGAAACAACATCGAAGTCTGTGACATTGACAGTTAGGACGACCAATAAGAAATAACATTGGAGTACGTGACATTGATATCTAGGACGATCATAAAATTGACCAGTGGAAATTAACCAATAGGAAATGACAAATAATTCTCTTAGGATATCGGATGAATAGCCTTACAAATTCATTTTATTTTTAGTCATTGACTCGCAAATGACTTTGTTTTAATCTTTGTCAAATATAAATATAGATTTCACTGTATACATTAAGGTACAGTCTGACAAAGATCTAATTTACAGTTGTAATCAAAAAGTAATGATAATTACAAGTCATATCATAAAATCGTCAGTTAATTTCTTAATGTTAAACATCTTATGAAAAAATATGGAAACAAGTATACTATATGTAACATTCCAGTAGATAGATTTTTGAACCAAGAAATAAACTAATGGTGTCATCAAAAAAACTTTTAAGTGAAGTTGTAGTAGTGTCATTTATTAAAGCTGCACAGTCGAATTGATAATCATCAATGCATACACAGTATTCTATAATATCAGGTCACTTGACAAACATATGAAAAATTATTTAAGCATTTCAAGTACTGAGTACACAAGTTATGTAACAGTCTAAGATTTATTCAGTAACAATCATTCATAGAAGAAATTTAAGAGAGAGTTTTTCACTTGACAAATCTAGAGAAGATAAAGTGCAGATGAACAATTATCCACATCAACCTAAGAAAATGAAACAGAGTTGTTATGATGATATTGAAGTAGGAGATTGAACATCTTGTTTTTTTAACGTTTGAGAACTGCTTAGTATTGGTAAATGGTAATTGGTCTAATTGTTAAAACTTTTCTGATGTAAACTCCCGCGGAGCCAGTTATTTTAAGATTACAAGCGATCTTGAAATTTGATGCGGGTGGTATTACATGATCAGAGTTTTTTATGTGTTCAAGGATTGAGCTGTTGACTGATCTGGAATCCTATTTAAATAATTATGAATGACACTGCTCTGTTTGGCAAATGCACGCTTTAAAAGGCTAACATAATTTGCTGCGTAATAGCAAGTAAAACTAATGAATGAACATTCATTTAATTTGGTATAGCATTTTATCCATTATTTGCCCCAAAAGTAAGTACCTAAAGGAGAAAACAATTTCCTTGTCAACCAAATAAGTAGTCTTTTTCAAAGATCTTGGCAGTCTACTCTTCAAGATTCCTGACACCTTATCCCAATAGAATTCAGTGTTTCTGGATAAAAACTTTTCCAGTGCTGTGACATTGTCACAGGTTATCATCAAAGAACATAAGAAAGAAACCAGTATTCAAAATTATTCATTGGATTTTATTGAACTCATCATTGATCGTGAATTCATTGCATACAAGTTTAACTCTTGCGGATACAGAATGGACTAAATTTCCCATTTCTCTCAGTGACACACAAGCTATCAGTTCCAAATTAGCCTCCAGTCTATCGATTTTGTAACGATCTTTCTAGTCATAAAAATAATTACAAATCTCTAATAAAACCTGAGATTTATCGATTATTATCTTAAGAACAGTTTTGCGCATGATGGCCATGGAAAGGCATGGAACAGATAGACTAGTAGTTGTTATGACTACTGTCTATGCCAAAATTTAGATAAAATAGTCGAGAATGGTATTTGGCATGAAATTTGCAATGTCAGAAAAAAAAATGAGAACATGCTGATTTAAAACAGTTAACTGGTATTTATCATGGATGAACCTCAGTTTAAGTACCAATGAAAACCAGCAGGATGCAACCAGATCTCTTTATAAATTGAAATATAGCGAGAACAAACAACAAAGTTTGTAAAATAAAATGAATTTATTTTATTTCACCGTTCCTTATCAGCTGCATACAACTTACAATTATAATTATTAACAAATGTTTAATATAATTTAATTTGGAAAGTTTTTGATTAATGTTCGAAACATGGACTAAAATCATAATAATAGAAAGAATAGGGATACAAAGTGTATGAATAAACATATTTAAGATCAGTGTATATTTGGATTATGAAAAGCAATAATTTTAGAGTAAAACAGGTGTTATGTAAAGGTAATCAAATTAATAAGTGATTGGGTAATTGCTCGACTAGATCAAATAAAATTAAAATGTGAACGCCGATAAGATTGTGTAAGAAATAAGAGAAGATAAAAAAATAATAAAAATAAAAATTTAAGACACCGTTGACGAAAATTAGTAGTTAATTTGAATAAAGGTTATTATACAAACATGCAGTTATCGTGGAAAGGAAAAGCTAATCATCCACCTGAGCTACAAATTTTCTTCACCATCGGGAATGTTTGACAGTGAGTACCGTTACAAAGCGCAGTAACAGCGGTGTTTTTAATCTGTTGATTACTTTAATGCATTACTTACATCCACTCTATGTCCACTATCCAAAAGGTGTTTAGCCATTGCGTTTGTAAAGAGTTTACTTCCTATCGGCCTTAGGTACCTAAGAATGTATTCAGAAAACCTTGTAAAGGCTCTTCTCGCGGTCCTTCTTAAAAATATACATTGATCTGAAGTATGTTTATTCATACACTTTGTATCCCTATTCTTTCTATTATTATGCTTTTGCTTACGTTTTGTTTTTATGAAGATAAATCAATTTAAAGACATTTCTCATCATGAAGTTGTTTCAAGAGCCTAAAGGTCAATAAACACTGGAAAGAAATTTTATTTTGGTTTGAAACTTGTCTGATTTATATATATCAATAATATATAACTGTGGATTTACCTTCGGAATACTGGTTTTCATATAAATTAGTTTGTGCATACCAAACAAAAGTCAAAAACTAATTATTCTTGGTCATTTCACAAATTGTATCTTTTCTTGCTGATTAGCATTTCTGCATTGTACATTGGTCTGCAACTGGTTGTACCAATGCAACATTGAGAATATTTCTTTTTCTTTTAAAGTACAGTCAGTTTGATAATTACCAAATGATTCATGATCAACTAACGGGATGACATAAACAATCATTATGTGTATGAACATGAATAATGATAATTCATCTTTACTTCAAACTGATTTTTAAAAACGAACACCTGATTCTCAATCAGCTGATATATATTAACTTGAAACACTAAAACAATTATTAATTATTCTAAAATGTCTCATGCTGACATTATTTTTTTAATGTGTTTTTATTATGACTTAGTAATTCTATCTTCGTCGAAAAAATAAATGTTTAAATTCTATAATCAGCTGATATAACCCTGGATTTTTACCGAACTGAAGTGGGATGACCAAAATCATATGACACTTTTTATTTTACCCAAAAATAATTGGAAATTTAAAAACTGATTCTTTTTGTTAAAATAAACATACCTTTTTACATTGAAACAATACTTGATGGAAAAACGATTCGAGATTTTTGATAAGCTTCCTGTATTGACTAGTGAAAATCAGTAGACTGGAAAAAGTTTTATTGAATTTTCTTTTAAGCAATGATCAATAAAACGAGTTCCTCCAATCTTAAAGAAATGAGATGACAGTTTAACTCTCACTAATAAATAAGAAAATCATTTTTATGATAGTTACTATCAGTGAAGTGAAATATTATACTAGCAAAGTTGAGAGATTACTAATCTTTAAAATTAACACTATGCATTATATTCAAAAAATGATTTGTTCACTGTTACGTTTGAGGCGATTTTATGAGGGGTTTGAATGCTAGTGACATTATCATGATTGTAATACAGGTATATCTAACTGACAAATTCTGAATTTGGTTAATTAACTGTAATCGTTTATATATATATATATATATATATATATATATATATATATATATATATATATATATATATATATATATATATGATCGACCCTATAATTAAACTCTCCAGATTGCTTAAATCCATTTAGATAATTCTGGTCGATACAATGCAAGTTTACTTGTTAAATTCATTTACTAACGAATCAAATATTTCTTTAGAAGATTTAATTGGTATGTCACTGTACAAAATTCAATGAAAGAATTAAACAAACGATTAAAATTCAATTTTCATGTTTTGGGCAGTAATAAATTAGGACTAGGTGGTAAAAGCCAAATTTGATGTGAATCCTACCATCGAACACTGTCATCTAGGCGTACGAGATCTATCGTTATTATCATTGGAAATTTATGGCGGCATATTTTATCTATCCATTTTTAAATGTCATTAATTGTAAATAACTTTCTATGATTAAAAACTAATCTTGTATAGACATTAATTCCACTCATTCTCTCACACTTTCCCTGAGATTTTGGTATTTTCATAACAATAGTATTATAGATTAATAAACATTTAAATCATATATTTAAACAAACAACAAGTACAATTCAATGTTTCAATTCAATCAAACCCTAGATTTTGTATATCTAACATGTTTTTTTCGTTGTTTTGTTTCAGATAGCTTTTTAAATAAAATAAAATTGAATTTAAAAACAAAATTTGTACTTAAACTGAAAATTATGTGTCTATCACATTCTAATAAACTTGAAATTTAAAGTTTACTTTTAAATTTATGAAAGGTACATATTGATTTACATGTTAAACATGTATATTGCCTTGTTAGTGTTCTATTCAGAGAATAAATAAAAATTAAATCAAGTTATGATTATCAACATTTTGAAATAATGCTTATCATTATTTATTATCTAATGGTAGATATGATTTGTTGTCATTCAATTGAATTAACATTTTTCTTTCCATTAAAAAACAATCATAATAAGTTGAAAGCGTAGATCAACAAAATGATTTGTGTTTAATGGACTTTAATGAGACAGACATTTTATAATCTAAAAATATTCTCCCAACGTTATTGTTTGATGATAATTGAAAATGAAAGTTTACAAGATACTATGATGAGTTGGAAAAAACAACTGTCTACTTTTTTACGACACATTCATATTATGGGTTAAATAAACTATTCTTTTAAATCATTACTTCTACTGAATAATACTGACTTCATAAAAACAAAGATCATTTTAAAATAACTAATCGATAATCAAAGGGACTGATTATAATCACCTGACCAATTTAGTCTTTCTTAATTTTCCACATAAATCTGTCTGGAAAATTATTTTTTTAGCATTAACTCTTTTTCGATTTCGATTTGTTATGAGATTGTGAGGTTTATGTAGGGTTGTGATAAATCTGATACTGTGACGAAACAGCACTCTGCTGACTCCTGATTTTCAATAGTTATCTAATGACACCTGTATAAACATGTATAACCTAAGGAGTATATCCAGTTTAAGTATTTTCACTTTGTTTTCAGAAAGTAATTTAGCTTCTTCGACTTTATTATTAAATTTGAAGTTTTGTATCATGTACTGACTATGATTCGATAACTATTAACAATCAAGAGTCAGCAGAGAGCTGTTTCGTCGTAGTTTGGGATTTATCACTACAGTTAATTCATGATCCTTCTTGAAATCGAACCAAAGAATTCAAATATCATAACAAGCAAGTAAGTAAAACGAACAAGTTTATTTTTTCCATGTATTTTCGTAAGTCTGTTACTGAAATTGTAAGAACCTAAAAAACTGTTTATTTGTACTAATTATTTTATATCTATCATATGCAATTATAAGATATCATTTACATGTAATGGAGATATATATGTTCGTACATTTTATAATTAAAAATTGCAATATTGTGAAGATGTAAATAAAATAAACGAAATCAAACGTATTATTCTTAGCGGCTAGATGTAGAACCTAGTAGGCTTGTTTTATCCTTTTAGTAACTTGTTATTTGTACGTAACTACACTCCGTCGTTATTTCAGTGTGGTTGATGGAGTCTGATGTATCGAGTGTTTATCTGTTCGTACCTATTATAAATACTTTAATCCATAAGTCTAATTTAACTTCACCTGGAGTCCTTCTGAGGTTACTGTCGGCCCCTAACCCGAATAAAAGAGGAGGGTTGAGCATGAAGTTAGCGACCTCATCCCGTGGAAGACTAACTAGCTAAAAAAGGCTAACCAGAATAGATGATTCAAGATATTTAAGCTCTGCTCTCAGAATTGGGAGAACTTCATTTAGAAGGTGTATGACGTCTCATGATGAAAGCCGAGTTTCTTCGGAAGTCACGATCCCGATGCACGTTCTCAAAACCACAGCAACCATTAATGTAAATGAATGTAGTGTCCAGGTTGCTACAGAAATTAAAAGATACCACACAGTGGTACTTGGAATAGTTAAAACCCATTGGACGCTGGTTAGACGAAAATGACTAGCTTCGGAAGAGATGATGTTGTACTTCGACCATGAAGAGGAAAATGCCTCACATACAAGAGTTTTAACGGACGCCATCTGACGAAACCCGGAAAGCACTTATAAGATGAAAATCTCATAGATCAAGGATCATCAAAGCATCTTTCAGAACAAAAAGAGCGAGGATTACAATGAACATTGTCCAGTGCTATGCTCTGACCAATGATGACAATGAGGACATTAGAGTTTAATTATAATAGAGGCTGCAGTCAGTCGTCTTGAGATGCCGTAGAAAAGACTTGACCATTTTTCTGCAGGACATGAACGCTAAGGTTATAATAGATAACAGTGGATATGAAGAAATCAGGTGACATTAAGGACTTTGAGAAAGGAAAGGAAGCGATGAGAGATTCTCAAATCTCTGTGTCTTCAACAAAATAATTAAAGACGACAGCATAAGTCTAATTTAATTCAACACCTGTCGTTTTCATTAGCTTAGTTATTTAGTTGACAGATTTTTACTAACAATAAGATTGAGTATTTTTTTAATAGCTATATGGCATATATAAAAAATTAGTCAGGAATATATATGATACAGCTGAAATTCCTAATTACGTTTATAGTATTAGAATGACAGACAATTGTTCATGCACCCGAGAAAATGACTGTCTCATAATAGAAACAAACAGGTTCCATTTATATAATATTGATTAATTCAAATACTAAACTGAAATTAAAGTGATATTTAGATTCACTGAATATTTCTCGCATTATTTTGTACCTTTCGGATAATGCTTAAAATTACTCGGAAATAAATTTAGCTACTTAACCTCTTTTGATAAATTCTAGTGGATTGCTGAAGCTAATGTATTCTAGTTTTTTTTAATCTGATCATACATGTGTGGTAATTATAGAATAATAATAACAACTTTTAAATGTATAAGGTATCATTTAAACACGTTGTTTTTTTGTGCTAGAACTGATCTTGGAATAAAGTTCAAATCGTACGACTAGCTTGTTATTTTGTTCAGAAATTAAAGTCCGTACTATGACAAAAATCTAGAAACTTGTGACATCACTGGTATTGATTATTTAGAAATGTTTAGTTTTATTTTGAAACGATTAGTTGTTGCGTTTTGACAGATGACTGTATGCAGGTAACAAGAAGATGCATTTCTAGATCTCTTAGTAATGAAACATTATTATAGTCTGAATGATTTCATTTATGTGGACAATTCAGAAAAAAGGCTCTCGATTGTACATGAGATCAAACGAAAGTATATGAGGTGCTAAATGAAACATGATATGCTTTTATAATAAAATTGAATAACAACAATAATCATGATAACAACAGTACAAACAATATGGTCACTAGTGTCAAGTTTTACAATGGAATTAGTGAAATCTATATAACTTCTTTCGAGACTTGTAAGTTTAAGTATATCAAAAGTGAGACAGCTATCTTGTAATAGTATTGAATAAGGATTACACTATATCGTCAGTTAACTTACGTTTGACGGAAGTTTCCAAATTCTTTCACTTATAACTTACGGATTAAGAAACAATTATTTGGTATCCTCTAATTTTCAGTAGATTTCTAACTAGGATGAAATGGCCGTCCACTGCTTCCAAGTCTCTAATCGTAATCTAACATTAATCGATGCATGATTTTATTGACGTTTTCTAACAGTTATCACTTCACCTTTAAAACTTTTTGCTAACTATTACTATTTATTTACTCAATATTTAGTCATTTATCATGTCTTAATGCTGTATTACATTTCTTGCTCTATCCACTGAGAAACCGATTAACATAAGTAACACTGCTACAGCGTATAATGTAGTACGTCTTGTTTTCTGATAACTTTAATCTCTGGCTTACCAAGCTTCCGTAATCTTTAACTATCGGATCCTGAGACAAGAACAAAAAGCAATAAATACAGGAGAGGTATGTGTACAAAAGTTAAAAATAATTATAGCGTCTCAGATCACTTTGGTATTATATAAACCTCAAAAACATGTACTGAAGTTGCTGACAAACTTGCATCATACTCGGTAATGTTGAGAAAACTTAATAGTCTATTTTCTTGACGTTCTATTGAAGTTTTCAAAGAACAATGATTAAGCAACAATTTTTCCCAAACACATCTTTTTTTCCAAAGGATTTTTCACACAATTAGCGATAAACTGAATGCTATTCGGAGATATTTTCACTGATATCGATCTATCTAATGAGAGAGTTAAGTATAGGTAAATATATGGCATTCACTCAGATTATGTCCATTGTGAACAAAATACGAAACACATTTTTTTTCGAAAACCATTTATTTATCATTACATTTAATTCTTCAAACACTTATACAACTATATTTTAAATTGATCAATTGAACAATTAGAATTTGCTCATTAACATGGTTTACATTCTCGAAAGTTGAATATTATTATTCCGACAAATTAAAAAATTTTTATATATAGGCATTTAGCCTGTTGTATTTGCACAGGCATGCATGCATATTAGTACACATACATTAGCACTACACAATACATAAAAGGAAAGAATTAAGTCAAAACACTGGGTTTTTTTGACAAAGAAATTTTAAATATCACAGAAAAATTATTTGCTACGCTGACTGTTGGTAACAGATAAAACATATTTTTGATCAAATCGATACAATATTCGAAGCAATAGATGAAAAGTACATTAGGCAGAAATACAATAAATAAATGTAGAATAAATGTAGTAGAGGGTTAAAATTAAGAAAAACATTAGGATGTTAGTGAGAGTGATATAACAAGTATATCCTTATTGAATTGTTTTCATTCACATCACCGAGCTGGCGAAAGTAACAAGACAACTGATGAACTCAACAGTCGCGTCGGTGGCGTGTGAAAGACAGGCTGATGATGTCGTGAAGAAGATAGAAGAATTACAACGAGAGGTGGCAGCGTTACGAATAAAGGGTGAAAGAAATAATAAATGCTATAGTTGCGGAGGAACCGGACACTGGAAGAGGAATTGCTCAACAAAACGAAAACGTAGACATTTTAGACCATATACAAGGTGTTCTTTATGTCTTTCGAAACTGGGGGTCTCGGCAGTAGTAGATAAGGGGGCGGTCTATGCGAGAGTAGGGATAAACGAGCGAGAGGTAGTGTGCCTGATTGATACAGGGGCGGCAGTTTCGTTAATAGACAAAGAGCGGTGTAGAAGTATCAGGCCGAGTGCATTAGTTGTTAACACCATCGGAGGTCACGTGTTAAAAATCCTAGGAGTCTCAAATGATATCGTGAAAATCGGCAGTTCGGAAATACAGTTCCCCTTTGTAGTGACTACGAACTTGTCGAGACCAATACTAGGAGCAGATTTCTTGAGAGAAGTAGGAGCAATTATTGATACAAGAAGTAAGACGGTGATTACAAAGTACGGCACACTGACAATACATGAAAGCAGCGAGGTGGCTGAGGTTAGAGTAGCAAAAGAGGACATTGGAAAGAAACAGAACATTAACGAGGTGCTCACGAAATATACGAAGTTGTTCACGGGAGACGGAGAACCGTACGGGTTTTGTAATAAAGTCAGACATGAAATTCCGATAAAGAACGAAGAAGTAACCATCTTCACAAAACGACGGGTTCCCGTACATTTGGAAGCTGAGATAAACCAGCAGGTACAGGAGATGTTAAAAGCAGGTATAATTGAAGAAGCAGATAGCCCGTACAGCTCACCGGTACTTTTGGTAAAGAAGCCAAATGGAAAGTATAGATTCTGTGTTGACTTTAGAGAACTGAATAACGTGACAGAAATAAAACCATGTGCAATGCCAACAATAGCGGAGACATTAGATCGTCTACAGAGTGCTACGGTGTTCACAGTGTTAGATTTACGGTCGGGCTATTGGCAGCTACCAATAAAAGACAGTGATCGCAGCAAAACGACATTTATCGTACGGGAGAAGCAGTATCAATTGAAACGAATGCCCCTTGGATTGGCGGGCGCACCGTTTACTTTTCGAAGACTAATGACATTACTGCTCAGAAACCTGGAGAATGTCGAGGTTTATGGCGATGATTTGGTCGTATATAGTCGTACAGAGGCAGAACATGTGAGTCACGTGGAGGCGGTCCTAAGGCGAATTGATGAGTTTGGTTTACGAATTAACAAAGACAAGTCTCAGATAGCGAAAAGAAGCGTCACGTTGCTGGGGCATAAAGTAGGCAATGGAGAAATAAAACCACTGCCGGAGAAGATTCTAACGATAAAGAATATTGCAGTTCCCAACTCGAAAAGGAAGTTAAGACAGTTCCTGGGAAGAGCGGCGTTCTACAGCAGATTCGTGAAGAACTTCAACGATATAGCAGCACCTCTATATAAAGTGCCAAGCAAGGCGAAGTTTATGTGGACAGAGACCGCTCAAAAAACTTTCGACCGAATCAAAGAGCTGTTAGATGACCGCCAAATGACGCTGAGACTGCCGGAACCCGAGAAGCCATTTACAGTGACCACTGATGCGAGCGATCACGGTATAGGTGCGGTCTTGAGGCAGTCTGACAGAGTGGTGGGTTATGCCAGCCGTGTCCTTACGCTGACAGAACAGAAGTATTCCACAGTAGAAAAAGAGTGTTTAGCGATTGTATGGGCGGTAGACAAATGGAGACCGTATCTACTGGGTCGGCGATTTCACATCGAGACGGATCATAAGCCCCTACAATTGTTGAAAACAGCAAAAGACCCTCGGGGGAAGTTGGCTCGATGGATGCTACGTCTGCAGCAGTATGATTTTAGCATCGGGCATGTGCCAGGGGAGGAAAATGTAATGGCAGATTATTTGTCAAGACCGGACACCGAAGCCGAACTTCCAGAGATAGTGTGTGCGGTTAACGGCCTAGAGGGAGATCCCAAAAGCTAAAGTCATTCTCAGAAAGGCGAATAGTATACACTGACTACATAAATTGATAAATAATATTCGTTTAACATTAACGGAATCGTCGAAAATCACCACTCAAAGATCAATCAGTTGTAAACATTTCAGTATTGCAGGATGCTGATCAAGATCCTAGTGGCCTTAATGGCAATGGTTCAGACTCTGGAACTTAGTAAACGAGGTTTAATTTTCACAGGGAAAATCAATTCTTTTAGGATTGTAGATACATCTTCGTGATAAGGGCCAGGTAGCAGAAAGCATGTGTCCTTAGTTTCTTGTCAACTATCTAAGCTCGAATACATGAGCTGTTGGTAAGAAAGAAGATGAATAATTCCTAAATCTCTAATACTGACAACATTCCGTCCTCTTCGGTGGATGGCGTAATGCTGAAGCAATCACAGTCTTTGTGAACAACATCAGTAGCACAATTACAAGATTCCAAACCTCCTGTACTGTGATTTTCTTTAAGTTAGTTTGCTCGATTATTAATTAAATGTCCAATAAAACATTTTCGTAACTTTTTAAGTAATTAAAACTTATATTTAAGTACTTTTGGAAGTGTTGTTTAGTTGCTGATTGCATAAGTAATACCATCCAAGGAAGTAAACTAAATTCAGGCTATACATAATTTTGCACAATACAATCTACTGGATAATATGATTCGATTTGTGGTGATTCAGAGTCATTGATTTTTAAAAAAATTTTACTGATGTGCTATAACTCTATTTTTATTTTCAGAGTAATTCATACACCTGATTGATAAAATTCTCCATAGGAATTTAATATTAAAGCACTTCTTATATTGATTATCCAAGTCTCATATAAAATGGAATACATTGTTTATCATAATAAATTCTGTCAAATTTGAATAGTTTCTTTCAAACAAACTATACAGTTAAAATTAATTTCTATCAAAGGATGATATGATTCTTTGAACTAAATAAAACCAAAGAGCTCTGAAGAACTATTTTATTCAAGTTAAGACTACTTCAACATTTAAAGCTTCATACACTATTGAACCTGTTTTGACCTTTGGGCCTTTATATCTCCTACTTAATCAGATCATTTGATTACCGAGCTCATTTCTGTCTACCTCTCTTATACGAAGCAGACCAATGATATTCTCATCCAATAACTTAAACGACCATGAACACTGACTGAAAATCGTATCTCTTGTCAGTCCACATAACTCCTGCTATAGTTGGTTTTCTCAACCAAAGGATAAAAAAAATTAAACTTCTCTAAGTATATCATCGTGGGGACTCAAAAATTATAAAGATTATAAGCATCAGCTAAGTTATCAAGGCGTACAACAGATAAAAAGATCACTATTTTTAACTGATAAAGCAGTAAGCAGTAGGTGCAGAATTAATTATTGTTAATTTAGAGAATAGTAAAACATACTATAAAAGTTAATAAATGAAATAAAAGGTTATTATCGACTAAATACTTAGTAAATGTCTCATATAACATACATCATAAATCTTTGTAGGACAATTCGACTAGTTCCACATTTCTCAATTATTCTCTCTCATGTAACATGTTACGCATGAACGTAAACATGTCATTTTGATATGCTTGAAATATTACGAGTTTACCTTAGTCGGAAAACGACACGACAGGCTACTCTAATCCGATTGTCCCAACCTCCATTGAATAAAAGAAGATGACTTGATATGAAGTAGAACAAGTATCCTACAAACATCCAGAAAGTACGAGGTCCGAGTCCAGAAGAGAATCAGGATACCGGACTAGGGATCCTGGTCCGGGTCGTAAAACGTTACGGATGATGCGTATTTATACATTTAGGTCAAATAAGAAACAACATCGAAGTCTGTGACACTGATAGTCAGGACGACCATAATATTGACCAATAGGAATTAACCAATAGAATTAGACTTCCGAAAATAGTTCTCTTAGGATATTTGATGAATATCCTAACATAACAGAAATAAAACCATTGAAGTTCTAAATGAACCTATTTTTTAGATGGTTTTCATCAATATTTGTGATGAATTTTAGTCACCTAATACCGTTGATGATTCACTATGTGGATCATTTTTATCCTACTGATGATGATGATGATGTTGATGAGGACGTACACGATTTGGTCAGTTTAACGAGCAGACTAACGAAAGATCTCACTTGAATGCATTGTAACTTTAAGGAATTTTCTATTTAATGACACCGTTTGTTTAATGTTTGACAAAACTTACCATTACTTTGAACAAAAAATCTCTCGCTCAAAGTATCATCTACTTTATTGGTCTTATTCAATTGAAGTTTCGTTTTTCGTTTTATTTTTGTAACTATGTATATCTGTTCAAGTTTGCGCAGTGGCGGTATCATAGCCAATGAAGTTTATCGCTAGTTGAAAACTACTCTCGATAGCCTGACTCACGTTAAATCATGTATTCGTCATTCCTCAATCTTGATCTGGTTGAATATAGAATTGTGAATACTTACTTAAAGTTTCAAGTTATTTCAGAAAAAACTATAATTTCAATGGCTCTAATCAAAACAATATCAATTTTCTAACTAAACTAATCTTTCACAAAGCCGTTTTCAATATTCAATTTTTGTTTGGTTCACATTTTCTACTAACCAACATTATTTATGTTTAATCAATGAATTATGTCAATTTTATGTCACTGTAATATATATATATATATAACACTAATTTTTATGCATGAAACAGACAATCTCTACGCATGCATAGATGTATTTCATGAATTCAACTTAGCATTACTTATTTTTTCTCATTTTTAAAATAGACTTCTTATTGATTACAAATGAAGTATTTCAAATGTTTCAGTGAATACGGTTGAAAAAAAAAACACACTGTACACATATAATAAAAGAAAATATATAAGCTATCTGTTAGATGCTAAACTATTAAGAAAAGATTCTTTACAAAAACGTGTTAATTAAAAATTTGCTTCAATATTAACTAAACTAATTTATGGCTATAAAGAAAACTATGGATTATATGGAGTTTTTTTCGAAATAAAAAATACAACGGAAATGGAAAGTTGTTTTTTTTTTGTTTCAGAAGAAAAGTATGATATAATCTATTTGTGTTTGTTTTTGCCATTTTTCCATAGAAATTTTCAATTCATTGAACAATTAACTAACTGGTTTTGATTATTTTATCATTGAATATTGACTAAAAAAAGAAGATTGCTTGGTTGATTGATTATATATTAGTAAACACGAGCAAGATATTGAGTACCACAGTTTTGTTGAAGCTTATCTATTATCTAGTACTTCATTACTGTTGTTCATAGATGTTGGAATAAACCATAAAGTTTGAATTTCTTGATTGTTTGTTAACCAACCATGAAATACTCTAGAAATTTAGATAGAGATTAACTTAAATGATTAAATTTGTATTCCTGTCACTTTAATATTTGCACTATCAAGCTTGAAGATAGGGAATTATGTTATTTTCTGAAATCTTTTAGTACCAGTAATCAAAATAAGTTGTAATGATGACGAATGATTTATTAAGTCAATGATCCTGTGAGTAGACCGATAGTTAGAGAAGTAGTTAACTATGTAGCCCACTTAGTGACTAGAACATCTATACTGACTGTAGGTTCTATAACCTATTATTTAGGCAATGACACAGTGACCAACACTTAAGCGTCTAATAATTACTAGAACATCTTTCTCTTACCTAATGCTTAGTGAATATCATATTTCAAAGATAACAATTTCAACAATTTCATTATTGAATCAAAAAAAGTTGTCAATTGTTCTTTCAGAGTTTGGTCATTTTGTATAAATTAAAAGGTTCCAGTGTCGTTCTCCACAACATTATCATCAAATATCAACTACATTCAGAAGTGAACATTTCAGAATGTATTCTGCAAGTGCTAAGTCATTTTTTTTCGGATGACCTTGTTAATATCTAGTTATTTTCGGTTGCTACGTTATCTTTACGTGTCCTTTAGTTCCCGTTGGCTTTTCGTTCGATTGATCTCAGACTAGGTGACTCTGGTTGATTTTTTCTGTGTCGACTTCCAATTTAATTCACGCTTACTGAATCTTGATCTAAATCACGTTTTTTTTGAAAATTATATTTCATTGTAAAAGTTTCCTGGATCCGGAATTGTTACCTTTACGTAATTTTATGCTGAATCCCATTTTACCACTCTCCCTAATTCAAAATTATTTATTTTGTTGACAAACATGCTGTTTCTGAACCATTGAGCTTAACAATTCATATGTCGCTAATTTCTGTCATTTTGACTGTCACATATCTTGATGCTTGAGTTACACAATTAAGTTCACTGCAAAAATAATGGACCAATTCCAGTTGTCAATAGACTTTATCGCACTGATTTTCACCCGGTGGTAAATTTGTGTAAATGTTCTTAGCTTACTGAGGCTCATTCTCAATGTGAATAACTTGGTTGTGAAATCTGAAACTTTAGCAAATTGTACGTTGTTTAAAATGATAGATGACGCAAAATATTTATAGTTCGGGAAGATGATTTTAATGATGATTTGCCCATGGAAATCAATAAATAAATTGGTCATAAAACTTCTCTTATCACTTTAGACATCAAAATAACTGCATTAATTTCAAAATAAAGTTAACAACCAAAGTTTCCCCCGTGACTGACTGATTGACTGACAGATTGTCATGTCGATATTAATTTTGATTGTTTCCTGTTCATGATTTCATTGTCACAGTTCAGTTATTCAGTTTGAATGCCTTTGTATTTGCCTTTATCACTGACACTGAAGTAGTTTATCATCATTTTTATTGTCTTATATATTGTTTATTTCAATATGTCTACTTTTTGATGAATGAACTGAACAACATTCACAACTAAACCTTTAAACTCAGAAGGCCCAACATCTCTCAAATCAGAGATACTGTAGTCGATTCTCATAGAGAACACAGCTTCAATAATTTGTAAGTCACCCATAGAACTGGATTAAGAAACATGAGGCCAGTAGTACTCAATATTCCGTAAATGATTACTTCAACTTTACTTAGTTGACATTTTATCTGTGTGAAAGCTATTGATACTATCAAGCTAAAGCACATTTTTGGCCTACTACCTGATTATTGTGAGTGAAATATTTTAATTAATAAGTTACCTGTTCATTACCAACAAATTACAAATGAAGATAGTATCTGAGCATTTATATATAACCAATATATTAACAATAGATGAGTCACTTTAGTCCATTTGATAGCTTTAACGAGGTTTTTACGCTTGAAAAGAATTGTTCATAGATATATACTTATATCTTCATTCTGTACGGAAATACAGAAGGGATATTCGCTTCATTGAAAATATTGATTAGAAAACTCAATGAAGCGCTAAACCAATATTTTGATCATTCACAACTGAATTATGTATCTAACATTATGACCAAGGAATTGAATATTGTCCCAGCAAAGAGAATCTAAATGTTTTTCGATAAGTTTAAACTTAAACCGTGTGACGGTGTTTGAAGGTTTATGACGCGAACAGTTGTGAGCTGGTTGTCTGTAATAACAATAAATGAACATAAAAAGAAAAAAATGTCACTAAAATTTACGAATAGAATGAGAAAGAGATCACTTCTTCATAGCTCCGTACTACAACAGAAAATCCTGTAATCGTGATTAGTTAACAGTATATGAAATAATTTGATCGAAGTAATTACGTAATTTCGAAAGTAGGGTTTTTTTTGTCAAATATTTAAAATAAATAAGGTGGTCTATCAAGCTCATTTAATTAGTTATTCTTAAAAATTTAACAAAATCAACTCTAACAAGAAATATAGATGAACAAAAATTTTTTGCCAGTCAGATTTTGTTAAGGCTTGATTCGAGATTTCAATTAATATGTATATAGAAAGCAGTTAAGGGAGCCTGTAAACCAGAGATAACAATTACGTTGACCATACGGCTATTACTACATAGAAGTCTTCTTTTGTACTTTTGTACCATAGACGACCATTGGAATCCAGGATGAACAGAATTATTGCTTCATCCTAAAACTGATCTCCTCAATACTGTGGATTTACTGTCTTATCGGAGCTTGAATCCAAGGCCTTCAGATATCATGGAAAGTGCCTATTCTGAGTTGGTATGCATAAATTTGCATACTTCAGTTCAGTCTATCTGTAATTATGTATGATCATTATTTATTGAGTACTATGGGATGAAACAACTGTTCCCTTTTTATTTGTTTTTCAATAGTTTCATCAATACAGTCAATTTGTTACACGAGTATACAAGTTAAATAATAGTCACAAATCTCCTGCCACTAATAACGCTACTAATGTTCTTTTTTTTCATTCTTTCATTTCATATATAAGATCAACTATAAAACTTATATCATCTGACTTATACTTATAATAATGTAATTCATTTTTACCAATTTGTACGCAACAGGTAAGAACGTAAATAATTCAGTGTAATTTCAATGAAATGTCACAAAATCTAATCCACCATAAGCACCATAAATATTTGTATGGTATAAACATTTCTTTTCACGTGAATTGAAGGTGCAAAGAAAGCGGTTTATTTCACGAAATAACGCTGGAAAGGGATTTTTCGAAAAATCATAAACACTTATGACTGAACATTATGTCTAGGTAAACTGGTTTGGATGCAAAACCTGAAATAGAAACTGATCAGTTACAGTCCGGAACATCAATACTGGAGCATAGGTACATTCAACTAGTAAGTTTCAAAGAGGATGAAATACGTGGCCTGCATCCTACAGCTGTGAATTCAAAAGACAATGATTATGTATTAGTATTCTTGAGTTTCTATGGTTCTTTGAAGCATATTACTAGGTGGCGGGAATCATTTCTATAGTAAAAAAATTTCTTTGTTCATATTTCATTGGAATAGCAGTGAATGGATACTGTATCTATCTAAAATCTAGGGATGTATATCCATCTACTTATTTTCTAGAACACTGAATGTTTTAGTCAGGTAATAAGGAAGATATAGTTTTCAATTTTCCAACCTATAAATTATTGAATTTAAGGGCTTCTTTTGAAAATATGATAGTATAGCATAATGTTTAATTTGCAAATAAATTTTCATCACCAACTAATGTTAATTGGAAAAATATCGAAACTAGAGAGCTAGTCCATCAGCTTCTACATTACAGATAAGCACTTGTTAATAATACACACTGATGAATCATCGATCTTATAAAATCTTATGTTAAGTATGAAAGTATTTAGTTATTGCATTGTAACCAGTGATATAATATAATCCTTATGTAATGTCTATGATAATGTTTATCATTTCATTACTGATCTACTTTGGATGTGTAAGTTTTAAAATCTCTGAAAATAAACATTCATTGTTTCTCATCGATTAAAAGTCACGTCACATCAACTTTTAGCTCAGGTAGGTAAACTGTCTACCTTTTATTTTGCCATATATTTTTTGTTTTGATATGCTTATTTTAGAATTCTACCTATTTTGTCATGAATTATCGATTGGTGTTGTTCATGCACTACTCTAAATTTCTCTAGATATACTAAATAAAAGTCCAGCTTTTAAAATTTTTCTCAGCTGGACAAATTTTTTAATTTATTTTTCTCTTTAGAACTTCATATGATACTTCCATAACCCTATTCCTGCATATCGATTTCCGTTTTGTAGGATACTTTCAATGTTGCTCTAATAAAAATCAAAAATCTGATTCATTATCGTCCTAATAATCAATATTAATTAATCGTATTTATATATATCCTTTTTGTTAGTTTCAAGTGTATACGCCTAATATGTTTCACTTCAACCATAAACTGAACCCAGAGAAGAGTTTATTCATGTTGACTTATTATGATGTGTAATAGTTTGTTGAGCAATAGTTATATCTAATCGCTAAGTTTTAATTCTGCTGATCAATGAATACCGTACAAAACTCATAATCTCTAATTATTTACGACTTATAGCTGTGTTTTCTTTGTCTGCAATTATGTTACTTTACTAGAGAAATAATTATTCTTCGGGAAGTTGACTATGTCTGTTATATCACAGTTAGGAACTTGAGTTATTAATTTAGCCTTTTGAACAGTTAAGACTTAGCCACTTTCATCACTCCATTCCGTTTTTTGATATTCATTCTGTAAATTTAATCCAAAAGTCCTTCAGCTATGAATCGCTCATCAAAACAAAATTCAGATTTTCATTAAAACGTTTTTCACAGAAACACAAAGGTGGTTCCAAAGTCTTTACAAAATTTATGGACAATAGTCATTGCACTTCGTAAAAATTACTGAGAACCTTACTGAAAGCGCATTATACATGGCGTAGACGGTGTTATTCATCAGATCATTTGATTATATTGTTGATCAACGTTATTGCTATAATTCAAGACCTCAACATCACTTGACGAATCACAAGTATGAAGTAATTCATGCCTTGTGACGGTACCGGCAAAACTTGTTAGTATGCACTTGAAAAACTGATTGACTTAAAGAATAATCTTGTTACAACGATTCCAACGACATCTCAGCTACTAAAATTTACATTCATAATTTCATTGATGTACGCGATTGAAAAGTAAACCAGTGTCATAACCTTCAGTTCCCAGAACTGAACACTAAAGCGTTATAATCACTGAACTGATATCTATCGACACATTATTGTGTACTAATATGCCGACCCCGAATGGCTTGTCTTACCCTTTGGACAAACTGATTAATCCATTCTTCTCGAGTCATCATTCACACATATCTTGACCTTGTTAATTATTCGCTTATATTCACGGTTGTTTTCAATTGTGTACTTATGTACATTGCTTACTTCACTTATCACATAGCTAGCTTACTTTTGTGTAACTATAAATACTCAGTCATGCCATCTCTCAATTAGTTGGCTCACTCCCATTCTCCGCCTCACTTTAACATTTCTCATTACTATGTCTGTTTGCTTATCGATTGTATGAAGTAAATTCATCCAAAATAAACCATGTTGAGTATCTTGTTACCTCTGCCGACGATTTAACATACATATACCCATATACCATCATGCGATACATTCCAGTTTCAGTTTATTTGAATAATAGCTTCGTATAAACTTATCGCTAACAGAAATGTTTTGAAAATGAAACCAATCCTGTTCTTAATGTTCTTTCAAAGGAAACCTATGTAATAGTAAACCTTATTTACTTAAGATGAAGTACTTTAGTCTTCCTGTCGATCAATTTCACCGTATAGCCTCATAACAGCGTAATTATTGTATGTATAATCATAAAAAACTGATAAAAATCAATTTGTTTGAGTTATGTTTTTATTTTAAAATGTAGATAAGTTTGTTCTGTTTCCACAATTATTTTGATTGAAACATTGAAGGTTGCACATTTTACAAAACAAAAATAAAAAATTCACCAAATTAAATTGTTGTTTGTTTAATTAAAAGTACAGAGGATAAGAGATAACGAATATTTTGTTGATAATCGAGTAAAAATAAAGTATTAACTTTGCAAATTTAGTTACTTAAGAAAAAATTGCACTAATATAGTTAAATCCGATGGGTGTAATAATAACAGACAATATGAAATTATTCTGAATGCAATCCGTTGAAGATGGAAACAATTTATATAACTAGGATTATCATAATTCCTTGTTGAACAGAGTTGGCAGTTGACCATTTAAAGGAATGGATTTACTCATTTTATTGATAGACCAATCAGACGACTGGGCTGCTTTTCAAATGTCAAACTTCTTACAGAACATAACAATGAAGCTACTCCATATTACCGAACATGGGTAATATTATCAATGATCTTGAAGCTATTAAGGACAATTTGTAGATAATAAATACACATAAATACTCATCAAAGTTTGACGCTAAAATAATCATGAAACTTAAATGTACATTCTAATGTCATGTAGCTTATGAGTATTTCAAGATTTTTATAACAGGTGGATTTAATGCAAATTATTTTGTGATGAATATTTCCAAGAGATTAGGTACTTTATCAGGTCAAACATATATGTTTTTAAAACGGCTCCCCTCAGTTTTCATGGACCTGTTGAAAAGCCAGAAAAAAGAAGCATACGAAGAAACTTCTTGACTATTTTAATCAGTTGATATGATGTGAATGTCGTTTGTCCACCGAGTCAGTAATCACAAAATTTAGTCAGTAATTTAATTTGAACAACGGTAAAAGGAATGGATATTTTATTGAGTTATAAATAAAAGGAAATATATTGTTAAGTAATATTTTTTCTCATCATTTTCATTCTTCCGTGTTATTTAACAATCAACATTTTGTCCTCTATTATATTAGATTTAAATACTAAATTTAGGTATTTTTGACGAAGCTACTTATGAGATGAATGTTAGCCAGCATTAGAATATCAAGTACCATGGAAAAAATTAGAATTCGCTATTTGGATTCTGATACGTTCTACAGTATAACTTCACTGGTGTTTTTACATTATGGGATTTATTCCAGGAAATATTGAACTGTCTGATTAAAAGATCTTGATCTGTTTGAGGAAATGAACTGTTGTGTGAGTTAGCGTTAATGTTTGGACAAAAAGATATTTAAATGACTTAATTCTAGTATTATTTATTGAGTAAAATGATTTGATACAACTGGAGATTCAGAGTATCACACGCTGTAAGCTAGATTTACTTACGTACTTACGCCTGTTACCTCCAATCGAGAATAGGTCACCGACCAGTATTCTTTAACCTACTCTTCCCTGGGTGTCCCTTTCCAGCTCTGTCCAATTTTTCTTCATTCTTCTCATGTCTGTCTCCATTTTCAGGGTAATGTGTTTTTTGGCCTTCCTCTTCTCCGTCAGCCTTGAAGATTCCGGGTAGGGGCTTGTCTTGTGACACTGTTGAGTGCTTTCTTCAATGTCTGTCCTATCCACTTCCAGTGTTTCTTCCTGATTTCCTCCTCCACTGCAATCTGGTTTGTTCTCTCCCACAGTAAGTTGTTGCTGATAGTATTTGGCTGGTAAATCCGATGTATTTTGCGTAAACAGCTGTTAATGAACACTTGTATCTTCTGGATGATGGCTTTGGTAGTTCTCCAAATTTCCGCTCCATATAGTAGAACTGTCCTGACATTTGTATTGGAAATTCTGATTTATGCGTTTGTTGACAGTCGGTTTGACTTCCAGACATTTTTCAATTGTAGAAATGCAGCCCTTACTTTTTCGGTCCACGTATCGGGTCCCCCTTGATTTTCGATAATGCTGCCCAGAAATGTATAGCTTTTAACGTCTTCCAAGGCAATCTCCATCAAGAGTGATTTAGTTAGCGCATGTTGTGCTGCATCAGAAAATCTTGCTTTTCCCTTTTTGTATACTGAGACCTATTGCTGCTGAGGTTGCTGCTAAACATTGAATGACATATCATTATAAATATCAAACATACTTTGCTTCCAGTTGAGAAACACTATAAGATAGTATATTGGATTGTCATTCCGTTAGTGTTATATATATGTATATATATCACATTTATTTAATGACTATGTACTCTTCTACCGATGATGGATCAGCCCAGCTTTGCATTTAAAAAGAAAGATAACATTTTGTAGCAAGTTTTATTACTAAAACTAAAAACAGTAATACCTCAAACTCACCTGTATTTATGGGCGACTAAACAAATACACCTAACAACATATCAATGAATAATACAGTTTTGTTCACAATATGTACAGCCTACAATTGAATTTCACTTATTATCTATTCTTCATATACATTATGTTGTGTGATGACTGATTTTATTCTTAATCCTAACTAATTTTAAAATTAGACTGATAATCTATTAATACTAGTTCACTTGTTTTAGATAGCATATATTTCTATTGATTAAATACAGACAATTTATTTAAAATTGTACAATATAAATAATGTAACTATTTTGTAACTGAAAGCTTTTTTTCTTGATATTACAGTCTCCTTTGTTTACATCCACATAGAATAATTTTACTTAGAAAATATACTTAGCAAGAATTTCTCTGGTAGTTGACGCAAGCAGCAGTCATTACTACTAATTACGTAAGAGCAAGTAGATGGTTAAACTTATATACATATATATCTCATTATCAAAGTATATAAGTTTAAAATTCTTTACAAAATGAAATGATCATGTCATATGACATAACAAACAATACCATTTTCTATTCCGTGTGAAACAAGGCAAAAAATAAAGCACTGCTGATCTTATTTTATTATGCATAGTTTTAACGTGCACTTGGATAAGTGGAACAAGAAGATGATCATCGATGACAATATGAATATTTTGTGTAGTTCAGCTAAATCGATCTGAATATCAATTAGCACACGAATTCATTGTATAATTCTGGGATATATATGAGAAAACCATTTGCAAACTTCTTAGGTCAAACCGTATGTTTCTACCTTAACTTTTAGTGGTTTGGACTATTTGGTTGTGAATATATCGACTGAATTTTGATTAGTCTTGATTAACATATGTGAATCCTCCCTGGACAGCCACAGAATAGTCGTTATGATATATATTTACATAGAATAGTTGGAATATGGTTAATAGTATGAGACAGGATGCTCGTTTCATCTGTTCGTGTGTTCATTAGCGGAATCCTAGAGTTGATGTTTATTCCGGGACTCGAAAGGCACTAATGTTCATTTTTTATAGTGACTTTATCGAAACAATCCGCAAATGATGAGTTTATGTCAAAAGAGACTGATCAGAATTCAGTTCATGCAATAACCATAGGATCATGCAAACGATAAAAAATTAACTTAAACTTCATATCTGTTAGACAGGCGAATCGCTTCTTGGAGTTGATAACTAAACAGATAACTAAACACTGACGTTTAAAGTGAATGACATCGGGTTCAGGTCTCTGGGATTCCAACACATCTAACTAACGTGTCCTAATTAGGTTGGAATTCACGTTCTGTGAGTTCGATATTTTCCGTTTAAATATACGTTTCTAATCCATTCAACCATAACAAGATGAGAGTTCGAATGCTAGTTTGCGTGATTACGCAACGCCTTGTATCAGTGACTTAATAACATATGGGATATCGAAGACGTTAGTCAATCCTTCTCAAAAGTATGAAGTGACTATATAGCTAAAGATGAAATCATTAAAGTTTTGCAACAACAGAAATATCTTTAAATATAACCATTCAGTACCAATAAATTCTTTTATGTTTTAATATGAATCACAACAAATTATCACTTGTCAGTGAATAAATTTTTTGTAAATTGATTGAATACTGTCTTCTAAATGATCCTTAAATTCCGGTTTTTAGACTAAGATTGTACAAATTTACATTCTAGAATTAGACAATGAATTCGTGTGCTAATTGATATTCAGATCGATTTAGCTAAACCACACAAACTATTCATATTGTCATCAATGATCATCTTCTTGTTCCACTTATCCAACTGCCCGTTAAAACTATGCATAATGGAATAAGATCAGCAGTGTTTTATTTTTTGCCTTGTTTCACACGGAATAGAAATGGTATTGTTTGTTATGTCATATGACATGATCATTTCATTTTGTAAAGAATTTTAAACTTATATACTTTGATAATGAGAATAAAGATGATAAAAATATACAAATGATAATTATGATAATAATAGTACTTTTGAAGTAGTTCTTTATCCTGGATTGAATCATATATAAGAATAGAAAAATACACAAATCTAAACAAAATTTTGTTTTAAATGTTAAGGTTTTATATTTAACTTAGTAAATGATTGACTGATAAAACCAAGCAATGCGCGGAAACATAATGACAGTATTCTAATTAGCTTTTTCATCATATTTAATTAGAAAAATGATTTAAGCGACAAATTGATCGTTGAGAGAAAATTAGAGGATTGTACTTGTTTATTATTGAACAAATTCAAATTCAAAAAGAATACAGTACTTCGGCAATTCTTAGTTTTTATTAATTCTCAAGTTGATTCTAGTTCTTGATGAAAACAAGTTTTAATGACTGAAAAAAAAATAGTCTCAAGTAGTTTAGAATTAATTTCCACTGGTTTCCGGCAAATTCCAGTTCGTGAATATTCGTAACATTAACTGATGCGTCATAATTCAAAGAAAATTGCTTAAACAATTCGATTTCCCTGTCATTAATGATCACTAATGAATGACTAATGTCACTTTTGTTTAGTTTTTCAGTGTTGATAGAATTCTATCGGTTATTTTCAAAAACTTCTGTCATACTTAGTGGTTAGAGGTAGCTAAGAGAAAACCTTGAACTCGAAGATACTGACTATACTGGTGGAATTAGATAGTGTATTACTCAGCTTCAGAGTCTGAGCCATCACTACTGAACTATTCAGGCACCTCCTATAGGGTTGAGAGATATTAACAACTTTTTAGCCTCAGTCTATTTAATATTTTAAGCTTTCACATGAGTTTTCAGATTCTATACTTTGAAATATTAATTTTTAAATGTTTCAGTTACTATGGGTTCATTTTAAAAAGGTTACTATTTATAATTACTTCATGTGATTTTAGTACTTCGTCTAAATACCATAGATTTTAAGTTATTTAGATTGTGACTGAATCGTATTTATTTTAGATCGATCATATGTTTTGAAAAATGGCGGTCTTGAATTACAAAATACTTGCGTAATGAATAAACAAACTGCAGTTAGTAATCTGATCGATCAATATAAAGTAATTATAGTTTGTTAGAGTTTGTCGCTGTACCGTTAGAAGATACGAATTGTAATATCTGAGGAAAACTGATTATTTCAAGAATTCCGATACACTTAGCTGATTTTTATAAACTGACAGGAATTCTAATTTCTGGGTAATATAACTGATCCCTCCAGTCATTTAGCTGATGTGATGAATGTCAAATGTAGACGTTTGTCACTGCATTCGGTAGGTTACTGCTTCACACCGGACACTTGATACGTTAGCTAACTAAGATCAGTCCATAGTGTAACGTTATCCTATTACGGATTTAAAAAATATATCCTCCCTGAATTTGAGCAACTGTTAAAATATTCCCTTTATATACAAACAAAGAATTAGAATATACACATAACTATATTAACCATAGGACAACCGGTAGTTGCTTTTAGTTTTGTCGAGACTAAGCAAAGGTGACACGAAAACACCTTAGAACTAAACTAAAATCTGTTTACATTTTTTCCAACTGTATTCCAAAAAACAAACAGAATTTTCGCAAAAACTACTGGAATGAACTACTTTAAACACTTCTTTCATTTGTATTAGTAATTTCAATCTATTCACTAATATTAAAGACAGAAATTATTCATTCTCTTTCGGTATATTTCCATCCTGTGTGGGTTGCCTTGATAGTATCATTAAGTCGCAAGCATTTTAACCATCGAGAGTGAGAGTCGTTGAACGAACATCAACTCTCGGGATACAGGCACATGCAAAAGACGAGTTTCATAAAGGTCAAAACGTGAGTCCTGGATTACACCACTAACCACCATCCATCTCCATTTGTGACACTACCTATCAAGAAATTCTTGGAAAGTACAACCGTAATCAAATGGTTGACTGGTAGATTTGATAACAGCTGACTGGTTGTTACTAGGTAATTCTAGCTTCCGCTTTTACCCTCTACAAACTTGTTATCATGTGTTTTAATTGTTTTCATTCAGAATTTTCACATTCAGAAATATATATACTCGTCGCTCTTTCACTACTCTTGACTAATATGACATAAAATAGTCTGTATATTGATTATAAACAATTGTATCCAGATTGTAGGCAACTGATGCGAATCGACACAACAAATGAATTCACCTTATACTGTTTTTATTTTTGGGCTACGTTAAATGACCACGAATGAACACGAAAATTAGAAGGTATGCTCATACAATCAGGTTAACTTTAGTCATTTGAAATTGAATTGAAATTGATTCAGTTCACTGGATGGCTTGATATAGTGGTATGCATTTTATAATATTGAATAATAAAATAGAACATGACAGAAATAGCTGAATGTAGTCGTACACCTTGAATATTCAGAACGTAGTATTATGGTGTGTAGTATTGACAGCAAAGCCTAAAACTAGTATGCCGTGTATGTGCAGCAGAGCTTTGTCTTAAATTTACAGCCGATGCAAAGAGTGTCGTATCCAGTTTTATGGGACGATCTAGGTGATTTGAGGGATATACGACTTGTGGTAAAGGACAGCCAAGAATAGGCTTGTTTTACAAAGAAATGTTTTATGGTAAGGTATACACTTTTGGCTAGTACACTGTGTCTGCTGCAAATAAATTGCTAATCCCATTTCACTTGTTATCTTCTTTCATTCCAGTATGAGTAAAAATTTAATTCGAAAATTGTCTAGATTTGGAGACTGAAAATGTTTATCAGTGGGAACAGAGTTTTGATTCGGAAATACTGGATTACAAAAAAAATAACTAGTGACCAGCTGCTTGTACATATGGGCCTTTTAAGAAGTTAAAGTCATCATTGGTATACAAAATATTCAGTCAAGACAATGTATGTTTTAATTTTTAGGTAAGAAGTGTTTGACAAAAGTTACGAAATTAAAGTCATGAAGTAACGAATAATTCTCTGTATATTATCATTAAACTACATAAACTTGTTAACAGGAACAATCACGGTTACCTTATCCAGTTATCGAATGACCTCATTGTAAGGATAAAATTATATAAATCTTGTAGTTGTCATATTTTTATGTGTCTTAAGTGGCACATTATACTTAGTTATGTACATGATTTCACCTGAAATTAGGTGGCTACGATATTTGATAACCTGATTCCTTTGATAGTTTACAAAGACGTTTGCTCATACATTTTGATACTTCGAAATTATTCAGCTTAAATTCTAGTTTCGTAGATTTATATATATATATATATATATATATATATATATATATATATATATGTCAACCATAATCACATATGTCAAATATCTAAATACTTAAATGAAATATCCAGCTATTAGGTCAAAGTCGGGACAAACTGATTTCAATTGAGGTACTATTGGAAACCAGGAAGCAATCAACAGCTTTTTCATCCTAGTATATCAATCCTCTACGGTGTGTACTCACTTCCGAACCAATGTTCGAACCAAGAAGGGAAAGTTACAACGAAGAACGCTTAACTATTAGAATCATTCAAAGATTTAACATATATATATATATATATATATATATATATATATATATATATATATATATATATATATATATATATGAGGTATCACTTTTCCAGTAATTTATTTTTTTGATTGGTTCTCCACTTGTTCCTGTGAAAATTTACTGTCACACTGCCTTAAACTACTAAATAGTTATTAAGATCATTTTTTTAAAACAAATTGTCACAAGTGCTTATTTGATATACATAATATTTATAAAGCTAATACTACGAAAGAACAAACTTTAACTATATTTAAAAATTAATGAAATCAACCTACTGAGTCATAAACATAGAATAACATTTTTCTGTAATGTTCTATTTACTTAAGTGGTGTTTGTGTTCTTGACTGTTAATACTAAAATTAACCAATAACTACAATTGTACAATTTTAAATCAATGATACTGTTTGAAAATTATAGTGACTAATAAAATTGTATGATTGTTTGTATTGTTAAACATTACTACTATTTTAAGACAACAACTAGCAGTTACTCTAATAATAAAAGTACTCTATCTTGAAGAAGCGAACATCACATGTAAATAGCTAATGATCAAAGAATAATGAAATTAGTAGTGATAGTAGTAGTAGTAGTGTGAGTAGTAGTAGTAGTAGTAGTAGTAGACAACAGTGCATGTTATAGAGATTATTTCTAGAAAGATCTGGTTTTTTTCAAAAATTTTTCAAAAAGTTCACTGTTTGAATACTTAATAGACTGACATCAATCAGTGGACTTATGAAAAACCAGATAATATAGAAGCATTGTTTAATTTTGGTCTAAGACTAATGAACAGTGTATATTCACAACATTATTTATTATTATTAACCATCAGAATGCACAACAAGTAAATTGTCAGAACGTCATTATTGTCGATGTTCAATAATCGGTGTTTACAGAAAAAAAATACCCAACAATCATACAGTTTCATCTGAGATATTAGAATTATCTACAGAATGAATGGAGCTAGATTAATTATTAATTCTCGCTAATAATTCAAAATTTTCTTAGTTAGTTTAATGAGATGACGTTTATTTGAACTTTACATTAAGTAAACTTTTGGCGACATTTTCAACAACAATTTAAATCTTATAATAAAGCTTATTGAAATATTTATTTGAGAAGAAAAGCAGTTAAACTATAGAAAATGGAAAATTTAAGCAATAAGAATAATAATAATTCAGAGAACATCACAACAACAATATGAACGGTCAAAACTGAAAGAACAAAGTCAATAATACCAGAGTAAGTTTAATACAAGCGCGAAACTCCATTATGCGTGCAAGGATAAATTATGCTTGAATTGATTTTTGACTGGATAATTTATTGATTTCAATTTCCTCTTCGTTTCAATAGGCCTAATGAGTTTTTTTCCTATTATATCTTCTTTGTTCTTATGTTGCAATATGTTTGATATAACATTTTATTTGTCCTAGAAATATTTTGAGATTTTAATTTAGAATGAGTGTGTTGCTTGAATCATACATATTACGCTAATATATAAAGTCATGATAAAACTCTATTTATTATTGGTAAAATAGACGAGGTAATCAATATCGAGGAAATAACTTTCGGGTTTTGTGTGAAATTCGAAAGTGAATAACTATTTATTTTACCTTACCTCTCACTCAAAATGTTCAGAAAGCTTAAAAATTTCGAAGATGAGAAATTCTTATTGTCATCATATGGTAAAAGTAACAATGTTGAATATATTAAATGTTCAGTTTTTCTTCAAACAGTTTATATAACACGTGAATCAATCTGTTTTGTTTGTTTTTTTTTCCAGTTTATTTTGTTCATCTTAAACTCGTAAAAAGATCATTTTATTAGGGGTTCATTCATATTGCATAAGTGAATTAGCGAAATAAGAATGTTAGAATATTTGACAATTATCTACGCATGAATTTTTCATATCGATAATGATAATAACCAAATATCTCTAATAATTTTAAATTCATAACTCTTTAATGAAATTAATAATAAAGGCTTTGTAGGCAACAATGATTTCTTTATAAAGCTCTTTAACATGAATCAATTCATACTCAGGTGAATAATGTTGTGCAGCGATATTTCTACAAAACTGAGAATAGAAAACTGTGAATAAAATCTTGAAAAACCAATAAACTTACTAAAACCACAACATTTTAACTATTTTCACTACCTTTGATGAGAAATACTTTTTGATTTATACATACTGAATGCCTACGGACTGAAAGACAGCTTCGAAATTATTCGACCATTTAAGAATTGTTCAAACTTATCCATACATTAATTATATAGTTAGTTGTTCAATTGATTTTGTCTGATTGCTTAAAGTTCCAGTAGGTCTGATTGTCTTAAAGGGCTTTAAATTATTGAGTTATTATAATGGCCGAATAAGTTATTACTCGAATGGACTAAAAAATGTTTATTTACAGATAATTACTAGAAAATGTATTCAATAGACTTTTATATTCATTTGTTTGTAACTCATCCCCCATGGTAGGGAGAGTTTATATGAACGAGCATAATTAAATTCAGATTTGGTGAAATTTTTTATGAATTTCCATTTTTCTGGTTAGTGTTTTCTTGGCGAGTTAGTTTTCTATGGGATGGGGTCGTCAACCACACGGCTAACCCTCTTTCTTTATCAGGGCTCTCGGTGGAGTTGAATTAAATGTTGGTTTGCAAAATTAATAATAATAATAATAACTGGAATTGTACTTCAAAATTCATCAAAGAATTACATTTTTATTATCAAGAAGATAATATACTCTTATTGAGACCTGTGCGATCGCATGACTAATTGCCTCAGTTAAAATCGCATCAAATTTGCAATTATGATCAATAACTTTATGGGATATTAACTCATACATCTAAATTTTGCTGTTACGTCCACTATGCAATTGGAGAGCATTATAAATATCTCCTATACAACGAATACTGTTGTGAATGTACATTGTTGGACAGTCTTAAAATAAGACAAAATGGCCGTTTGATGCTTTATAATTTTTTGAGAATTCTTCAGAGGACATCAATTTTTCGTCAGAATTATCCATCAAATAATTTAAATTAATAAACATTAAAGCAACGCTGTACCTCCTTGAGATGGTGGAGAAAACGTGAAGTGGTGGAGTTTTGTTCTCTGAGCTTGATATTCTGGTTGTAGGGCTGTTAGCAAGCTACAGGTAAAACGTGGAAAAATTCGAATATTTCATTTCGTTTTGAAGTTTGGGTTGATGTTGTTGTTCAGAATAACAAAGAAAGCTCCACAACTGAAACGCCCAGGTCAGAGAACGAAACTCCACCACAAACTGTACCTCCTTATTTACTATATCTCCCTTAAGCCAGTTAGTTAAAAACCAATTTGTAACGTTACACTTAACTGATTTCATACATTGTATATACTAATCAATACACCGATCTGTATGACTTAGTAATGCAATCAATGCTTGAAATATGTGTTTACTTTAAAAAAAAAGTACTTAATAATGGTATTTATTATAGAGCTGCCTGCACTTTAGAATTATTAATCACACTTAGGGGATTTGGTCAGCTAAATGAATATTGTATTACATACATTTTAATGAGTTCAACACTGATACAGCTTTTAAAAGTTTGTATATATATATATATATATATATATATATATATATATATAATCATGGAATTAGTTGGAAAATTTCGAAAACAAACCAAAGTCAATCAAAATCAATTGACCATTGGATGAATATGAACTAAATGTGAACAAAGAGTTACTAGTACCTGATAAGGATGTTTTGAACTTTCGTTTCAAAAAAAAAACATTCATATCGATCATAAAGACAAAGAAATAATCTGAATTGTGTTCACGTGACTTAAATGAACAGATTTCACATTCCGATTACCAACACTAATAATTTTAACAATAATAATAATAATCTTGCATAGTAAGCAGTTGAATGTTGGTGCAAATATATATATATATATATATATATATATATATATACCTATATACCTATATATATATATATATATATATATATATAATTTGGCGGTTTAACATGTCTATGTACATGTCTGTATACACATGTTTCCGTTAGTTAACACGTGTTCCTTTCTAAAAATGTAGTCACATATAAAATTAATCGATTCTTATAAAATGCAATAAAGGGAAGTAAGTCATTATTACTACTAATAACCTTAATAATATCTGTTTGTTAGAATTAATGTATATTAAATACACTGGTATAGTTCAAGTTAGCATATACATAAAATTGAATTCTATTTGAAAAACTGAATTAATTATTAGTGGCAAACTTACAACAATTATACTACAACCATACAGTTACTTGTTTCGGTGATTGAATTGCAAAATGTACTTTATGAAAAATTCAAACATAATTAGATTGCATTAAGCTACTTACTAATGATATTGTTATTAACAAATCATAAGATTAATGAATAAATGAATGAATGGTTCTCATAATAATTATTATTATTGTTATTATTATTATTAGCAGTAGTATTACCGTTTGTCTAAAAAATTTGTACTAATGATACCTATAATAATGACAATGATATTTTGAAATTTCATTATTATCACTCTACACAGATTCGTAATGATTTTGCAACAACTGATATCACTACTCATATATATATATATATATATATATATATATATATATATATATATTCTATCTTCTATCTTCTGTCACCTGTTCTTTCAATAAGCACGTGAATTTAATGAAACTGTTTAAAGTTACCACTGATTTTAAATTGTGATAGACCATATGCACTGAAGAAAGCTATATTCCGCTACCTAGAACTTTAAAAAATGTACAATAAATACGGTAATCAGTTGAGTGAGCATTTGATATTCTTCCTAAGGAAAATTATTCTTTATTATATTGCCTATGGATGACACTTAGCTCTATTGGTATGAAAGTATGACCAAGTGACAGGGGAATGAGAAGTTTATGGATAGTTGTGCAAACTATCAAACAAGGGGTTTCTTTATTATCACTTATGCAAGCGAAATGTTAGTGAGAACAGGTAACTGATTTGATGGCACTATGTATTTAAGTGATTATCAATCCAGAAAGTACCGAAATTGATCATTGGATATTTATATTTCAGGAAAGAAAACTTCATTTCAATTTATTCACAAATCTAATTCAGACAGTTTTTTTTTTAATCTTTGAGAAACTGATTCTGTCCTATAGGTTTGATACGAAATTTCGACCGTAACTTCATTTTGCATAAACAAAAAACAGGTGAGTCTTTGTAAAAGAGCTTTTAAATCAAAAGCAGTAGCAATTTTCATGATTAACCGCCAACTCTTGCTCATAACTGATCAATTATTAACAACGTTTTGAGAATACCGGAAGGTAGTCTGACCACATAACAGGCAATATCGAGAATCGCAACGGTAACAACTGCATTAACCGTTACAACCGAATAAATATTCCACTGAATAACTAATAGTCTTTAATTTTTATTAATATTAACTAAACTTCTTTGCTTCTTATTGTTCTGCACCACGTTCTTCAGAAAAACAATCATGACCAACTTTGATAAACGGGAGTGAGTACATCTGAATCTTCAAGATCGTCAAGGATAATAATGTTTTACAAACATTAACAACAATCGAATGAAGTAATGCAACCATTCCCAGAAAAAGTAACTTTTTTTATTATAAATTATAATCGGGGATTTTCAATAATGATTCTTTTGATAAGACACTGCAGCATTATAGATACAAACAGTTGAAAAATTAATCCTTTAGTTATTGCCTGAAATTGATTTGCTTGGTTTCTAATCAGTGTTTTTGTTATTAACTAGTGATTGGCTTCGAAATAAGGGCGGATCTGAATACCAGTTGGTTCTTTTGTGACGTTACTGTTCGTCCTTGATTAATCATTCGTGACTAATCAACCATATTATCTTTGTCTGATATATATATAGTTCCGTTTCAGGAAATAATCAATCAGGCTGATTCACTATGTTTGTATTACATCACTAGAACAGCTATATGTACATTTTTTTTTGTTAACCTCCTTAATGCATTCCAATCTATTCTATAATACAGATAACTCTAATGAGGCTTTTTATAAGCTTAATCTGATCATAAGATTGTTATTCTTGTTGATATTGTTATTAAATTATGCGTAATTTTTTTGTACATCAAGTTTTATATTTACTTAACTAGAAGACAGCCGAAATAACTGCCAATGTGTTATGGCAGTATAAGGACAATCATCGTTTTTTCAATGTCCAATTGAAGTGCAATTTGTAACCTTTCGGAGAATCTTTTTTCTTTCATTTAGTAGGTCGGTACTGCATATAAGAGTACAATTTTTACTAGGGACTTCATTTAAATCATATATATATATATATATATATATATTTGAGAAGCGAATGGGCTAGAAAGTCACGGACATGTATCCCATCCCATTAGAGCAGATGTCATACTACGAAGTGGATGGGGATAAGGGATTTCAAACATTAATCAGCAGAATGGATCATCAGTTCAGCAGAGAATCTGAATATATATATATAAATGAGTCAGGAATTATCAACTAAGCCTATTTGCAACCAATTAGAACAGCGATAAAAATTAGATTGGTAGACATACATACACCCACCCACATGTATCTAAAAGTGTACATAATTAGAAGTCAGTTAGTTATGCAGTAATAATCAATGGGACCCATATTTGATAATTTTTTTTCTTAGAAAACAACAAGCTTCCCTGGATGTGAGACTTTCACAAGCTAATTAATAGAAATTTATGATGACAAGAAATGAAAAAATTAAACCTTAATTTTGAAAAATTCGCTGCAGCTGTTGTAATACACAAAGATGTCAAACCGAATTTACTCGCTCATAGAGAAACAATGGTCAATCATCTCTTAACATGATAACATTATTGTTATTTTATTACAAGTCTTCGCAACTATCTGACTGATTGATTTTATTTGTATAATTCTCGATTCTTTAGAATATTTTAATCAACTGATTTTTATGATGATACCTAGCTTGAATCTTCTCTTGTACAATCTATTTCTTTTGTAACATGATATTTTACGTAGTATTCAGTTTATTGAAATCTTCACTTCCTCATAATGCCCATATGATATAATCACTTCTAATCAACGCATACAATAAATATAGCAACTGAATTGTATAGCTTTGACCTTAAACTATGCAATTAAGTTCACTGCAATATGTAATTTATTGTGAAGCACGAAAAAAAACGTTACAGATCTAACATTCTTGATATTGATATTACAATGGAGAGCAGATAGGATAGTTAAACATGGAACTTGCCAAAAAGTACTTGAAATGGAATTTTAATAGTTTTTTTTTAACAAACTGTGTACATGAATACATTTGTTAAAAGATTATTTTATCGAAAAGAAAGAACATATACCATTAATAAACAGGGATACGAATCGATTAACTTTGGAACGTGTCGAAAGGGTAACTGCTACACGTAAAAATTGATTGATCAATGCTTGAGAATATTTAAGATAATAAGTTACTTACTTACTTACTTACTTACTCCTGTTACCCCCGATAGAGCATAGGCCACCCACCAGTCTTCTCCAACCAACTCTGTCCTTGGCTTCCCCTTCTAGTTCTCTCCAATTTTTGTTCATTCCTCTTATATCTTTCTCTATTTCTAGGCGTAATGTGTTCCTTCGCCTTCTTCTTTTCCTTTTGCCTTGAGAGTTACGTGTGAGGGCTTGTCTTGTGACGCAGTTAGGTGCTTTTCGTAGTGTGTGTCCTATCCACTTCCACCGCTTCTTCCTGATTTCCTCCTCCACTGGAATCTGACTTGTTCTCTCCCACAGTAAGTTGTTGCTGATCGTATCTGGCCAACGAATACGAAGTATTTTGCGAAGACAACTGTTAATAAACACTTGTATCTTCTGGATGATGGCTTTGGTAGTTCTCCAAGTTTCCGCTCCATACTGTAGAACTGTCCTGACATTTGTATTGAAAATCCTAATTTGGGTGTTGATTGATATTTGTTGCTAATCTTCTGCAGTGATAACCTTACTAACAAAATAAACAAGCGGCTTTTCACTTCATTAGCCAAAACTTTATCTGCAGCTAAACCAGTAATCCTGCATCAAATAATATGTTCAATAATTCATTCAGTAATCGACAAGTACCCACAAGTACCACTAACTTTGTCCATACAAATTTCCATAGATTTTCCAAACAGTTTTGTGTTTTTACACATTTGAAATCAGCAATCAATCATTGTTAGACCACCATTAGAAGCCTAGAAGCACTGTAAGACGGCCGTTTCGTCCTGGTATGGGACCCCTCAGAAGTGCGCATTCACGACTCCTGCTCCTCGCAGTATTCGAACCCGGGACCTTCGGTATTGTGCGCGAACGCCTAACCATCGGACCATTGGGCCGGTATCCAGCTGTGTTAATGTCTAACTCTGATTAATCAGGGGATTTTGCGCGACCTCACCCATTTGTCTTCGGTAGTTACTGCCTACACCCGACAGGGTTGAACTCCATTGGTGGATTCGCCCTGCTGATGAGTCCCAACCCAGGATGAAACGGCCGTCCAGTGTTTCCAGGTTTCTAATGGTGGTCTAACAATGATATATATATATATTAGATTATTTGAACATGTTCCAAACAAACCTTGGAACAAAAACAAAATCTTAAATAGGTCAGTTAGTAATCATCTCTTGGATATAGGACATCAAATCGATTGGAAACTTCTAATTTGTAATCGATTTCGACCCATACTGATTAGAACTCATTCATCATCAGCTTTCCTTGATGATTACTTGTTCTTACATGACCTTTATAAGCAAATCAATTATTATTACTATTACTGATTGTTAATAATTACGGTTTAAACAACATGAAATTCACGGTTTTCAGTTTAGAACACAGTTGACTCATTCAACCGTAACCGCTCCTTTTTATCCATGTATCATCTATGCAACGATTGTGACTATATACGCCGGATAGAAAGAAACGCGTTAATTGGAAATAATTATTAGTTAAAATGCTTTTCGATGTTTGTTTTTTCAATTATTCTATAGGGATTTTTAAATTCAACAATAAATGGTTGATTGAAACTAGAAATGAATGTCACAAAGGCAATCAATAAGGCTGTATGCATTCACACTGTATGGTTATATTTTGTTCTGACAAAAATCGATGAAGTGTATCCTTACTATGTTAATGTTAGTCATTAATTTATTCGTGAAACACAGAAATACATCTGTTAAATATAGCTGACCAGTCTGAATTGTAACCTGGGGAATTGGTCATATGATTAGAAATATTGTTATACTTTATAGTTAAAAAAATAAGAATTTTCACATTTGACTTATCGTGTAAAAAATGTATAAATATTGTTTAACATTTACTTTTGAAATTCTTTAAAAATTCCTGGATCGATAATCTATCGTTCTAAATTCTTTCTGGTTGTATCTCTTTGAAACTTTCACTAAACACAAATGCACTATGTTTTATAGGACATTGAAAGCTGCTATTCAACTGCTTCATTATCAATTGTTGATCAGTTTCATAAAATTGATCATTTAATGGATAGTTGAAATATTTCAAGTAATTGACTAGGATTATTCAGTTGAGCCATACATCATTCATCTATATCGCATACATACAACTTTCGATCGTTTTTCTTGTGGAACACTGAAATCATCAACCAATCATTGTTAGACCACCATTAGAAACCTGGAAGCACTGAAAGACGGCCGTCTCGTCCTGGTTTGGGACTGATCAGCAGTACGCATCCACGACTCCTGCACCTCGTAGGATTTGAACCCAGTACATTCGGTCTTCAGCGCGAACGCCTAACCTCTTACACAGTGAGTTGTAAATATACCAATATCTATAAGTTTTTATTTAAAGCAAACTAAATTTTCACATAATATATAGAATAAAAATATTGTAAGGCGTGCAATTCATACTGGAAAAAACAAACCTTTACAATTCAAAGTAAATAGTTGTGAATTTTGTTTTTGATACTGTATACCTACCTACCTACCTACCTAGCTAATGATAAACACTCATTCGAATGAACAATAAATTGATTGGTATTGAATAAAACAATGAACATGTGATACTCTACTTCTCATGTAAAACAGGATGTAATTATCATAAGAGGAGTATCAATAACAAATATCATGTTTATATACAATCAGTATTACACAATGTCGACATTGTCTGTACATCTATTTTGATAATTAAAAATAAACTAACAATTTGAAAAAAATAATTTGATGTTTTTTTTTTAGACAAACAAAAATAAAAGTAATCTATTCACATAATTTTTTTTACATTCAGTTAAATTTCTGAAAATAAACTACAAAGAAAAAAATTGGTAGGAGTTTTTAAAAAAATTTCTAGTAGAAAAAAAGTTCACATTCACTGGAAAATAACTAAAACTTTTAAATTTATGTGACTAATACATTTTTTTATATTGAATAATGAACTGAAATATAATTGAACATGAGAAATCAACATTCATGTATGTCAATTACACTGTTGAATTTGTAAATTTTATTTCAATGATGATTAGTGAGTTGATTTATACAATTGAATTTCACCTTGATTTGTAGCTTTTCTCTTATTTCAGATTGATTGAAGTATTTTTTTTTTCATTGATTCACTATTTCGTGAGTTTTACACTCATCTTCACTAGGGATTTCTCCTGGTTGTAGGATTGTGACTGGCTTTTTAACAAAAACACTTCAATTTCCATGAATCAATGTTATAACTGAATGATCCTTTGAATTTAAACAGTTCTCAATGAAATATGTTCATCATTAATAACTGTCATTACTATGTTTACTGTTCACATCACCATGGTTACCATCTGCTTGAGATACTATCTATCTTCATTGTGAAACGATGTCGTTAAAAAAAACAAGACAGTATTATCATCATGGTTAACAACTCTGCATTTCCTACAGTTCAACCATTTATTTTTGTCATAATAATCATACTTACCTAATCAATTATCCAGTATCTGAAAGATTTTCTAAAAATAAATCATTTTCATCAAACCCTAAATGAAGGACATTTTATAGTATGTACTAATAATGCAGACTGAATTCAATAACTATGGAAATTTTGTTTACAATCAAAACAATTCTACACTATGATTGTTTGTTGGTTTGTATTAAATATTGTCGAAATATTTATTTCCCTTAATCCTACCGGACCAATAACAATTTATTATGATAATAAATGTTTCCTGTATGTTGTTTACTCCCTCAAATTTACTTACTATTCGTCTATTCATAAAATTTATGTCATGTGGTTTTTTTATATTTTTCTCTGTAATGATAACTATTACAAACAAAGAAGGGATTGAAAATACTTGCGAAAAATTGTATAAACTGTAATTTACAATTCTTGTTTATACTCATTTCCATGTTTATGCAGTATGAATATATATATATATATATATATATATATATATATATTTATATATATATATATAATGTATATATGATTGTGGATGTTTGTGTACGGTAAGACAAAGTTGAGTATTAAAAAAAAACGATTAGGGTGTTCGCGCACAATACCAAATGTCCTGGGTTCGAATCCTGCGGGGTGCCGGAGTCGTGGATGCGCACTGCTGAGGAGTCCCATACCAGGACGAAACGGCCGTCCAGTGCTTTCAGGTTTCTAATGGTAGTCTAACATTGATCGATTCATGGTTTCAAAAAATGTGTAACTTAACAATCTTCACAACCCCGTAATGAATATTAAAAAAAAACACAGTGACCAGTAAATACAAAAAAATAGATTTAATTAAGAAATCAATGGGGAATGTTCAACCTATGATAATGATACCTTATCATCACAATTAATAAATCGTAAAATCTACAAAAAATTTGTAATTAGAAAAAGTTTGGTAGTCAGTTATATATCACGTTTTGTAATATAATAAAAGGTAATTTAACACTGATTAATCAATAAAGCAGGTGGAAACATTGAAAAAAATGAAGTTTTTCCTTATTCTAATTAATGCATAAATCAGATTTTTGATTTTAATCTCATAATAAATTAATCTCTACTTTAAACAACAGGAAACAATGAAGTTGAGAGTTGAAAATTTCAATCCTGGAAGTGCTGAACACCATTTTGCCGTTTCTCAACACTTTTCACCTGCATACAGAAAGCCAAAACCAGAAATTTCAGGAATCCTAGTGGGTGAGAAACATTTATATGATTGAGTTACGACTGAATTATGTACATTTTCAACTTTAATTAAGTAACCAGTCACGCGTACTGTTACGGGTATGAGGGCGGTTGTCACTTTCCGGCTGCCCACACTGTGAAAGGGTGTTTCTTGAGGAACCTGAAAACGAAAGTAGATTAGTATTGGTCTTAACGACCTGGGAGCGTGACCACAGAGCTCAAGGAACAACTGCTTGAGGCCGATCACGCACGGCCTTTTTATAGGTAGTATTTAAAGTGTTAGCTCCGTTCTTGTTTGAAAGCCCTCATCGCCAGAGACGGAAATCCGTGAGGTAGGGTGAAGTGTGACATTTTTAGGGTCAACCATTTCTAACTCTTCCTTTCTTGGTGAGAAGGCAGCATCGCTGCAGATGCTGGTTGTCCGAATGAAACACCTTACTGCTGTCACACCTCTCTGCAGTCAGCAGTACGACTTCACCCTCAGACCTTGGGTAGCTGATTTTAGTCTCATCGTTCTCCAATCGACCTGCTTGGCATGGTAGAACCTTCAGGAACATATGTTGCAGCCAATATAGCTCGGTTGGGTCATCACGGTAGGCAAGCCCGACCGCCACGTCAAGGTAACAACTACAGTCGTGGATGTTTAGCCAACATTATCAGTTAATAACTATGTATAACAATTACGCTTATTGGTTATTTATACATATCATTCGGTTATTAAAGAAATTTAAATCCAACCGAATGTGTACATTGGCACAAAGATATATAGTGTGAAAATACTAAGTTATAAAACTATTATCATTATTACTATCATTTCGCATCACCATAAAGTTTCTTGGTAAATAAACAAGTAGAATTAATGGTAGAACTGAAAATACCTAACTGTTCACCGATCAATAACTCAGTGTGCGAGAGGTTGTTGATATCTGAAGACTCAGATGATGAGTTAGAAAAAAATACAAAACAAAAACAGACCAAATAAATAATAGAAATATAACAATTGTATGTTTTGGTTAGAGTTGACTGTTTTGTCTAGACAGATAAAAATTATTATTAATTGGTTTTAACAACTGTTCATTTGATTATCCAGTGCTTGCTAGGAAAATCTTCAAGAATGTTTCTTAAAATTAACAATAATGACAATTAAATCACATGATTCGCAAACTTTAAGGTATACAATCGCTGTAAATTCTAATCAGATTGATTTCTGTTCAAGACTGCCATTGATATTTGTACTACCAATGAATTTATTGATTATATTTTCGATGATGGCGAGTGGCTACATGGTCTATTTGCATTTATCTTTCAGTCACATCAGACAATATTTCTCTCTATGACTAAAGTTGGTGATTGCTAGAAATAAATGATTGTCTGACAATAGTTTCAGGTGACGGTCACCGTTATAGGTACCCTAAGTTGCTACACCAAATATTCCACCTAATATAATTTCAACTCGGTTAGAATATATACTGTGGCAATGGAATCACTTGCTATGACTATGACGTCTGATCATTTGAAAATCAAAAAGCTTTCAGTAAAACCCATATTTTCCTCCATCCCAACTAATCAATGAGGAATTAGAGAAAGAGAGCGAAGAAACGCCGGTCGAAGTCCTTATCCTTCCAAATCCCTACCGACGAACTAACTCAGACACAACAAGCATGTTCCCATCGGAATTCATCCGAGATCTTTACCTGTTTTTGGATTCACTATTATATCTACACTAGAGAGGAAACGAGATGTAACGCTTAAGTCTTCAATAACACAAAGAGTAAATTGCATTAGGCCTAGGGGGGGTCAGCTGGATGGACACAATTGGAACTTATATGAGCTCCAGAAATTCTTCAGTTCCAGACAATGATATGAAGTTTACACATTAAAAGCTACAAATTGTAGCTTGGAGCTCCGTTTTAACCGGCTATGAATGATATTTCTGGAACTCATCTTGTTAGCAGTAGTGGCGTGTGTAGAAAAAGATGAAGTCATAAAAGAGTTGAAAGTAGTAATAGAGGAAATATAAAGAAGTCTATGGAGTCAACAGTAAACAAGTTGGCCCTAAATACTGTTCACTGTAGTAGCCTTCACATATCAGTTATTCAAAACATGAAAGGACACTTCTATTTGAAAAGGAAATTAAACTAGTAGTGTTACTGTCGATCTAGTTGCGTGAACACCGAGCGATAAAGATGACTACTTGAAGCCGGTCACTCAAACACAGGTTTCTGATCGAAACGTGAAATGAAACTTTCATGTAAATCAAATAACAAAGTACAAATACAGATTTTGGAAACAGAACTAACTTGCACAGCTACAGCAGAGTTTTGGCCATATAATTGAGAGTAACTAATAATTTATGAGAATTAACAGACTCTAAGCACAAAGCCAATATCTCCGTAAAGAATTCAAACCAATAACTTCACGTTTCATTTGGTCGCTCCTAGTTTTCTTTCCGCCTATTGCTAAATTAGTCACCATTGTAGGTCAAAATAGAGGATAGTTTGATGTGCACCAAACTAGTCTCAATCGTTTCAGTTGATACGGTTTTATAATCAAATCAACTAATTTACAATCGTTACGTAATACATTAAGCCTAATTTCAGGATTATTTGATTCTTTAACAATATGTGAACACTGCTTCAACGATACAAAATACTAGCAACCCATGTAAGTACTCTACATTTACAGTGTATGTTGTAAAATCACACAGTTGCATAAGAATAAACATCTACTTAGCATTACATGCAGTTTGGTAGGCGAGTAGAGTAAATATCACGCTTGTATCATAAATGTCGAAAATTGGTTGAAACAGCGACTTATCAACCAGAAAACATTATCTCTGATCTTTACACAATACATATTTGCTGTAGAGCTTATTATCTAAGCTTGATTCATAATTGTTGAATTATAGGTCCTATTAATAACATTTGCCTAATAATCCTAGCAAATAACTATTCATTTCAACAACAACAAAAAAGAATCTAAAAAATGGATCAATAATAAAAATAATAACACAACAAATTACATACAATGAAATTTTGATTATTTTCTGTAAAAACATTCACTCATAGAATTGTAAACAATCGTAACGATAATTCGCATAATCTCAATAGTCACATTCATTGTAAATTTTTTTTGTTTAATGGTAAAAATAAAATAATAATAGTAATAATAATAATAATAATAATTGTTATTATAGTCTCAAAAGTATAACGGAGCTTTTTTTCATTTTTTTTTTGCTTATTATTTCTTATTTTGTTACAAAGTTTCTTGTTTCAATTAGTTATATAAAATGTTAGTGAATTCTCAGAAAAAAAAGATTATTATTCCTCTCTCTCGCGCTCTCTCTCTCAATCGCACACACACACACACACATACATACGTAAATAGAATAAAAATTGAGTTGGTCATCAATCGCAAGTTATGTGCTTGCCTCAAAGTAGATCTGTCAACGAACCAGAGAGTAGTAGTAGTAATAGTAGTAGTAGTGAATAATTGTAGCTACACGAAGAAGTTAATGAATAAACTAAAGGGAATTCTTTTGTTTATTTAGTAGAAAAACAAAAAAAACAAAACAAGTTATGCAACAATACACAAATATAGTTTGAATTGAATTAACCAAATCATGTAACAATAATAATAGTAATAATAATCGTATTTGTAATAGTAGTGTATCAATAATAATAATAATAATAGTCAGTAGATTCTTTTCTCTGTTTATTAAAATGAAGATTTGAAAATAATGAAAAGAGACCACATTAAGTCCACCTACCGCACCAAAGGAAAAAAACTACTCAATCATGAATGGATATGATGAAAGAAGAAAGTCTAAGTGGATTATCGTGTTACCATGCCCCCCCGAACTATGCATGTACGTATGTATGTATGTAAGAAAACGAATCATTTGTCTAGTTGTCTGCGTGTATGCATCGACAATGAAACAAACACATGTGCATGTTATCTATCTTTAATAAATTTTAAGGCTGGTTGGTAAGCTTTGCACATAATTTTAATGAGGAGAAAATTTAAATGATTCTTAAAAAAAAATTAACATACATGTGTGTCAATTGTATCAGGCAGAAAACTGAACAACAAGTGAGCAGCAATAAATCGACTGCTTTTTCACAAGACAAGGAAGAAAATCAATTAGACCATTTATGTATTTCTCTTTTTTTTTTTTGAAAATACTCTCTTTTTAGATTCATCTCAAACAAAGAGAGAGAGAGAGAAAAAAACAACATGACGACCAAATTTAGTGAGAATCTAGAATAACGAAGAAAGCATTAAAAATAAACCAAAAAACAAGAAAGTAAAAGTAATAACAAAAAGGAAAAAAAAATTGTAACGAAAAGAACATGATTGGTGTTTTATTTTTTATTATTTAATGTTTTTCCGTTTTTATTTTCTTTTTTTTTTTTGAAAATAGCAGTTATTATCAGAAAAGAGAAAAAAAGAATAAGAAATCTTTTTCATGTTGGCTTAATTAAAAAATTAGCAAAAAAAGAAAAACAACACGCACATATACACAGAAGAAACAGAGAGAAGTAGATCATCAGCATATTTTTTTTTTCATCTTGAGCACAGTGAATTAAGGTATGAATAACCACTGTCAAATTGCTGATTTGGATGAGTGACATAAACAACCTGGATACGTATAGTTTTGAAATGAAGAAAGCGTAGTGGTGTGTGTACATCACCTGCCTATCTGGTTATCTTTTTTTTTTTCGTTTTTTGCTCTTTTCTTGACGACGTCAACAATCCAACGAAATTTGCATCAATAGTTAGTTAGTTTGGTTTGCTTTGCTTTGCTTGCATTCTTCACTACTTTCTATAATCAGTAATCTTGTGATGTGTTGTTGTTTTGTTTATGGAGTCAGAGAAAAAAAAGGGTAAGTAGGAGGATCGATTTTATTTTCCGCTTATTGTTTATCACTTTTTTTTGTTTCGAACTATCGTGCGTAGTGTGTATATTCCGTGTGCCTCTGAGTACATAACTATTATTAAGTATAATACATTTTAGTTTATAAAGTGGATTGCATTAAACAAAATGTTCCACACACTGTGAATGATTTTTAATCATATTCTCAAAATACGAACAGAGAACAAAGTCAACTGATGAGTGGAAATAGTTGTCTAAAGTAAAAATAAGTTATCAATAGTAACAATAATAATAATAATAATAACAATAATAATAATAATAATAAAACAACTACAAGTTAATGTATCGTAATATAAGTATAAATATGAAAGCAACAAAGTAACAAATATCCATTGTGAAGGGACTATAATTACAGTGGTAATTGAAATAAGACAGGGAAGGGGATGATAGTGAAATATAACTGGGACAGGGGTGAGGATATGGTGCGTTTTAACAGAGTAGGAGAAAAAAAAACCCAGAGGGAAAAAGCATAGACTGAGAAGTCAGGTGATCTTTCGGTTTTTTTTGTCTTTGACAAAATGATGTATGTATAAAAAAAAAGAATCTCATTTATCCTATAAATAAAATGGGATGAAAAAATCCTGCTAATTCCGGTCCAGTCGGTGCATGTGTATTAGTAAGAGAAGAGGTAACTGTAACACGTGACGGTGAGAATCGATTAGGATTTTGAGTTCTAGTAGTAGTGGTTGTTGTTGTAGCAGTAGCAGTGGTAGCTGACGATGAGGAAAAAGGTGCAGAAACAGGCCAATTGGATGTTGTGACTAGAAAACGATTGAAATGTGAAGGTGAAGTGCTAGTACTAACAGAAGCCAATGTATTAGCAGTGGTGGTAGTAGTAGGAGTAGTAGTAGAAGTAGTAGTAGTTTGATAATCAGTAGATTGTGATTGATTTCGTTGATGAATTAAATTTTGTAAACTTGTTGGTCTTGCACGTGATGTCGCTGATGATGATGATCTCTGTGTATCGGGACTTCGAGTAGTTGGATTATTGTTTCGTCCAGTCAACGAAATTAATGCCGATGGTGGAACATACAAAGAACTTGATATAATTGAAGTACTAGCAGGACGAAGTAGATTTCCAGAACCGTTGAATTCATTTAAACTTAAAGCGTATGTTTGAACATCAGCGGTTATATGACGTGTTTCATGATCAATATCATTACGATGCATTATACCAATTGCTATACTACGATTTGGTGTAGTTGGAGTATCACGTGAAACGAGTGTTGTTGTAGATTCATTAATCGGTGTTTGATTAGCTGTTCTAGATGTAGGACAACTATTATCAGTTGTAGTGGTAGTATTACAAGTAGCATTTATATTTTGTAAAGGATCAACAGATAATCCATTAACATTTGGTTGACTAGATTTGAAACGATAAAAGGCAAACGATCCATTGGTAGTTGCATTAAACGATGAACCTTCATCGGTTAAAACATGTTCTAAATATGTTAAAGCTATATCCAAAACCGGACGACAAGGTTGTTTTAAATGTACTAGATAGAGTAAAATTTAACACGAAAAGAAAAAAAGAAACAACAAGTGATGACATATTTTTAATAATTAACCATGAATAATTTTCATATTTTTTGCTGGTTACAAAGAAGAAATAACCAATAGCTGCAACAACCTTGCAATGAGTAAATAGGAAATTCTTTCACAATAATAAATATTCTCTTGCGGACACGTTTTCACTGTAACCGAACGTATGACACTGAGTAAAGCAAGTTGTGGTAGTAATTAATTGTTAGAAACTTTCATAAATAACAAATTGAACAGTTGTTACATATCTCAGTTACAACAATTTATCAAACCGCTTAAATACTAGTTTTAACATATGCATTTTTCCCAATCTATTCAATTAACGGATCAGTTTGGTGTGTGTAAATATGACCACAAAATACACAATTCAATAGACATTCAATATTAATGCTGCTTTTTTTAGTTTCACTGGGCCTATATGGTCAAACATTCGCATCATTTCCTGTGAGGCACTCCAATCAAGCGTTCGATAGTTAGCTGAGTAATTCCATCTCTATCACTTAACAAGTACCTAGTAATGTTAGGATTGATATCGATTATGCATTGAGTTTATATTATTATCTCTGAGTATAATGTTGTCAGATCCTGTCAGATCTAGTTTCTTCACAATAGGTATATACTAGGTTTGATAGATATATATTTCTTCATTGAAAAATAAAATGTAAATATTAATTCACGAAGTTCAAAAAAAAACTGAACAGTGTCTTTTTTAATTGAGTGCACAAATTTTTGTTTAGGAAATAATATGGAAAAAGCTGATAGATAGTATCGAATGAGATTTAACAACGCTATTGAACTACAAAAATCAATGCAGTTCTTCTTGTCAAATAATAATGTGTACTGTGCAAAATTAAAATTATCATGTGAAATTCGATTGTCAATCAGTACAACTTGTTACCAGTGGTTTCGAAAATAAAGCTAATATTGACTGATATTAGTCATATAATCACTGTAAGCTTAAGAGTAGAGTGATGATTACACTTGGCCACACATGAATTCATGGTTCTCAGGTTTTTTAAATACAAAAATGTCATATGGTAATTAGTTTCAAACGGATTGAGTACGGTTCTAAAGAGATGTCCATAATCAATGAAGTCAAACAGTTTAGTTGTCACAGAGTGAACTTATCAGTGGCATTATATGATGGTCGGATAAAACTGTTAGTCAAGCAACGACTAAATTTTAAATCTATGATTAAATATTTATAGGACTAAAGCACAGTTTAAACATTGAGTTAGTTATAAACTCAATGTGAGGTACTTAGAGTGCACTGGTTTTGAAGTTCAAAGAAGAATCATCGATAAAATGTTTGCCTTTTTATTCAATAACATTGAATCCGATTTTTTTCCGTGAACGAAACTGTCTTTCAACAATGAACAGATCTTTGTGAGTACGATGTTGTGTGGATATTCTCGAATTTCATTGAAATCACTTCATAACTTTAATGGAACCGATTTTCACCAACCACTTACCTAAATATATCAATTAACCGAAAAAAGGACAAATTATTTATACACGGTCTAATATCCTGCTTTAAGTCAGCGCCTATGCACACATCAAGATTTACAACACAAACTATTTTATCATTTTCAAAATAAATAAAAATGATAAGATGTACTTACTAAGTATACCTGTTAATGTACTAAGTATTGAGACATTTTACATTTATATAAGTGTTAGTGATTCTAATCAACTGTCTAAATCAAAATTAGATGAAATGAAGTTTGAGACAACGATCTAACTATTTGAAAATGAAGTAATTTAAACAATATTTCATATTTATCACCGTGACTTAGTCAATTATCCAATTAAAAATGAATGCATAATAGAGTCGGTGTTCAATTGTCATATGGTCAGTTTCAATAACAACGTCATAACATTATAATAATTTAATTACGTCATATTGTAAACCACACTATATATATATATATATATATATATATATATATATATATATATATATATATATATATATCACTTCTATAAGTGATGATGACAAACTACTATTAGTTTAATCTACCTCTATGTAAACGGATTTTCTTTTTTGTTTGTTAAAAAGCAGATCAAAAACGATTCAATTGTCAATTTTAAAATGATATCAGTAGACTTCATGTTTATCTACAAAAACACTAACACATGGAATAGTAACAATAAAGGAAAATATCATCAATCATATGATCCTTATGTAATTGAATAAAGGAAGATAGTTTTTTTTTCTTTTTTATTAGAAAACAAATTCCATTGCATTTTAAAATAGACGTCAAAAAATCAGTGTTGTGTTTGTTTGAAGCATAAAATCTAGGGGATATTAACTCTTTCTTCTGATACATTATAAGTGAACTAGAAATGATAACTGAAACTTTTCAACCAGACAAGTGGAAAGGGTTTGAAAAACTTGGAAATTAATCAGAAACGAACACAAAGTAACTCATTGGTTTCGTGAACAACTTATAGATAGAGTCCACAACTTCACAGTAGATTAACCTTGAATGTCCTGATAGGGCTGGGAGTGAGGAGAGTCTATTCTCGCTCTCGAAATGCTCTCATATTGCCACTGTCGAGGAAATCCTACACACAGCATCTATGTGAAGAGATTTTTACGAAATTGAGAGGATGAAAAGCGAATATCGTCACTAGCTACCATCGGACTGTGACTTCCGAATTCGCTCCACAGCCTTGTGAACTAGGCTATTCGAGTGTGATTTGAGGTCTTAACATCGATGTCGTTTGTCTATCAGAAATCTATTCAAATACTTCACTTCTATCTGAAGTTTGTGCTGATGTTTCTCAAAAGAACAATGAAAGCTGCACAACCAAAGCATTCAGCTCAAAAGACGAAAACCCACCACAACTCCAACCCTAGAAGCGCTACAAGTCACCAAGCCCAGATAACTTACCTCCAGCCCTTTTTAGGGATGGCGGTAACCTTCTAGCTATGAAACTATGCTGTTTACAACGGTTTGGCAATTAGAGTGCTCAAGCATCCTGGAATGAGTTAGATGTCCGTCCCCATCTTTAAAAAAGACTCACGTCACCTATGCAAAACTATCAGGAGATAAGTCTACTTCTAACTGCATCTAAACCCATGGAAGACGGAGTCACAGGGAGCAGGCTGGCTTTCGTCCTGCTCTAGGGTATATTGATCATATTCTCTCCTTCAGATAAATAATAGGACACTGCCACATATTTCGCAGGCCACAATCATTGTTTCTTTATATCAGAGCCGCCCTCGATTTGTTGAACAGGACTGTTCTCTGGGATTGTCTAATCAAAAACGATGTGCCTGAAAAGTTTAATAACTCCTTGAATGCTTCACATACAAACTACTCAGGAAGAATGAGGGCATACAACCGCCTCTCTCTATTATTTCATTCAGGCAGTGGGGTCAGACAGGACTTCCCAATCTCACATTACTCTTTAACTTTGCTAACGATGACGTTCTGGAGACAGCTCTGACGAATGTAGGTAATGATGGTGTGGATCTGTGACCTACGAAAGGACTTATCGACCTTCAGTATCCAGATGATAATGAACAGATACGAGTGGTTGAAAAGTTCATATACCTGGGTAGCTGTGTAGGTGCAGGTAATGACGTAAGTGATGAGAGCAATTCATGTATAATGAAAGTTAGAGCGGCTTATGCTAATTTTGGGTCGGTTATCTTTGGTATCAGTCTGATTATAAAAGTCAGGTCTACAATATGTCCATGAGAGCAGTTTTGTTCTGTTCTTGTGAAACCTAGTCCTTCCAATAGCTTTCTGTGTCCGATCACCGTTGTCTCTGAACGATTGCTAACACTGTGGCAAAACCATGTTAGTGATGTAGAGGTTCAGTAACATGTGTTCGGACACATCAACGATAATTCAATCGATTTCACAATCTTGAAAGACCGACTTCGGTTGCTTGAATATGTACTACGAGTGTCGTTCCAGCGAATATCACATCGCGCAACATTTGCTAAAGCTGGAACTGGTGAGAAAAAGCAGAGGGGTGTTGCGGTATCGCGCTATGAAATACAGCTGTACAGGATTGGCATCTGTTGGTCCTTCCTGATTCCCTGGTTAGTGTCGCAGAGATAGTGCAGCTCAGTGGCTTAAAATGTTATCGGACATGGCCCAGAACCGTAACTTTCTTTTATTTTCTTCATATAAGCAAGAAGAACATCTTTAATGAAAGGATTTTTCTGATTGTACCTTTGGTAACTGAACTGTTTCTCCCACTATTATTACAATTATTTCACTCTCCTACACTAATTTCTATACATATTTTGTTAAACTGATTGTTCTTTCTCCATTTCGTCACAAAATCATTTTTAGCATGTGGTGCATATCTAGTTAGTTGCACCATTATTTATGTGTTTTAAATACCTAAATAAACAATAAGCATAGTTGATTTGTACCGAAAACTGCCTAGGTTCCAGGTGAGTACGATACAATTGAGTAGGCATTTGAGAATCCAGTACTTTACATTTTCATCATTCAGTGCGCAGATTATTGATTTTTTATGACTTTCTAATTGAAGCTCAATTCATAATCAAAACCAACTATTTAAATTTAGAGAAATCTCTACGCAACATCACCAATCTAAGCTTTCAATCATTCATTCATAAGTGCTAACTGCATGGAGTTAGATTTTTTTAAAAACAGAAAACCCTATTGCGTGTAACACAGCAGTGTAATAACTTGCATAATATGATTTGTGTTAGCTTCGCAAAAAAAACACCATTTCGTATGACGAAACTACGAAAAAAACGTATTGAATAATAGAAAAATAATCAATATGTTGTGCACAAACACGAAACAATGTGCACAAAAAATTGTTTCAATGAAGATTTAGGTGCAAATAGTAACTGTGAAGATTTCAATAAAAACAAAACAAAGAAAAACAGATTGACGCATAGGTGACTAAGAATGACACTTACCTAAAATAGCATCATTTACAGCATCAGCTAGTAATTCTCGGTATTTTGGATGTAACAAATCACTAAGTGGACTTTTATACGGATTTTGATATGCAACTAAACTGAATGCATCCTATATAAAATAAATAAGGAGAGAGAGAGAGAGAGAGATAGAGAGAAAAAAGAATAAAGCATAGAAATGATTTTCTCAAGGAAGAAAATATGAAGATTTATAATGATAACAATAATAACACATGTATGCAATAATCTAATTGATTACATTTTAGTTGATTTAGGTAGGAGAGAAAAATTGTTTTATGAATTTGATGAAGTGATTTTGTGTTGATCATTATAATCTATCTGTAGAAGCTATCAGTCGCAGATTCGTCTCATTTTGCATTACCGTTGAGAACCAAGAGGAATTGGATTGTTATTTTAATGGTTAATGTTTGTTATGAGACTTATAGGTTTTTAATTTAGTCCTTGGCAGGGATGTTGATGTGCACTACTGTCCAGTGGCTATTGTCTTTTAATGGTACACTAAATTAAGTTGATTTACACCAAATTTTTATTGATATTGATACAAGTTTACAATATACATATACCTATGAGATAGTCTATTAATCTTAGGGAACTAACCAATGAACTTAAATCATTGGACATGTGCATTGAATCTTTATGACTGGTTGAAAGCGTACACTTATTCATAGTTTAATAATAATTCATCGAAATCTGACATTGATATGTAAAAATATATTAGAAATAGTGACATGTGAAGGAATTATTGATAGCATTTATTCTGCTTAGTAGAATTGATTTACAGTTCTCATTATGGAATGAATTACGGAGATTGTCGAGTTTCATTGAAATCATAAATAGATCATTGTTAGACCAACACTGAAAGCACTGAACGGTCGTTCCATCATGGTATAGGACTCATCAGGAGTGAGCGCCCCCGACCCCCACTAAAGGGAAACGAACCCAGGACCTTAGATTTCGTGTGCAAACGTTTAACCTACAGAGCATCTAACGGCATTAATGTCTAACTGTAACATTGTCTTCTCACTAGAGCTCCGAGAATTATCCCACGAACCTAGTTACCAGTGAGTATATTTTCATGTTCATTATAGGGTTAGAAGATAGTTAAATTTCATTGAATAGTCCCATACTACGACGAAACGGCCATCCAGCGTCTCCAGGTTTTTAATGGTGGTCTAACAATGATCGATTCACGACTTTAATGTTGTTCTTGAATATCGCATTGACTTGTTTTCAACAAGTTTATTTTTGAAAAAAAAAGAACGCCAAAGTCCATTTCATCAATCATGAAAATTCATACAAACTTTTGCTAATTTGGATAAGATAAATGTTAGTACATTTCATAGATTGTTATACAACAAACAACATAGCGATTTTGAATTTTAAATGAAACAAACGATAAAAATTAAACCATGCGTTTATATCCATATATCTTAACCCAAAATCCTAACAAATTATAAATTATTCATTTACATTGTCTGCACTATTATTGTTTAGAAATCGGCCTAACCCATTTTCAAGGTTATTTTAAGAGTGGTTGGAAATCATTAGTATAATACGTAGAGTTTAATGATATATGCTTTCAAAAATGTGATTTCTTTTTGAATTTCAAAAGAAATATAACGGGTATATGATAGACTTTTACTGAATGTTAATGAGTAGATACCCATATATAATAATAAAAATTCAGCACTGATGATAACCAAATTTAGACTGAACTGTTAACATATGTGACTGTGACATTAAATGATACAAGTTGGAATTTAACGCTGAGCACATCATTTACTTTGGGATCGCAAATACACTTACCATCCTGTGAGTGCCGACTAGCACGAAACATATTCTTAAGGTTTTGTTTCAGTTGTTTTCAACTATAATCAACTGATAGATCTCAGTTATGAATAAAACTAATCTCTAGAATTTCTTTACCATGTGCAACCAAAGTCTATTGATGTTAGGGATAGCAATGAAACACAGTAATTTTGAAATCCACTTATCTATTTAGAATACGCGCAGCAAGAAACATCAGTGATCAAAGATGTTAAGTAACATGGTTCAGAAATTGTTGTAACAGCACAGATACATTTTCTTCTGAAGTTTCAGTTTTCATTCAGATATCTATCCATTCTGTCTTGTTGAATCAAATCACATACATATTTTGTTTATTTTAACCAACATTGCTACTGTATTGTTTCGATATCTTTTGTAATTCATTTGGTTACTTTCAGCATGTCCTGTTGATGTGCTAACATTTAGTTGTACCAAGCTAAAATAGGTTGGTTATTACTAAGTTATAGCTAAAAGAACAACAACAACAATAAACTACAGTTTATACAATTCGATAGCTCTATCATCATCAATGTGCATAGTCAACAAATAGCAGTAGAAATTCTACAAAGAAAATGATTCAAACAAAAAAAAATCATATTCTATGTTTACAATAATACAATGAACTTACACTTAAAAATAACCATTGTTCCAAACTGATCACTTCTTGACGATGCAATTCTAATGCACTTGATCGTAAATTACGTCCATATTCAATTAAATCACGTAGTTCATTATTTAATACTTGATCTGCACTTTCATCAACATCATCGTCATCATTATTATTAAAATAATCTTGATGAAGTAGATGATTAGTATGAATGGAATTATCATAACAATGTCCATTACCAGTGATTGAATGCAATAAATCACCACCATTTTGTTTAGTTTCTTTAAAATTATTCTCATGATGAATTGAATTGATGTCAGACAAAGACAGGGCAGAATTATCATCAGCATTATGAATTAGCGAATAAATTGAATTGCCATTTGTGATAATTTCATTAGCCTGTTTTTGAACATTAATGGAAGGATGATGATATTTTGATTTGTATTTTGATTTAAATGATACAGAATTAGAAGTTGAATAGGAACGATTATTATAAGATGATAATGATGAGCATGTTGATAAAAAACTGTGTAACTTATTAGCATGAATTTGATTTCGTCGATTATAATTATCACAACCACGACCACCACCACCAACACGACGACGACGATGACAATGACGTGTTACAGTTAAACAATTCAGTCCTTTATACTCATTTCCTAAACCTAAATCATTGATTGGATCGATTAAACCCGATTCCATATGCATACCTTCAATATGTGATTCTAATAACATTCCAGTTAGTGAAATACGTCGAATATATGAATTCGATAGGTGATGATTCCGTTTGTATGGCCTAATCAATGTTCTATTGTCGGTCTACAGAGATTGAAAGTAGAGTATAAACATAGTTTGGAGTTACAAAATGTTTTCTTTTCTAACCTACGTTATTATTATTATGATTATGATTATTGTTCTTGTTTACAGTCTAACATTATATAAGATTCCATACTCATTTAGTGTGTAAACAGATGATGATCAATGGGAATTACCACTAACAAACTACATACTGAATACAATAAAACAATTCAAACTAATATTATACTACTTATATAGTTGGAATTGATATGACAACAAGGAAAAAAAAGAATTTTTAAGAAAACAGCTGATTCTGTCATGAAATTTTCTGTAACTGATCATCATTAACTTTCACTTTTGTCTTGATTAACATAGATTCATACAATGTTAATCGAAAAAATAAAATAGCTTGTTCATTTATACAATGATGTTTAACAACAGATTTATTTATATTTGTATCTTTTAAAAAAAAAAAAGGAACAGTACACCGAGTTATTAATGCGACAGTGTTTTCTTGAATTCACAACCAAAACAACTACTAACTTACAAATGATAAATGGTAAATGTTAACACTGTAGTATAATCGTATTTGTAAGGTCACATGATATAAATAGCTAACCAGTAAGAGAATTGTATTGTGCCCTCACTATGCTAAATAGTTCAATAACATTTTCATGAAGTACACAAGTGGATAATGATAACAGAAACAATCTAATATATTGAAGAATTTCTATCAAAAAACTATTGACTTTTATGAAAAGTTCAATGTAGCATTCGCATAAACTTATGTTCATTAAAATAGTGATGGAATGATTACAGGGAACTCTTCTTTTTTTAATAGTAAGAATCGTTGATAGTTGCAAGCATAGCATTAACATAGTTAAATAAACGATAACTAGGAAATGGTAGCTGATAATTCCAACTATCCTTTAGATAACTGTACAATACAAAGTAAGTACATTTCAATCCTCGACCGTAGCTGCTACCTTGACGCGGTGGTCGGGCTTGCCTATCGTGATGACCCAACCGAGCTATACTGGCTGGAACACATGTTCCTGCAGGTCCTACCATGCCAGACAGGTCGACTGGAGAACGATGAGACTAAAAGCAGCTACCCAAGGTCTGAGGGTGAAGTCGTACTGATGACTGCAGAGAGGTGTGACAGCAGTAAGGTGTTTCATTCGGACAACCAGCATCTACAGAGATGCTGCTTTCTCACAGGGAAGGAAGGGTTAGAAAAGGTCGACCCTAAAAATGTCACACCTCACGCTACCTCGCGGATTTCTGTCTCCGTCGGTACGGGTGCCAACTAACGGCATTCAAGAGCGGATCTAATACTCAAAAAACTTCTCATAAAAAGGACGTGCGTGACCGGCCTGAGTCAGTTGTTCCTTGGACTCTGCGGTCACGCTCCCAGGTCGTTCAGACCAACGATAATCTACCTTCCTTTTCAGGTTCGTCAAGAAACAACCTTCCACGGTGTAGGCAACCGGGAAGTGACAACCGCCCTCATACCCGTAACAGCACGCGAGACCAAATTGGTCGAAATCAAATCCTTCCTACACCCCCTAATACCTCTCTTATCTCCACGACTAGGTCTTCTCACATTCCTTTATCACACTGCACAGCTAATGCAAACGATGCGAGTTCACGGAACGTCATTTCTGGTCTCCTGAAAACACACTCTAGACTACATTTTGGAGCATTTAATGTACGGACATTGTGTCAAATAGGGCAACAAGCTTCATTGGCTAGGACTTTAGAATCTCGCTCCATCGATGTGTGCTGCGTCTCCGAAACGCGCATACAGGATCCGAGTAGCATCGTTCACTTGATCTCACCATGTCAAGATAAAGAAGCAACTCGATTTACTCTTCGTGTATCCGGTAGCCCTGATGCTGCTTCCAGGGGTCTCGCTGGTGTAGGTATAGCATTGAGTCGTAGGACAGAACAATCTCTCCTTGAATGGATCCCAGTAGATAGTCACTTGTGCACCGTCCGACTAAATGGGACAGTAAGGATTCAAAAGGATAGGGACACTCGCCGTTGCCTCTTCGTCATATCAGCCTATGCCCCCACTGACTGCAGTCCAGACGATGTAAAAGATGAGTTTTACAGGAAGCTTTCGGACCTCCTCCAAAAAGTTAAGCGCTCTGATATAGTTATAATGGCTGGTGACTTCACTGCTCAAGTAGGTAAACTACGTGAGCAGGAGAGACACCTGGGTGGATGTTATGGTGTCGGGGCTCAGAGAACAGACAATGGTGACCGTCTGTTGCAACTGTGCTCAGATAACGGCCTATTTCTAGCAAACACTAACTTTAGGCATAAGGAAAAGCATCTCTTGACACGGCGACCCTCGAAGTCGTCTTAACGGTGGACCCAACTAGATAATATTGCCATCAGCCACCGATGGAGAGGTTCGATAGAGGACTGTCGCTCTTTCTGGAGCACATGTTTAGATTCGGATTTGTTTGTTTGTATTTGTTTGCGACTTACCGGACATAGGAAAGACACCGCGAGAAAACCTCTTAATGTTCTACCTAATGATAACAGAGCTATGAATATATTTCAGTAGCAACTAGACAGACAGTTAGGCAACCATGTAAGTGATCTCTATCCGGAGGTAGCTTGGAATGATATTGAAAATGCTGTCGAAACAGCAGTGATATATGCTGGCAAGGTAAAGCATAAGGCTAGGATGAAGCCGTGGATCTCAGTAGCATCCTCTGAACTGATGGATGCTCGAAAACTTATTGACTTAGAATATGCTGATGACATAGTTCTATTCGGTGAAGACGCTGACAAAATGCAGTGTTCTAACTACCATAAGCAACAATGCAACCATGTCCGGGATGCAGTTTTATCCGTCGAAATCCAAAATTTGCTTCAAGATTGGGTTTCATCGGCATCTGAACTAGTGATAGGGAGTGAAGTAGTCGGGCGTGTTGACCGCTTCACTTATCTGGGGAGTCTCATCAATGCCGATCGACTAATGACTGACAAAATCTCAGCATGGATACAGAAATCTCGATTGGCTTTTGCCAACTTGCGTCACTTATGGTGTAGACGAGATATTCGTTTGCGGACTGAAGGACGAGTGTACTGTGCAGCAGTTCGCTCCATCCTACTATACGGATGCGAAACATGGCCGTTAAGAGTAGAGGACATTCGTAGGTTACTAGACTTCGATCATACATGTATCCGAAGCATTGCTTGTGTATCATGGGACGACCGAGTAAGCAGTGCCATCGTTAGGAAATGAGTTCTAGGTAAGGATGGCAAATCAATAGAAGCATTGAAACCTCATCAGTTGAGGTGGTTGGGACATGTGTTACGAATGCCTAAACACCGACTGCCGTGACGAGCTATGTATGAGTAGGTTGAAAGAAAGCTAGGGGCGGCCAAACCAAAACATGGCAAAAATACATAAAGTCACTGACAAGTGTACTGAGTCATGTTGGCAGATGTAGGCTACCTGGCTGGTGTCCGCGAGACGTAAGTCACCAGTGGTTAGAGACCTTGAACGACATGTCTCAAAATCGTTTGCAATGGCGCAGGTGGCATCCACTCTTTATGTTCTCCAAAATCCTAATCTTCTGAATTCGTCAACACCTCTATTTTTGTCTTTCTAAACTTATCTGTCTGAATTATACTTCTTGAATAATATCTTTAAATCCTAATCTTCTTTATTACCAGTAATACTTCTGCTATCTCTACCACTATGTGATTTGAATTGACGATTGCGCCTCTGTGCTAATGTGGTATGGCTAGCTGAAATGATGTACTTACGTACGAAGTTCCACGTTGAAACTGACTGACTGACATTTCAATCGACTTGATTTTGAACAATGAACCAGTATTCATCATATGAAGACTAAAAATCATTCTAGCTTCCATTTAAAATCCATATTTATAGGCGTGCACCGTTACGCATTCACAAAGTGATATGAACAAAAAACCATTTAAAAAAAAATTTCATGACTGTTTTTTGACTTTATCATGAAAATTATATACTTGTTTCAATCGTGATTCAATATAATGAAAAAAATTCAGATAGAAACTAAACAATTTAAACTAGATAAAGATGAATGAATAGTTCTATAAATGGTAAATTTTCATTTTATCTATGCAAACATAAAATTATCTTACCTTGATATGATTGTTTTCTGCATAGACAGGGAACATAACAGGACAAATAATGTCTGATGAATCATTATTATTCTTACTATTATTATCATTATTATTATTATCAAGGCTAACAGCAGTACCATTAGTAGAATGATTAATATCATTAAAAGAAGGACCATGTTTTGGAAAGACTGACGGTAGAATTTCAGAGCAATATTCATCATTTGTTGTTGGTGCTGTTGTTGTTGTTGTTGATAACAATCCATTACTCCATTCATTACTTGGTAAGTTAAAACGAAGCCTAACAGGTGGTTGATAATCTAATGGACTACTATTATGTGAAGAATTACAATTATTAGTAGTTGATGTTAAACAAGACGATCGATTGATGACAGAATGATTTGTATCAATTGGTGTTTGAGATTTATTCTCTGAATTGATTGAATAATGATTATGATTAGAATTAATCAAATGTTTACATTGACAATCGTGTTCATTAGGTGTGGTTGATGTTGTTGTTGATATTTCAGGTGAAGATTCTAACGAGCTGGAAGGTTTCATTCTTTTTTGATTATTTCGATGAGTAGCGAAGCCATTAGATTGTAATGTTTTCCTAGTATTACCATTGTTACTATCTTCAGGTAAACCGTTTAAAGATACAGGTGCCTGTGAAGAATTAGTTGCATAATGTTGACGTATCTACAAAACAAAAGCAAAGAAAACTGTTTAAAAAAAAGACGAATTTTGAATTTTAATCTTTTGTATAAATTGCAAATGATGACCAAGTTATAATGGTGCTGTGGAGAGCTCAACTTATCTAGCCTTCTGTTATTACATGCTGAGTCTTCAAAGGACAACATCGAAGATATTCTTCCAGTCCATATTTTGGTAATAACATTTGTTGCCATCTGATTGGCTATTATCAATGCAAGTTTGGTTTGTTTAAGCGTCAAGGTCATCGCACATTGTGATTTCTTCATGGATTTGATTTCTGAGCGGAATACAGTTTTCTTGTCTTTTCTATTACCGTCGACGTGTAGTTTTGTGTGAGAGATGCCCGATTTCTTGTTCATTTTATAGAAATCTCCAATTACTCGTAAATAGCAATTACCGTGGACTACTTGTAAATTATAAGCAATAATTATTTTTTATCGAGGATTAACAACGAAACAAAAAATATCAATCTAATTTCAGAATTGTTCACTGCTTAACAGTGTTATATTCGCTTCAAAACCTAAACATTCTAGATAGAACTTAAGGTGAAACAATAAATGTGCACTCCTAAAATATACGTTAATTCATGATGAAAACTGATCTCGTATTGAACGATCGCTACAAATCTTCTGTTCTAATAACATAGAACAAAATTGATTAATTTGAAGATTTGAAAAATTCCCATTGAATGATTGGCCATCAAAATATACATGATTGAGTGAAAAGATTAAAATGTCTGAGTGATATAATTTTGAAGAAGTAAAAAATGGAATTAAAGTAATGATATAGTTGTGACTACAATTTAGTTATCATTGAAGTTCAATACAATTCGTAACAAACAGATGATGAAAACAAAAAAATCTTTTCCATAAGTAACTACATCAGAGAAAAACTTTCGAAACTAGAATAAATTTAAAAACATTACTGAAATTACCGGTCACACTTGCAATTTTTAAGTAATGTGTTATGTTCAACATTTCTGACCACTGCCTATCTAGACTGGTGATGTTGTTCGGTGCAGAAGTAGGTTGGAAGAAAGCTAGAGGCGGTAAAACCAAAACATGGGACGAATCCATGAAGTCACTGACAATTGGATTGTGTCATGATAATAGGTGTAGATTATCTGGCTGAAGTTTACGTGATAACTGTTATCAGTAGTCATAAACTTTGAATGACATGGTTTAAAATTGTTTTCAATGGCGCAGGCGCATCCATTGTTTTTCTCTCGTCGAATTCTACGCTTCTGAATTCTTCATAATTGCTTTATTTCACTAATCTTCTCCATCACCACTGATGCCGTTACTACCTTTACTACTCTAGGAATTTCGCCAGACAATTTTATCTCACTTCGCTAAAAGGATATGGCAACTCAAACCATATTACATATATATCACGTTCTACGTTGTGTTTGGTCAACTGAATGGACGCGTTTGAATTTATCAACAACTGTCTGATGTGAGCATATCGAACTGTAGTGTATTTATAACATGTAGAATGAAAAACATAACATACTGAGCGTTATGACGTGCAATCAAATATCTAGTGAAAATAATACTTTAAAACGTAATACTCATCTATTTGATGAACCGGAGAAATGAGTCAAAAGGGCTGGTCATAATATCACATTAACTGAATATTGAAATGTGAAACGTGTAACCTTAGGCAATGTTATTAAGTTGAATGAATAAGCGAATAAACGGAATATATTTGTGAAATGAAACATAAACAACGAGAGTATGATAATGATAAGATGAAATCTTCACTGAAAATTATGACATTGAACAACGTGTCTAGATTATACACCTACACACATGCATAAATAGTTCAAGGTTTAAAATATGTGAATATTACTATAGGCTTCCGTAATTTGTTTCACAAGATCTAAATGTACTTTATGCATAAATGTATAATTAGATTAACCGAATGACCAGAAATAAGTAACCTGTTTTATAAATAAAACTATGTGACATTTAATTTTATAATTTTGTATAGAAAATTACTGCGTAGTATCATGTTGTTAAAATTTTAAAACATGTTGAAGGTTGGTAGTTATCAAAAAAAGGAAACAAGTTTAACATTTTAAAATTAAGCGTTTCAATAGCAATTTCAGTATAATATCTAAGTTATTAATGTATTTAAACAAAAGTAGATCGAGTTGAAGTTTGGAACATACAATTTATTATTGCTTGAACAATCAATACTGCAGTTAACGAGCTGCTGTTTAGTTTTACCAATGTTTAATAACGGAAAATCAAATTTCATTTATAGTATCACTAAGAAACAGGCATATAATGTTTTAAAGATTTAGGATTTTACAAAAATTAACTTGAATAAATTTAAAAACAACTTTTAGGAAGAGTTTAAATATTTCTCTCCCTTAACTGAACGTAACACACAAATGAGAGTCTAATGTTTATACAAGTACTTTTATCGATAGAGAAGTTTCGTAATTTTATAAGAATTTCTAATTTAACAGTCAATCTATTGAACAATGAACATTAGTGTATAACAAAATCGAGTTTTATTACCTCACTGCAGGTGCAAATAATACTAATCAAATGTACAAACAAAAATTATGTAGACTAAGATATTTGAAATATAATTATTTATAGAACATTTAATATTAGTAAGACACTTTTTCCGAGTAGATTTACTCGGTAGTACATATCGTGTACAATTAATATCTCATACTCCTAAGAACTGAACAAAATTGTTTGTAATACTTAGACAGTTCAATTATTTTTACATGTAGAAATATATGGCCCAATTAATGTAAAAACATGGAGGAAGCTAAACAGTTAAAACAAAATAACAGGAAACTATTTTCAATGATGTTCATACGATCATCATAATCAGATGATTTATAAATTTCGATGATTTTGTACTGATTACTAAAAAATATTTACAAAAGTAGTGACAATCATCAGATATCCCATCGTTGTTTCTTTCTTCGTCTATTTCTCAAATTCACACACACTTACAAACATGGAACATTAAAATGTTATCTCGAAAACACACAGAAATTACAAAAAGTATATATATATGATTTAAAGAAGAAAAGTACTAGAACGGACAAATATATGCATCACAAGATTCCCCAGTCGTATGATCAATCATATCACGAATCCCGTATATATATATATATATATATATATATATATATATATATATATATATCACATGACTAAAGAAAAAAAATCCATAAATATTCATCTAAAAGTTTTGTTTACTAATAAACTGGTAAATCAGCTAGCTGTAAAATAGGATGGATAAACAGATGACAATCGTTATTTGTTATTTTCTTCATAGTACTGGTCTATGGTAAGAAATTAGTAACGAAAGTTCGGCAACACTGCGAAAGCAATGCCAAAGGGAACCAAAGTTAATAAATTTATATGATTTGGAAGTAGTTGCTCCTGCTGTCTGTACAAAGAAATTAAATGACTAATTTATTCCTCAGAAATGATCATGTAGTAGATGTAATATCGATACTGTCCAGTTAGTTAACAAGGTTTTTGAAAGAATGTGAAACAACTACCAGTAAGGCGAGAAATCTACTAGTTGAAGAACCAACAGATGTTATGAATTATTACGCCAAGCAGACTATAAAGTGAGTCACGTTTATGCTGGTAGTTGTGAACACATCGTGCTTTAATTGGAGTCCCTGGGAAGGAGTTAAAAATTGTACAATTGGTCAGTTTATAAAATTGTGTCATATTGTGAAAGGAAACTGCATAAGACTAGCATGTATCCGTTTATCACAACTTCTTGGTTGGGTTTGTAGAGATGACGGAACTCAGTGACTTCAGGGCTCAGAATAGAAGCTACCGGCGATTCTGTTAGAATTTTCTTTGATATCCTTCGTAAAAATGGAAGAAACTCCCTTTACTCCTTTTTTTTGGTGTTTTCATATGCTGAACTGGATAGTTCAGTTGATGAACTTTCGTAGTCGTTTCAGACAATATTATCACTTCGAACTTCTCAACATTTCATCGTGGGTTCCTAAACGAACCCTGGAAATTTAGGAATATGTTTTACTTAGAATAGTGACATCCTCGCAATTATATTTGTATCCGTATCTAACTGTATCCATTGAAGCGAATCATTAATCGACACATATCGTTTTGGAATCAATTTATTCATACAGTTAAAAAGTAAAACCAATCACATTGTTAGAAGTTAACTAAACCAAATAGTCAGAGTAAATTAATTTAGGACCTACGGGATGATCAAAAAGCTTACTCCAGTATGAAATAGGCGCTGATGATATGCTTCAGAATGAAAATGGAAGTTTCACAACAAAAAGGTTCAGCTCAGAAACTACAGCAATATCAAAACCGTTCACTTGAACTATATATCTTCATATTCATCTCAACCTTTATTCTCTTCGATACCATCCTGATGAAAGCATTATTCACATACAAATTTCATCAATTCAAAGAGTAACAAACAAGCTGTTTCACTTCCAAGTATTTATTACTTATCAAAGACTGAATATAAAATGTACACACTGAATCGATAATTTTATGGCCACCTTTACTTTAACACAGCGAAAAAGCCTGACATACCCAGATCGATTAAAATAAGAACACGAATATAATCGATTCTGTGAAAACATTTTATGACTTGCCTTTTTTTATAACAAGTGTGATATTGGAAAAAAATAACAAATGTACTATAAGTGTAGATTGCCAATAAATAGATGAAGGTGAAACTTACAAATAAAAAATAAATGTCCTATAATCCAGTACAGCCTTGACCTATTCATATTTAACTGAATTATCTACATATCTCATGTGCAACTGTTTTTAAAACACGTTAATAAAACAGCCAACACATTGATTAAACAGCATGTTAGTTAGTCCACGTAATTTTGTCTACTTTTAAAAAACCAAAAAACTCATACGATTTCATGAATGTTTCTGCTTGTCAAGGTGAAAGAAAAAAATTTGGTTCAAAGTATTAAACCGTAAAAGTGCAGCAGTGTTTCGATGATTTCTTTTCAGCAAATAAAACTCAGCACATTAACAACAACAACTAAGCCATAAGGACTAGTTTTAACACTTATTTTTGGGTATCACAAACTACGAATGTTTCAGGAAATCTGAAATAGAGCACAAAGATCACTGACCAACCAAATCACACATGGAGGAACTCTGGAAAATGCGGAAACTTCTACGTACCTGGGCAGCATCATTGATGGATAAGAGTGATCTTATGTAAGGGCTAGAATTAGTAAAGTAAAGACAGCATTTTTCTAATTGAAGAACATCTAGAACTCAAAACAACTGTCAACCAACACCAAAGTCCGGATTTCCAATACAAGCATCGACAGTTTTATTGTCTGTAGCTGAAACTTTAAGAGTTACTGTAACCACTAGCGAGACAGTACAGGTATCTATAAAATTGTCTACGTAAGATACTTCAAATTCGTTGGTCAGACACCATCAGCAACAGCCTAATCTAACAGAGAACAAATCACAACTGTGTCATTGCTAAATCACAGGTTCGACATCTGTGCACAATATGGTATCGCTAGCCCGTCACATACAACGATATATGGCTTAGAGACAAGCTATTGAGTTAGATTATACATCATTACAAATATTGGAGATTGTTACAGAAAATACTATACAATTTACTACTCTTACGTTTAACACTTTCCGTAAGAAACATGATAAATTTATGTGGAAAACTGTATCTGCTATGAAATAAATGCGTAGATGATACAGTTCACCTATGTTTGCATATTTTGCACCAAATGGAAACGAACGTTACGACACTGTAAGCGTTCTTCTACAGAAGGTCAGTCACGAACCACATAATTTCGCTGTGACATCTCAGACGTAAATTCAGGCTCCAAGAAGAATATGAATTTTCCAAACACTAAATAAATGGTGCCATATAGGATAAAATCTAGATCCAAGTGTCCGAATAACAATCAAATATATTCAAATTTAACTAACTACACTGAAGACTTAAACTAGAAAAGTCTATATGCACTTGTTTTGATTTGATACATGGATGATATGTGTAAAAAATATCAATTTAAAGGTATAAGTTAATTAAATATTTGATACGACAGGGAAAGAATTAACTCCGATAGTCAGAGGTCATAATTTCATTAATGACCTATGAATTATTCCGTAACTGATAATAGTTATTATTCTTTTTGTTGATGTCTAATCATTATGTTTATTTTTGTATTGAAAATTTCTTACATTTTATTACATTTATTCACTGTTTGAAGTTAATAATTAATTCAGTATGATGAGCAATTATTACTCAGTCGCACAGTATGATTACATGACTACATCAATCAATCACAGCATTACATTCTTAAATTTTGTTTTTGTTTACAACATAAATGTGAAAAATCCGAATTCCATAACAATGGTAAACATGAAGATACAGCATCTAGGCATAGTATTTCGAGTATTAGATGAGAACATATAAAACGGTACTCATACAAAAACATGCATTCCATGTGTTTATTTACATAGAGATATGTTTATAAATTAAGAATGATGTTAATTTTAATGTCAATTAAAAACAAAAATAGTAGGAATAAAAAAATAATTGCAACATGGTTGTGATGTAGATTATATGTGTAATAAAAAGAGATTGCAAAGGGTGAAAATCTACTTTCATTTCATCATACCGCTTACCTACAACATAATAAGGCATTAAACAACAACAACAACACAGTAACTAACATACACGTATATATATATATATATATATATATATAACTTTTAATTGATATGGCTATGTTAGAAGAAACAAGGATGCTAAAGGTGACAGGATACAAGAAATCAATTAGTGATGTAAAAGAGAGAGAAAGAGAGAAACAGCAACTGATGATCTTAGATTAAAAAGCTTGTACATCATAAACATGTTTCTCCGGTCTGAGAAGCACATTTTATCATTGTGTTCTTGACATACCGTTTTTCTACATAAGAGGTTCAAATAACAGAAAACCTCAGTAGATCGATTTATTTCTCAATCAGTTAATTAGCGATAAACAATTTAGAGCATAATATATACATGGATTGATTATAGGTGCCTTTGAAAGATGAAATTGTTAACAAATATACCAGAGTATTAGAAGTAGTAAAAATTAGACAGACAATATGATTCTAGTATAAAATATGGTTTTGAAACTCAGAGTCTAATAAAGACAGAGTGGACGCATCTGCACGATTATGACCGATTTCTAAGCCATGTAATCCAATACAGTTAACTATTGGTTACGGCAATTGTTTGGGTTTTAACCTAGTAGTCTGCACTTACCTACAATTATCAATAAATTCATAGACTGTTGAGACGTCTTTTAGCTGCCGCCTGTAGCTACCTTTCAAACTACTCATAAAACAGAAAATATTTTGCATCGATGTAGGCGATACCTGATACACGTCTCAACCGACTCAGTGAATGAGGAGCCAACAGCCATATTTACTTAATACCCTAGGTTTTAGTATTTTACAGTGACAGATAAATTATATACTTAAGCATTTTAGTAAAATCATTTCTAGCTACCGTATAAATTTTTTTTTCTTTTTACTGTAGCTAAAATGGAAGATAGAGTTTTAGCTAACAAACAATAACAAAAACTCTTTCACATATAATGCGTCATAACGATTTCCATTACTTACTTAAGTTAATGTATGTAGGTTTTTAAATGAATGAGATAAATGGATTTTAAGACTAAATTGAATTATATCATAAAGCTGAATATATACACACATTAAGAGATACATCTATTACCCAAGTCCTCTACACGACGACCACCACTATAGATTAGCAGCCAAGAGCATTGCACGAGTAATGATACTACCCATTGCCCGAACAAACACGTGGAGCGGTTTTCACACATTTTGACCTATTTCTTGGAAGATCAGTGCTTTAAACACTAGGCCAATGAGCCATACAATGAAAGATGATCTTAAATAATAGTGAAAGCAGAAGTTAAGTGATGTGATTCTATATCATTGATGGTGAAGCAAATGTATCCAGCATTTACCATTGGTATCAGATCATACAAAGGTATTGAAATAGCTGGTGACATAAGTTTCCTCTTAGTTGGCACTTGGTAACAATAACTTGCTTTATAGCTAAATTAGTCGGATAGCGAACGATCTTATGTAGAACCGAGATGCTTATTATTCGACTGATCATTCAGCTAGAAACAATGTCGCAGTTTTTAGCCAACAGTGCTAACTGAACTTAAGATCACATGGCATTGATTAATATCAGATAGTAGATTGATGCAAAATTTGAAAGTTCTGTAAACTTAAACCATGTGTATTCAATTACTTTCTTCAATTATATGTCTACCACTGATTCTGATCGTTTGGTCATAACACCGCTTATATAGTCACACTTTGTGCAAGATAATAGCACTTATTTTGAATTGTTTCTTATCAGTAGATATTATCTGATTAGAAACAAGCAAGAACAATAACAACAACAACAATAAAGAACTTACTAAATCTATAAAATGATGACATTTTAATACAAATGCAATAGATGGATCATTTTCCCATAAGGTTTGAAAATAATCCTTCAATTGATTTAATGCAGATAAATAATTGCCATTACGAATAGTCTCTCTTAAATGTCTTCGTCTTAATAATATATCCACAGCTTCAGGCCAACGAAATAAATCATTTAAAAGTGTATCCTTTGGTGATTTGACTATATTTGTTGACGACCAATCTTGTTGACTGGTTGGCATAGATGATGGTATCGTTGTTGGCAATGTCGATCGGTGTTCACCATTTAATTCATCGGAATTATTACTGGTATGATCAATGTTAGTAGTATTGTGATTATTATCACTGTGATTAGTATCTAAATGACAAGTGCCATTCGTAGAATCTACTATTGAATCCATTTGATACACAGGTTTATCTGTGGATGATGGACAACCACCATTCGATGTTCCGGATGCCGATAATTTTACAGGTGACTCACCATTTGTGTCATAGTTATTGCTATCATTCTGATGTACACCATAGTCAGTGTTATCATTGTTTTCATTGGTCGTAGTAGACGAATCGATAGAAGCCTTTGTAACCCATTCACCTAAAGCTTGAGCAGACTCAAGGAAACCGTTGTGTAATAGATAGGTTGCAACTAAACTATAAAATTTAAAAAAAAAACAGACACAAGAAACAAGAATAGAAATTTGGAGAATGTGAAGTAAAATGATACAAGTGGACAAAATACTTTAAATAAATGATACGGTAACATAATTTATACCTTGAGCTAAACTACTAGTCATCGGCAATAGTCTCTTTCTAATGCTTCGTCGACCCTACTAGACTGATGAAGAACACTAACCATAGGATTAACAGTTTTTCTGTCGGGTAGATCCTGCCTAGTGAGGTGTTAAGCTTGCTGTTGACTGTGCTTGCAACATTATCCCTTTTGAAGTTGAGATCTAAAAATATTGATTTTTTGTTGACTATAGTCGTTCCCGACTTGTTTTCTGTAAATTTTTTTAGATTTGTCAATAAATTTCTGTGGGTAGAAGTTGTCTCTTATGCATTTTCTCAATGTTAGAGGTACATATCTTTTCTATTCTATAAAGTAGTGTTTCGACCAACGCTTTCTTGTAACCGATGGAACACAAACTGTTGAAATTCAAGTAAAGAATAGATATCATTCATTTTGCGTTCCTTAATAAATTACGCATTATAATAAAGTTGGATTTTAGTTAGCAGTGGAATAAAATACCTATATTTTCATCTTTATTAACAATTGTAGTTAAAAGATATATAGATATAATGCAATCGCAAACTACATGTATGTAACTAGATGTAGAATATAAAACAGTATCGCTGTTTTACTCATACATAAACAAACACAAATTATATGGCCTGGACTGCAGTACGTAAATTTGACTGCTAAAAACCCCTGAATTTCGACTCTGTTATTAGGTGGTATGGTAACCAACGTTAGAACGACCACCTAAATATTGGATCACGTGTAACGTTTTATAAAGAAAAAGAACAGCTGGTATTAAACTAGTAAAAAAACAACTCAAGTATTTTCATCAATAATACTCTAAATACTTCATATACTACAGAAATGTATTGTCATCGCATTGGATATAATATGACGAAATTTAATAAAAATGATGTAGAAAACATCTCACTGACAATGAAATCATGGTTGCAAATTGAAAATTATGCAAAAATAATCACTGTCACTGATAAGAGATTATAGCATGAAACTTTTTCCACCTTTTAAAAATGAATTATGTAAAGGACTAAGGAGAATTGACTTATCAATAATACATAAGTGATATTTTTATTACTTAGATATAATGTTATTATTCCAACAAAACATAGATCAATCAACTAGTTTTTTTAGTTAATGAAGGTTTACCGACATATCAGCATATAGATTGACTATTTCTGATAGGACAGGAAACGTCCTAGTTGATGATGGTGTAAGTGACCTACCAAAACGAATTCCTTCCTTCAATCACTTGGAATATTTAATAACGCTTATTTTTGTGTTTAACGTTTTGTATATAAGGATGCTACCTTATTGAAGAAAAACCTATTTCTCTGACTAATAATTTCATAATAGTTTCAATCCAAAATACTACATGCAAACCCCAAGATTAATTGGTGGACGACTGTACTATACTCAAACAATGCTTTGAGAAGATTGAATACTAGGAAACAACCGGAGTCTTCAATTTTCACAGTAATAAATTAACACATAGTAAACAGTAATACAGCGTCCTTCGATGTCCAAAGAGATATCGTATAAAGTGGGAAAAGCTAAGAGATTTTTCTCGTAACTATCTCATGATTTTGTCAACCAGTGATATGCTAGGACAAATAAAACTCCTCAGTGAAATGGTCGACATTTTCAACTACTAGTCAAATTGAACTCCAACAAAGCCTAATCCTCAAGTTACAATGAGATGTAGGTTTGAATATCACTGTAGGTATTCTACTGTAAGCAAGTGTTTAGTAAATAATTAGTCACCATATACTATATAAGACTGAAAGCCAGATAAATGATTTTTTGCTCAGTATCCCACTCACAATACCTAATATGAAATGGGTATACATCTTAGGATCTTGTGAAATACTGATTAACTTAAAAGGTAATGTTTTCAAATATTAGGCAAACTACAAATTAGATTATAGAAATTCCTAAAAAGCAAGACGAAAAATGCATTTTATTTCTTAAATCCATTGACCAAAATTCATATTAAATCACTAAAATAATATTTTAGAATTTAGCTATGCTGTAATTACATTTCACAAAACAAATAACACAATAAACAAAGTGAATATAATTGAAAAGAGAGATAAGAATATGCATTATCAAGGGTTGTTAATGTCACATAAATTACTATCAAAGTGTTTACGATATAACAAATGACTATAGGAAAAACAAGACCGAATAATAATAATAATAATAATAATCATTGATGGAACAGAAATAATTCAATCGCGTGTGTGCTTGCCTTACTTTATAGGTTGCTTAAAAATATGATAAAATATCATGTTTATTACATGTGATATAATCTACACAACTGACAGGCATATTATTATTTGGTAACACTGGTGTAAATGAGAAAAAAAATTTATTGAACAACCCATGATATGATAATCATTGTTAATATTCATAAAGAAATATTCTAAACTGAATGAATCGATATTGTGACAAATTGTTCTGAACTGAACTAATGACAGTGACCTATATGTGACAAGGTAAAAGTTCAATTAAGTTTATAAGGACTCACTATATTCAATACAAGTTGATCATTTACTGGTAAACAATATTATATTTCATTCTTAGTGTTCACTACATACTATAGATCAAGTTGAGAAAAGTGACTATTAGTCTGAATGTTTGGATATTTTAGAGCAAGCACTATGTAAGATAATTGAATGCTATCAGTAGGAAGCGGAATACTTTTAGGTTCTTTTGATAGCTGACATTTATCAGTAAGAATTACCTGCAATCTTGGAGGAACTGATGATTTCAGTGAAATCGACCGAATTTGATTACCACTAAGAGGAACAGACAATATATAACTGGTTAATTGCTAAGCAATTGACGTAAACATTTCCATTTTAAAAGAGGCTAAAAAAAATGATGGTCATAGTTCCAAGGTGAGGTCTGTGACAGTGAAATAAGCTGACATACGTTTAGATACTATGAATTGTATCACTTCCCTCAGAATTGTTGATACGCTTTCGTAAGGAGTTCCACCTAGCATAAGTACAAAACCTCTTACTAATTGCCTCTAAGCATGGCATTAAAACGAATTTTTGAAAAAAAATTAGTTGAAGGTACGTGTGAAGTAATTTAGTGATTTAACGGCAAATTATGTAACAGAGTATATGTTATGCTTAAATTGTTAGAGTTTAAGATATCCGTTGATTGTACAAACCTATTGATCCAGTGATTGAATGTTGAAATAATTTAAGCGATCAATCAAAAACTATGACGTGTAAATATTAACATTAGTTATCAAGTTCATTTTAGCAAGTTCTAAATAGTGATTATGAATCAAAAAAAAGTCCAGACACTATTGTTAACGTTAATCTAACGTAATAACTAAATATTGATTACAGAACACATCTGACGCCTCAGAGAAATATGACAAAAACAAATTAACTGCTTTATTTAATTATTGTCATAAGCATTTCCCACAATATTTTATGAAAAACATAAGCAGAAATTAATTAATAAGGGATTTCGTAATGCATTAAAACTTTGTATTTTAGTATAACGGTTTGGATTCATCACTAAGACTTATTTCATGTAAAATCTACTCATATACTGAATCAAAAGTAGGCCAGCCAACAGACGAAGAAATGAAGTGAGGTAAAGCCTGGTAAAAAAAAATACATTAGGACAGTTTAGAATACTTTATACTACTAGCCTACCACTGCTTACACCACTTACTATTAGCATATTTTAATCAACACAGTAGATCGATATGCAAAATACAATCTATTCATTTTTAGCCAACACACACTCAGAACCTGATTCATTGTACTTATGATAATCTAGGCATACAAATAATGCATTCAGACTGAGTTTCAATAGCTCAATCTTTCTACGAGTTTAATTCAAAATTCAAGTTTAGATTATTAATAAATGTGTAGCATTACAACACATAAAATAAAGTAAAAGCATGATTATAAATTAAGTGTTTACTTCGAAAAAAAATGTCAATCGACATTGTAACCAATAAAAGAATCACTGCTAAATCACGCAAGCATAACCATTAACCGCAGAGTGAAGACATCAATCATAAAAGGCAACAAAATTACTCATAAAAATTTATTATTATCACTGTTTTATCTGTTGAAGCTATTTAATTTTTTTTTTAATTGTCGCTGCAAAAACAAAAAAATTTGAAATTTTTATGTTAAAATAACCATTTCATTCAAATCGCCATATCCGGAATGATTTCAAAACAAAAAGTAAGTGTATTTGAGAAAGCATTGATTAAATGGTTCTAAATTTTAATCACCACTAGACACATAACAACGTAGTACACCGAAAACATAAAAAAACGTTAATTATTATTATTACTATAGGGTTGTGGAGATTGTTGAGCTTCAATGAAGTCATGAATCGATCAACGGATGAGCACTGATGATAAGTCCCACATCAGGACGAAACAGTTATCCAGTGCTTCCAGGTATCATGACTTCAAATAAAACTATAATGCATTAAAATATATAAAAACAGATTGCCTAAAAACGATGATGTATACAGAGGAGCCGTACAACATAACAATCATACAGAAAAATCAGGAACAGAGCTTGTGACTATGGAGTCAAGAAAATTCTCACTCTAATTATGTCTCAGAATTACTTTGAAATGAATACAGAATAAGACAGGGGTAACGAACTAAAAGCTTGACAAATGTATTTAACTAGCAATAATAACATTCAGTGAATTGAGAGAACTAGTTCATAGAAAAGAATCCTTTATTCATACTGGTGTTAAAAAACATTACGAAACGAAGTCCATAGTAAACAATCATCAGTCAGTCCATACTTGAGGATATATATGAAGCTTTGAAATTAAAACGGAATGCAATCCCATCGAGTTTATCTCTAGCCAAACTTTCCCATATCCAGCGAACATTATTTACATTCACCAAAAAAAAGTGTACCCAACTGAAATTGATCAAACTTTTTTTGTATGAGTTCATTCAATTAACTTATATCAAAAGTAAGATTATATTTGAAAGAGAATACTACAAACAGGAAAAGTTATTGATCGGTGGCAGATTTAGTTTAATTTAATGCAAGTAAGTGACCTATAATTTAGATTTATGTTATAGAAATTATTGTATATTAGAGTTGAAAATTCTTTTGCTAGCTGTTTCAATCAAAATAAGGTACACAGGTTCATTACCTCCAATCTTCTGTATTACGGTCTCTTAATTCTCACTCCACATTTTAATTCAGGTTATTCTAGATATTTCCGATACAGTGCATGTACACTTATTTTGATTTGATGATTAATAATAATAGCTTGTAAGCAGTTGAAAAGAATTCGTGAAATAAACAAATTCATGTTAATCTGCTACGATATTTATTCTTTCTTTATTCAAATTTATAAATAAGAAAGATTTTCTATAACGAGTGGAAGTTGAATACTCTAGACAAGTCAGTCAGTCAGTCAGATGCAACGTAGAACTTGGTACGTAAGTACATCAGTTCATGTTGCCATACCACATTATTAGCACAGAGATATAATTGTCAATTCAAATCCAATAGTAGTAGAGGTAGTAAGGGAATTAGAAGTAATCGGAGGTTAGGGTTAGAAGATACTATTCAAGAAGTATGATTCAGTGAGAAAAGTTTAGAGAGTCGAAACTAGAGGTGTTGAAGAATCCAGAAGATTAGGATTTGAGAGAACACAAGCAATAAATGCACCGGCGCCATTGCGAACGATTTTGAGCCATGTCAATCAAGGTCTCTAACCATCGATTATTATCATCTCGCGGACCCCAACCAGGTAGTCGACAATTACCGATATGGCTCAGTCCACTAGTCAATGACTTCATGGATTTCTGCCATGTTTTGGTCTGGCCGCCCCTAACTTTCTTCCAACCTACTCCTACAGTACAAAAAACAAAGTTCGTCGAGGCAGTCGGTGGTTCGGCATACGCAAGATATGTCCCAACCACCTCAACTGATGAAGTTTCACCACTTCATCGATTGATCTGCCATCCTTGCCTAGTACTCGTTTCCTAACGACAGCATTGCTTACTCGGTTGTCCCACGGTATACGAGCAATGCTTCGAAGACAAGACCGACTAAAAGAATGATGTTCACGGTCTGATGACTTAATTTCTAGTTTATTAATTGTGATTGTATTTATAAGCTTGAGAAAATGAATACCAGCAATTGAATCGCTAGAACTAGATAACAAAGTAGTATCATGGCCGCCTTGCATTCATATGTATACGCTGTTGTTGTTGTTGTTGAATTCTCTGAGTTGGACAATTTAATCGTTCAGATTTCATCTCTTTTCTAGACAATATCATTAATGCATTCTTCTTTATCGTTACATATATTTCTGTATGGTGTATAATCTTGGGCACTGGTATTATTCACTTAGTTGTTTACCACAAATGGAATTATGTTACTGTAATTTGGTCTGATAAACTATGACGATTGCCATCATACTACATACAGCGCTTCGACAATTTGTATTAAAAGTATTTTGCAATCGAAAGATACTCAATAATGAAGAAAGTACACTTTGATTTTTCCGTAAGCTAACTCGAAAACGAATATATACCTATAAGTGACAAGGAAAAATTACTATATTGTATATAAAAACATTCGAAAATCAACAAGGAACTAATATACTGAATTATGAACAAAACATTTCTTTATATAACAGACTTTCATGATATTAGTCGGATAAATTTCTGCAAAACTATTATTAATAACAATATAACAATGTAACCTGGAACTAATCGACATACTTAAAAGGAACAAAACGAAAAATTCGCTTGATCCTATACTAAAAAAATAATTAATGTTATGACATTATGTATTCTCATATGTTACACGACAGCCTTGTAAATATTTACTCCAGGAGGCAATAGTAACATAAATAAGCACATGACGAGTGTGTATGAAAATAATATTAGAAAAAAACTTTGACTAGGCTTACAAATTGATCACAATCAATCTTCAGCATTAGACAGATCAATAAAAATTTGCGAATAAGACGCATAATACTGTAGTGTCAAATTCAATTCCAATAGTTATATGATGTGATATTACTAGTGTATGCGCTTAAGAAATTTTCCAAAATGAAATCAAGTGGATTCAAGCATAGTGATTTCACAATTGACAATCAAGTTTATCAATCCTATTAGGTTATAATTGTTGTTTTGAACTACTCGTAGTTATTCCCATGATTGGATACTACATAAACAATTTGTTCAAGATTATAACTGATAGAAAAATGGTTATATTGAAATCAACATTATAGGCTGTCGATGGATGAAATAAAACATTTTCTATATTTTAATTTATATTGCCACATAGTCTGGATAATTCATTCTGCCGTTCGACAAATCACCAAAAATTATTTAATCATTTTGTTGAATTGAAAGTTCTAGTTACGAAATTGTAACTTTGTACAAGAAGCATGTTTATTCGCAGTCATGTTTATGGTAGAAACTGGCACTAGGAAAAAAACAGTAATGTACATCTTTCTGGTTCCAAACAGGTCACTAAGGATAAGACCAAAAGCATAAAGTTCATGGTGTAAGGGAGATGTATTTCTCATAATTATATCTTCAATTCAAATATGAATTCTTATCTTCAGCTTCATAACTTATTAACACGCTTGTTGTGCTAGTATGAAGTGTAGCAATCCAAAGTAATGGATATTTAAGTTAGGTGTAGTATGTAAGATAAATTTATAAGAACCAAATTTTACGTTGTGGATCTCTACAGTTTTAGTAGGAAGTCATGATCAATGAAGTCCTACCATATCAACAACGACATGGCTATCGACCAATGTGATTGGAAGATAGCTTACGCACTATCATGAATGGATTGAAATTAGAAATGTAAACAATTGGATACCAGCCAGTCAGTCAGTCAACAACAACGTAGAACTTCGTACGTACGTACATTAGTTCACCTTGCCATATCACATTAGTACCAGGATGCAATTGTCAGTCCAATCCCATAGTAGTAGAGGTAATAGAAGTATTAGCAGTAATTGGAAATTTTAGGGTTCGACGATATTATTCAAGAAGTAGAATGTAGTGAAATAAACTTAAAGAGAAAAAGATAATGCGATGAGGAATTAGGAAGTTCAGGATTTAAGGGAACACAAAGAATGAATGCACCTGCACCATTACAAACGGTTGTGAGTCATGTCATTCAGGGTCTCTAACCATCTATTACTATCATCTCGTGGGTCCCAACCAGGTATTCGACAACTACCAACATGGTTCAGTCCAGTTGTCAGTAACTTCAAGGATTTCTGCCATGTTTTGGTTTGGTTGCCCCTAGTTTTCTTCTAACCTATTCCTACATCGCAAAGCATAGCTCGACGAGGTAGTCGGTGGTTAGGCAAACGTAACACATGTCCCAACCACCTCAACTAATGAAGATCTACTACTTCATCAAATGATCTGCCACCCTTGTCTAGGACCCGTTTCCTAAACGATAGCATTGCTTACTTGGTTGTGCCAGGATACACGAGTAATGCTTTGGAAAACCTACGAATATCTTCTACTCTTACCGGCCATGTTTCGCATCCATACTAACTCAGTGATATATACCACAAAAGAAAGAAATCAATATTTGTATTATTCGGTTGAAAAAATAATATAATTAGATATATTTTCTCAGAATGAGATTTTTCATTATGAACTAACATCAAATGGAAAAATAGTCTTCAATCAATTACTTATTTAAGTATTTATTTAAAGAGAACCAAACCACTCTTCTTCTCTCCATCTCGAAGAAAAAATATTTAAAATAACGCAAACATGAAACGCTAACACCAAACAACACTAAAACACCTAGAATATGTTTATTTTAGTGTTTTGTCATTAGCAATAAATAGAGAATAGCATAATACTGATGAAAATTGGAGTAGCGATATATATATCCATAGACAGATAGATAAAAAGCACAATCAAATAAAAACTTACTTTCTCATTGTCACATAGGCTAACTGATCATTACATTTACGATCAACTGCTGTACTTATTGCTACAGCACGTTCACGAGCAATATACTGGCCAATGTTATATGCAAATTTATGGTGACCGAAATTGACGCTCACATGACAATTAGGACAAGCGAAAGCAACACAAGGATAGACTGGATGTGGCTGAATAAAAGACAAAGTGCGATGTGTTAGTGATATAATTAAAACAATAAATTGTATATATATATAGAGCTAGTTGAAGGAGAGAGATTTAGTCTTAATTGACTGTCATTTCGTCAGTTAGTTGGTATTTTGACTAGTGATAGTTAATTAGCTTATAGCTTTGTCTATATAAATTTGAGTTTTATTCAATTTACACAACATTGAATTGGTTCATAAAAAATGATCAATATTAGATAATTCATGATGAAGCAAACATCACATGTCTTATTTCTACTTCGTTCAAAAACGATTTCCAATTAAATTTGATATATATATATATATATATATATATATATATATATATACGTATAAATATATATATATATCATCCAATGAGGCACAAAACTATACTACATCAAAAAAAGTGAATCGATCAGAATCAAGGTCGTCTTCTTGATTACTTTGAACTTATAAGATAATACTGTCTTAATACATATTATTGGGTGAACATTAGCTGTTCGACTAGTAGAAATGTCATATGTAAAATAAAACCGAAATTAGTCAATTTAAAGTCTACTGTAACGAGCAAATGATTTTCAGTACAGTGTAACCATAATAAAACACATTACTGTCACTATAGATGAGACTATACAGATATAATAACTAATTCCGAAAGAAATATGGCATGTTAGTATGAACGAAGAGTGAAGTAATCAACTTCCAATATTAATATGACTTTGTAACTGTTGCCTCTTAATCTACTACTATCAAATATATCATCAAACAGTTATGTTATGACAGTGTAACTGATTGATAAAAATAATAAAATGACTAAGATGATTAGATAAATGATCTGTTTTCAGAATCTAACTTCAAAATTAAAATAAAGTCAACACGAACTGAAATCACCGGTGTTTGTGACATCAACAGAAGGTTGAGAACAGGACCATCATTCGGCGTAATTTCCAACGTTTCTTAATTAGATATATCCTGACCATCTTCCAAGCCCACTGGTATGTAAATTTCGAAGGGTCACATTCTATAAAACTGAGTTTTTCAAAACTCCATTTTAAAACTAGTCACTGATATGCACAAGATCATTATTAATTTATATTGCTTCCTGAAGATGCTAAGTTTGATCATTTGTGGGATTTCTGATATGCACTTATGAAAAATCCCCCTACACAGTGAAGAGTAGATGTCAATTGCTGTTTGGTTTTAAACGAATGAATTCGTAAAACTAACCAACTTATTGATATTTTTATTACTAGGTGGTGTAGTCCTGATACACTGTATTGACAGTTTGAAAATTGGTACGTCGGTGTTGAAAGTCAAAAACACTTCAACGACATAGGCAAAAAGGAAAATAAGTAGTTACTGATATTTTCGCTACCCGAACGCTTGTTACTGACGTCCTAACTGTTTTCCGTATCCCAACACCACTCTCACACTTAAACCCAATGGTGAAGAAAAAGGGCAGAGGAAGAATAAAAGCTTCGCTTCAAGGTTCATTTATGTACAGAAAACTAACTTATTTATCAGTTTACGAATGGCCTTAACTGGCTAGAACAATGAGATGAATAGACATTCACTACTAATACGATAAAGACTTAGAGAAAGATACTATGAATGTATCTTTCAGTTTGGTAGACCAGTTATTGTTTTTTTTCGAAAAAATATATTCAGAGTAACCTACATTCATCTACATTATGAAGTTCAATCTCATAAATAGGAAACTACTATCATGGAGAATTCATATTTTCATAAAACCTCAAACTTACCAACTTTTTACCTGCACTAATTGGTCCAATAAATACACCATTTTTAGTGAAAAAAACAGAATTATTAACAAAATTCACACCGCAACCAATTATGTCGGATTCACCGAAACGAGGCGCAGAAATGGGTAGTTCTTTGGAATTGTGATAAATTGTCCCACTATTACTGTGGTAACCATACGATGTAAACTCCATGCCTATGGTAGTTATTATTGTTTGTTTAGTTGATGAGTTATTATAATAGAAAGACAGAAAAACAGACAAAAAGTTATTGTATTCCTCCTTGTTAATGAACAAAAATTAACTGATATATTCACATAGTATCTCAGATTATGAAGGTAAGTGACGTGCGTTAAAAAGCCAAAGTGAGTATCATCCTCATCGAAGTTGCGAATAAACCTTGTAAACGAGTAACATATTACAACGAATATAGGTTCAGGGTTTTATGTTGACTACCTACCTCGAACAACTTGATAGAGAAACATAATGCACTCAAGATAAAGCCACTTAAATTGGTAGCGAGATTGTAATTTGATAACCAATGAAGAATTAGAAGTAAACATAATATCGACCACCACTACATGACTGAACAATTGTCAATACGATATGCCGAGTACATGTGGTGAAAAGATACAGATATAATAAAAATCGTATCCACAGAATATAAGCCATTTTATAAAACCACAGTATAGTTGATAAAAGAGAGCCCGTTGTTGCTGAAAATGCTGGTGTAGAACAGTGTTATGAATCCGTAACCCGAGGAAATATGACTAATTGTCTAGACAAGTGGTGGTAGCGTTTTAACAATACTTAGGATAGACATTTAGTCCTTAAAATGCACTAAGAACGATTCAAATAATATTACCTTGACGTGGTGGTTGGGCCCGCCGATCGTAATGACCCAACCGAGCTAAATCGGCAGTGATAGATGGTCCGTTAGGTCCTACCATAAACACGCAGGTCGACTGCAGAACGGTGAAACTTGAAGCAGAAGCTTAAGGTCTGAGGGAGAAGTCGCACAGATGACTGTAGGGAGGTGTAACTGCAGTAAGGTGTTTGTCTCAGATGACCAGCGTTGTCACAACAGAAGGAAGGGGTAATAAAAGGTCGACCCTAAAAGTGTCACACCTCATCCTGTTGCACGGACTTCCGTTTCCAGCGATCAAGTCCTTTCAAAAGGTGTAGCTAACATGTCAACTTCCCATAAGCAGGCCGTGCGTGACCAGCCTCAAATAGTTGTCCCTTGGGCTTTGCAATCACGCTCTCAAGTCAATCGAATCAACGCTAACCTGCTTTACTTTTCAGGTTCCTCAAGGAACAACCTTCCATGGTGTGGGCAGCAGAGTCTTCTGAGCACCTAAAGCAACAATGCAAGCATGTTCGGGATGCGAATCTCCACCTCCAAATGCAAAACGTTGCTTCAGGGTTGGCTTGCGTCGGCACCTGATTTAGTGATAGGGAGTGATGTAGTTGAGCATGTCGATCGCTTCACTTATCTCGGTAGTCTCATCAGTGCTAATGGCCTGGTGTGTGACGAAATCTCAGCACGGATACAGAAGGTTCGATTGGCTTTTACCAACTTGCATCACTCATGGAGTAAGCGAGATATCCGTCTGCGAACCAAAGGGTATGAAACATGGCCGAAAGATTCGAGAATATTCGAGGGTTACCAGTATTCGACCAAAGATGTCTTCGAAGCACTGCTCGTATATCCTTGGACCATGGAATAAGCAATGCCGGTGTTCGAAAACGAGTATCAGGTAAGGATGGCAGATCAATTGGGGAAGTAGTGAATCTTTATTAGTTGAGATGGTTGGAACATGTGTCATGAAAGCTCAACCACCGACTACCTACAAGAGCGATGTTGTCTGATGTAGAATTAGGCTGGAAGAGAGATAGGGTTTGCCAAACCAAAACATGGCACAAATCCATCAAGTCATTGACAAATGGACTGAAATTTGCTAGTACGTATAGACTACCTGGTTGAAGTCAGCAAAAACTGATGGCTAGTGACTTAGAATGACATGGCTCAAGATCGCTTGCAATGGTGCAGATGCATTCATTCATTGGCTTCTCTCAAATACGAATCTTCTGAACTCCTCGTGACTTTTCTCCCTTTTTAAAATCATTTCACCGGATTATTCTTATTGATTAATATCTTCGAACCCTAATCTTTCCGATTACTGCTAATACTTCTACTACATCTATCACTATGGGATTTGAATTGACAATTGTATCTCTGTGTTAATGTGGTATGGCAACTTGAACTGATGTACGCATGTTCATTCGAAGTTCTACGATGTTGTGTACTGACTGACTAAATTGTATTGGTGGTTAGAGATGATTTAAATCCGGGGATCTGAGAGAGTAAACAAAAGGAAAACTAACTATCGTCACCAGACGGCACAGAATGGTTTAGAGGTGATTTCTTACAGAAATTATCCTCTATAGTTCAAGCATGCCAGTAGCATCATACAGATCATGATAACCCAGTGAGGAAAACATGATTGACTCGATTGATAATTATTTCTTCACAAATAAAAATGTAATAATAAGCATAAGATCATCTCCGTGACATTTCACTATTCTCATGTTATTTATTCACATCGTAAATAATTGGATTGTTTCTGTTGAAAGTTTGGCAGTATATACAGTTTTATGCCCATAATTTATTGTTCTCAAAGAGTTGTCACTCAGTGTGAAGTCTCACAAATCCATTGCTGAAAGCACACGTGCCATCTAAACTTTCTACCATCAATATTTGCTCCTAGAAGTTACTCGGACAGGAGATAGGTCTACCGAAGGCCCTAAAGATGTTTGCTGGATCACATAGACTACTAGTATTTGAGATTTCAGTGACATACGGAGAACTTATTGTCCATATTTCACTTCGAAAAGAATTCTCCATGTATGTTTGTTACTAAAACCCAGTGATATCGACATCTTCCTACAACAGCTTCTGTGTTGTACTTAGCGTCAAAGTCATAAGACTCCTCCATTTATCCAGCTAAAATCCGATGGTATTAATGCTAATGACTGACAATTCAGGATATGACATAGGCCTACATTGAGAATCAACTAAGTTGGATGGTGCGACACTGATGATCATTTGTTTGCGAACTCAACAACCAATAAATTTTTTTGAAAAACGACAATGCCACATCTCATCGTAGCATACAAAATTAAATCTTAGCTAATAACTAAAAAATCTTTGATCGCCATTAGTCCACAGTTCAAACATTACACAAGGAACGACTATTGTTCAAGCAACAGAACTATTCAACAATCAATTGTACTGAGCTGAAATGACTCAGATTGAGGCAAATATATCATGAATGGATTATTATCAATATTGTTATTATTATCGTTACTACTGTAAAGAAAGCGTAAAAGTATACCATTTTTTACGAACGAAAAAAAAACATTTGCACTTCTGATTTAACATTAAACCTTTTGGGAACAGTTAGACACTTGTTTCATTAATCAATTATCGATCACATATTATTATTCCGCCCTTTACTTCCACTCTTACTATGCTTATACTTGCTTAACTCATCTCTTTTTCCCACTATGAAGCAATATCATACTTAGTAAGAAAATGTTCTTAGTCACCACACTTAATAAAACTAGACAATCAAACGAGAGAACAAAGCACGTTTGTTTGACTGTTACTTTATTATCCCCACTCCACTCATAGTGATCGACTATAAAAAATTAATAGACTCAGTGGTCACGATGATACTGTTCGCATTTCCTTACCCTTATATCAAAACAATGACTAAAAATTAAGTAGAAATCAATATAGTGAAAAGGAGATAAACTGATGGAAACAGAGAATGAGATCAATGGATCAATAATTTACCTGGCCATTCATTTGTAGATGAACGTGATGAACATACACCCAAAGCAAGTAAGCTAAGAGAGAAAGATAATAAAATGAAAAGGAAGGGTAAACAGAGTACAGGTTATGACAATACTATTACTAATACTGAAAATAATAATAATAATAACAATAATAATAAATAGGATGTATGTAAAAGTAAACATTTTACATAAATATAGATTCTGGTGAATATAGTGCAACGAAAAAATGGCGCAATTATTAAAATAATGAAATAACACTAAGTTTAAATGTTAGGCTGGAAGTTGACAATGATTGAGGCAAAGTGATGACTAATTATTCAACAAGATTGAAATCAATTAACTCACTCATTACATATTTGAGTATGAGCCACACTCTAACTGTGAGAGTTAATGATATTATCCGGTTGCCTGAGTCAAAATAGTTGGAGCGCAGTTTCAACTTATGACATGATGGTTGAAAGTTGAGCGCCTTAATAACTAAGCCATCGCTCAAAAGAATGGTATAAGGACTATCTGACATTACGTAACGATTAATTTTAACCGCAAGTCATACACAGCCAGACAATCACTAGTTTTTCAGTTTAGTCTAGAGACTCAAGTAACAACAGCTACAGGAAATATTCCAGCTTTCAATTAGACATGCAGCTTATGAGATTATTCTCAGTTAATAAAATCAGTGGGATAGTATTTACGAAAGATTGTCTAGGCTTGTTGTACGAGAATGAACCACCGTTCTTTTGCTGAGAGAATGCTACTAACCACTTTATAATCGCAATTCCTTCGGTGAATTCGAACAATTGACTAGTCACCTAATGAGACTGTCTTTTACAACTCATTTGCTTTCGTCGCCAACCACTGCATACACCTTTCCTCAATCCAGTTTACGGTTTTTTCAGGTTTTCCTCCTGAATTTCGCATAATTTTTAAAGGTTTTTTATTTCACTAACTCATCTTCAACTCGGATAACTTACCAGTACCGCTAGCCCTTACACAGAAACGTGTGGTTAAGTACATTACCATGCACTTGGTGAGTTAAACTTAGTAAACCACTAGAAGTAACATCATATAATGAGCTTATCAAAGTCCAAACGAAATATTCAGTTATGCGAGAGACGAACAAAAAGAATTAGCAAAATTATACTACTCGTTCGATCAATTGCTTAATTGATTGCTGATGAAAATTAGATACAAAATAAGTAATTTCTCTAATATATTATTTCTAACAGATATAAAATATAACTTGAAATGTATAAATGGTTGGTTTGCTTAACTGTGAGAATATTGACACTTGTTGTGTTACAATTATATGCAACAAACAAATTAAGTTGGATAAGGCTTTACGCTTTTTACCATCAAAAATAATTCTGATTGAAGAAATATTTATATTAAACAAGTAATGAATGTAAAATGTACTCACCCAGACCGACTTTTAACATTAACCGTTATCTCGAAATAATAAACACTACATGAGACTGGAATTGGGTGATCAGCTTTTATAACCACTGGTAAAACAGTTTGGTGTACATGTGATCTCATGTCTAAATATGATAAGATTTAAAAAAGAATGGGTACATATAAGCAAGATGAGAAATAATACATGTGACTGATAATATGGTTTTATAAAGTGCTTAATTATATCAACAAGTGTTCATTTCATTTCAAAACCTATAGCTTCACAAGATAATTAAGCATAGGTATCATCATTAAGGATTTTTTGAAACAGCACAAACTAAGTATGGATATAGATCACAGGATAACCAAAATAATTACACACGGTTTTTTTCTGAAGAAAATACTTTCATGTACATTGATACATGGGTTTGTAGGCAATCGACAGGAAGCTCTGAAAATAAATTTCGTGATAGCTGAAAGTTCCAACTGGTCTGTTATAAAGATATAGGTCCCTCATTTTCTTTAAGTACGTTTATTCACAATGTCGTGTTGTTCTTACTTTATTTTTTACACGTAACAAATAAAAAATCTGTTCCCAATCATCTACAGCTTTAGAGCAAGACAGCACGGGACGGACGAGATTGATGATAACCTGCTCTCCCTCTCGAAGTAGTCTCACTGGCCAAAAATATACAACTGCTGTCAGGGAATTCCTACTGACCGCCTTCCCATGCCAGATTGATAACAAAGTTGAGAGGATGACGAGCGAATTTCCGATGCTTTAACCGGGTTGGTGAAAACGGAGGACCCACTTAAAGGAGTTGAGAAACCTTGATTCCAAACTAGCGATGCACATGAGTTCCAGGATCGTAATGGAATGAATAGCGCATGAAGCTGTTGTTGGTCACCGGACTGCAACTGCTTCACTGCATTGTGAAATAAGCCTGTCGGTAAAAGGCTTAGGGAGTGGCCCCCAAAGAAAACCGCCTGCTTCGGTTCGGAAACCCGGGCATTATCGTATATATATATATATATATATATATATATATATCCGCCTACGCCGCAACATATTGCAGCTCCAATGCAATCGAGAGTGAGTTCCACCATCAGATACGTGATCTTCTCTAGCCAGTACATTTGACAGATATCTCGGAACTAGCCACAGACGTGAGTGCACAGGTCTGGAGTCTAAGCACAGAGGATCTAGGTGGTCAATGAAGACTTATTGGTCGCAGGTCGGATGATGGCGATCATCTACTGCAACTTTTCACAGACTACAACCTGTTTTTAGCTACCACTAAGTATCGACACACGCTACCTGACATCCTCCTTCTGAAGCCCAAGCCTGAAATCGAATTGATCACATCGAGATCAGCTACAGCTGGTGTGATTGTGTACGAGACCAACGCTCCTTTCATAGAACTAATCTGGACTGGTAACTGCAAGAAACTCATCCAAGTGACTGGTAGCAAGAAGTCTGGTGTGATAGAAACAGTCTGTGAAGATGATAGGACACCAATCAATAATATCCACTTGTCTTAGGCAATAGACAGTTTTTCAAGGAACAGCTCAGCCGATCTGCTGCCCTAGCCACATCGATCAGACTGCCTCGTCCTCTGTGAACGGTGAAGGCTGATTCACCAAACGAGGCAATAAAATTCGGACAACTTACGGATTACTATCCGATATGAGTAGCTATCATAATTGATATCAATAAGAAAAGACAAATCAAAGAAAGTAATAATGGCAGTTGTGATAAATTACCAGAAAAAAAGAAAAAAAGTGGAATCTGGGGACGAAACTTAGTACGATATTCACGGCTGCTGAAATGATTCCGTGTCAGCACGGCTTATTTTGGAATATTCTCTACGGTTTCTAACCCATGTTATTTTTATTGAGCGAAGTTCAAATATTAAACGTAAACCACTATAAATGGCTAAAACAACGGATTTGAACCTTAATCCCTATTACTGCTAACACTTTTACTACCTCTAGTACTATGGGATTTGTGCTAATGCGGTGCTGCAACTTGAAGTGATGAACGTACATAGCATGTTCTACGTAGTTGCTGACTGACTGAATGACAATAAACTAATCAACTCCTGAATTAAAAACAAATCTTTGTCTGGATGACGAGAGTTGGTTCCCAAGAAACTGGAAGTAATAAGGAGGGAGGACACTTGAACCAGCGTGAACGATTTTGAGTTGTGTCATCCAGTCTCCAACTACTGGTTGGGGTTATTAAATGGAAGATAACCAGGTAACATGGACTTATCAGTATGCTCAGTTTAACAGTCAGTGATGTGATGTCACTTCTTCTTTCCACCTCTAGATTTCTACTAGTCTACACCTACTATAACAATCATTGTGGGTGAAGGTAGACGTCAGTATGGTATATGTAATACATGTCGAAGCCATATAAAGATTAAGCTAATACAGATCTGCTTTGGACTGTACGACCAAATAAAAAGTCTGAAGAGATAACAAACCTGTAAACATGACCACGACTAAGTAGTATTAGCACGCATGCTATTAAACTCCTTTTAAGATAGAGATTTCCAAACTGTCTGTCAGCAGGGATAAAATAATTGGCCTCTTTATTTGTGTATGGAATACTTAATAATCCTTATAAACTTAATGAAATCTGACATCGAGTTAGTTACATCAGTAGCCGCTATTAAATCCTAGTAACAGGGATATACACTAGTAAGACTACAAGAACCTCCAATATAAGTTACTGGAAACCATTTACATACTGAGACTAACTGCTCACAAAGAACCAGCTACAGCAACGCTAGGGTTAAGTATTCTCAAGAGCCAAGTAAGTTCATAAAACAGCTGAATAAAAATGGGAAGAAAACAAGAGCTGGTTAAAAAAATTAATGTTCTCGAAGCGGTAATAATTTTCGATCTGAGATAGTAGGAGGCTTCTTAAAATTCATGCCGACAGCACCAACAGTCTGACATGATTTTTGTCCAAACTTACCCAACACAACAACTAGAACAAACGTGAATGATTACAATTCCTACTACTTGAGATCTTTCTGTCATGTTATGATGTTAAAGGACGATACGATTAAAAACAGCTACGCATTTATGGTGAATAATTACACTTTGATGGGATCAAACGGTAAGACTACTCAACTGGTTGTAAAGAAATGTGATGGAAACGGAGTGTCATTCAGGGGGTGGTGTTTTTAATTACACTTTAGAAAAAATGTCAAAAGGGACAAGTTTTAAAAGTAGAGCATTCTGAAGTGTGGTGAATCTTTCTGGAAATGGTAAGGTTTACAAAATATATGGAATAAAGTGATACAAAAACTAAATATTCGAAAGTGACTGCAAGATCAACTTTTAAAATAAGTATCTCGTACTATATAGTCACAAAATATCACTGATTTGTGTTTTCATGAACCACAAAACGTTAAATACCCAAATTCAGTGGTTGGAACGTATTACGGGCTCACATTTTAATGAAACAACAAAATCATAAAATTATAATAGTAACAAATCTCCAAAACACAAAACCAAAAGTTATCTATTTAAAATTCAATATGATTTCGGAATCTGAAGATTTGTTGATCTGCCTATGTAAACCCTGATGTATATGCAAACCATTAATTAATCTTGTTTTAGACCAATTAGCTTAGAAAGACAAATTAATGGCATTTATTGGACAGTCAGGATAAATACATAAAAAAACATTTTATCACCTCTTCGGTCATTTTTTCCATAAAAATTACGTCCCGAATAAGGAAGACTGAGATTAGCAACCGAAGAAAGTCACTCAAGTGTACCAGGCGAAATTTTACTCCGTTAGTTGTTAGCAGAGGTGAAATTAATAGTATATAATAATTGTTTTACTTTCCATATTCTCTTTGTAGAATGGTACCATAACATTAGGGCGCTTGATTTTAAACCAACCGGAGTCAGTGTTAAACTCATCTCTGTTTAGCTTAGCTTGCACAACTAGCTGGTGCTTTTGATTTGTGCACAAAGTGGTAAGGCTTAAGCTTGAATATAGAGCTTTGCATTCAGCTCATGGGTTACATTATAAGATAATTTATTTCTCTTCAAATCTTGCCCTAATATTTTATATCTATTTTTTCATCATATTAATCAGGTAAAGAAATCCAGCAACCAAATAAAACTGTATACAAGATCACTGATCACTCGTATCAATTACCTGACAGCTCACATATTCGTATGTTGAGCAGAATTCTAACATTTAAGCGAATGGTATAAACGATCGTCTTATATAAAAGATTGAAGCCCCAAAGAAGCTAACTTGTTATTTTTCAGAACGCTTTGACGGTATTGATAAGTGCATAGAATATTTACGCATCCGCGCTTGAACCGAATTATTGTTAATAATACTGATGTCGACAGTATGGAGACAGAAACCATGAAAAATTCAAACTTCACGAGGAAACCTAGGGCAGTGACTGTGTATCGAAATATGTATTTAGAGATTTAAGCTTCCTAACATCGAGTCTATATGAGAAATGAAACAGACAATGATCGCACACAATTTCAAAGGTAAGATTTGAACTTATGAGCAAGATCGACCTATGAAATTCTAAAACGAAGGAAGGTATCTAGGTGATTATGAGCCCAATTTTATGAATATTAATATTATTTGCAATGAATTATTATACACCTCTGAGTCTCTTATACAGTGAACGGTTCAGACAGTGTAGTGAACATTAAGTCACCGAGGAAACGTTTTAGCAATTTTTCTTCATAGCGTAATTTATAAGAGAGCATTCCGGGTTTATTATTTTCATAGGAAGAAGTTAGAAACAACCAAATTGGAAATTTAAGTATGTGAAAACAGATACCATTATAAATATAACTCACCAACAGCCGTACGTCCATCCCCGCGAACCTGAACCTTGCTACATTTTGAATTAGTAACAAGACATGTTGGGAGCTTGCTGCCTTGCATATAAGCCACAAGGTACAGCTGTTTAATGATATCCTCCTTAAGCTGACATCTTTTGTCACCATCCAAAGTAGACGCCATTTCTAATGAACAGCTGATATACAACCTTGAGACAAACTAAACAAAAGCCAATGAGTACGTAAAAACAGTGTGTCATCACAAAATATTTTCCTCCATCTATTGTAGCTTTTGTCAGCTCACAATGTATGACTGACATGACAAAAAATCAGTTGCAATCGCACTAAAATGGACTAGTTGCCATCGAATTTCTAGTAAGTCAAAAATAAAGATAACAGGTCCGTTGGACAGAGTTAAGAACTGTCCAACTCAACTTTTCGTTGGGGTTATCTATTAATAAGAAATAAGCCACTGGTTGCGGCCATTAATCACAGAGTTCGGTTCTCAGTTTCTTCCATTACTGCCATAAACAGTTGCGATGACTTCTGAAAGTAATGTTCAGAGAGAGGTAAACCTGTAGGACATCTTTGCAACAGAGTTACTGATAAAGATGGGAACAATTTCATCAGACTCCTTGTCATTCAACGACAGGAAGATATAATCGTTTTGGTTTATCCTCAGATAGAAGATCAGAAAATCTTGCTACATACTTAATAATCAAACTTTATGTATGCTTGAGGTATCTGCGCCTCTTGCGAAATCTATTTTGTTATCCAACAAGAATATTTCATGACTTTGTAGTGGAACATTTCTGCGAAGAAAATAGGATTTGTGAAAAATAAACATTATTGTAGTCGTTTTGTTTAACTGTACCAAAAAAAATTTCTTGCGCGCAACGTTCTCTTCGCGTTGCTGCCATTTTTCTAAATGCGCTACTCCCTATGTAATGCCTATTTTCTACTTCAATAAAATACTGAAACATGGATTTATCATGATTTAAATGACGGGATAGTATGGAACATTTAGTGGTGATCATAGACAATCCGGTATCACTCACCACTAAAACTTTCGCCTAACTAAGTGATTATTCTGCTACGTGAATGCAAGATCTGAATTCCTACTCACTTCTTATAACCTTAGACTAAATCTACACTGTGAACTGAACACGAGAAAAAAAGCCCCATTTACAAGAAGAACGCTTTACTCCAAAGCAGCTTCATGTACGGGAACGTGAGTGTATTAATAGCTTCTCATGTCTCTTGCCTACGGAAGGTTTGAGAACCACGTTAAATACGATAATAGAGTGGCTAAATATCCAGTTACAATGGTGGTACGCGATTCCACATTGGATGAAACGTTTTATGGCACGTTTGGTCCTGTATAAACTTTTCTGACAGATATGTCGTGGTTTCCTAACATCAAGTTGCTTTTCGTCATTCACTTTTTCTAATAGTTCAACAATGATGATAAATAGTCATAATAACTGTGTTTGTTGACGGAGCGCCAAAACGCTATATCATTCCACTTTTGGCCCGATTGTTAAATACACGTGTGAAGATAAGGTCGCATTTGTGTGCTTTATCCATATTTTTGATCAGTTAACAAAGCCTTTATCACCTATATAATTGACTTTTATTCATCTCCTGCTTCTCATTTAATTAGTATTAGGCCCATCATAAGCATCGTAACTACAGCTTAGTGCCTTCAGATAAAGCATTATGCATCGGTATTTAGAGAGCGAAGTTAGCAATCAACCAACTATCAGTGAGAAACTATGAATAAGATGTCTGTAGATTCGAGCTGATAAAGCGAACTAATTGAATAGTGAAAGTATTATATCATTCATTCTTTATGAATGATTTTGATGTAAACATAATCTGTCAATTTATATGTACCAAAGCCTCATTATGTTTTCGAAGTAGTTTTATTTCTACATTACTTCTCCTAACATCACGCCAGTCCAAAACTGTCTCACTATCACTCATTGAGTGTCATTTACCTAGAGCGATTTGGTTCATATGCAGGTTCATATGCAACGCACTTAGATTTCTAATTTAACGGGATAACTTTTTAATCAGTTCAAATCACAAAAAGCTAGCTATTATAACTATCAAAAACTATTCTGCCTCACTGACATGGATGGACTGAGGTTATCGCTCCACCGTCATGAATGCTGGTCAAATACATCACCCTCCCTACTTTGTGATATTAGACTGTCTAATGTTTGTGGGATATTTTAAATGTCCCAATCTAAGCTCTATCTTGCATACGTTTTGGGAATACACTGTGTCTACTAGCTCCATGATACAGTCAAACCAGAAAATTGAATAATAATGGTAATAATAATATAAGTTTTCCCCCTGATAGCTTGTGTATAATGGATTATATATTCACGTAGCAACTTATACTGATATTAAGTTAACTAATGGTATAAGTTGCAAGACATATGTCAGTTAACATATGGTTTGCATTCAGGTATGACAGGCAGCTCACTTATATGACACATTGTTATTTATATCACGAGCGGAATTTACAGTCTTATGTGCGGCAACTATACACTAAATGAATAGACGGATAATCATCTTGATCGCTCAGGAATGGTTTGTACGGTGTACATTAGCTTCTCAAAAGATGTCGACAGCGCCAACCATATATTACTAATCAGTTAGCTCAAACTGTTTGCTATCAAGCCACCTTTAACAGACTGGTTCAATCCGTATCTGTGTAATCGACCTATCACGGTTGGGTTGGACTTTAATCCTTCTTAGGATTAAGTGTCTTATTCGAGTCTCTCACGTTTAGTTACCAGGACCCACTCTCTTCCTAACTTAAATAAATTATCGGCCTCAAATTATCGTCCGAGTTGTTATTATTTGCTGGCGATGTTAAGCTTTGGATACAGCCTCTTTGGACATCTTCTACTAGTATACTGTCTGCGATATTGATGTTTAAAAGATGAGGCATGCCAGATAACATGCAAGGTTAACCGGTTACAAATGCTACTACATGATTCATTTCGTGGGCTTTCGTTTGTTTGTTGGGCGCAAACGTTTTCGCCTATAAGCTCTGTGAGACAATTGGGGTCTTCGTACACTTGGTTGTGCTGGATAGATACTCTCCCTCATTCCACTCTAGAGCATTTAAGTTTATTTCGAGGGATTTTTATAAATCGGGAAAATTAATTGTTCATTTCGACAGCATACTTTTTCTGTGCAACTGCCTTTTTCGTACGTATTAATTATGCCTCGAAAAATATTTCAGTCATCATGACTAAGAAGGAGAAGTCATTAAGGTTATGAAGTTTGATGCATGTCTTCGTAGGCGTTTTAGTATATATAAATCTTTAGAAATTCCGGTTCTCCTAAGGGTGCGATTTTATTGATGATACTACTAATGTGATAAAATATGTTTGTTAATTTGTCGGTAGTGTTTGCAGTAAAGAAGAGTGTCCGGTCAATGATTCTGAGGCAATTTTTCAAGTTTTTCGGACCAGTCTTATGACAGTTCCTATGAAGTGTGGTAGTTTTACGTTTTGTAATTGTAGTTTCTAGATTAAGCCTACATTTGATGATATTATGATCGCTACCTATAAGCCTTTTTCCAACATATACGGTATTGCGGATCAAGTAACTGTCGAAGACTAAATCCAAAATATTGTGATGCCTTATAGGGCCGTCAGCATATCGAGTCCACTCTCCAAGCTATAAGTATTCAATGAATCACTTTGGTGTTTTGACTGGGAAGCAAAAGATTTCAGGCATGTTGATGCCCCCACAAAAAGCCTTGGCTGTAAGCGGTAGTGATGTAACAAACATCTGAATATATCGCTAGATCCCCTGAATGTACGTTATGTTGACGGTTAACACAGCCGAACAGTGAGGAAACTGCATTTTAGGGTTTCAGAACGATCCACACCGAATCTGGTTGTTTGTTTCGTTCCGGCATATCATGTAAGAGTGAGCACATATGAGGCATCCCAGTAACTTATAATATCAAAGCGTAGCATAGTCTCTAAGCGATATACTTAGATCGGAAATATGACTGGTGGTCTTTGCCTCAGATATCACCATAAGTGATGACTGATAAATAAGTTCAAACATGGCTAGACCTTTCTTTTTGTTGCAGAAAGAAAGAGCGATGAAAAGACATATATTAAACAAATGTGCCACTAATCTAAAATAATTGAGTGTAACGCAAGTAAACTAGTTATTATGACTATCATGAGTGAGATACAGGTTGAAAGTCAGGGAAAGTTAGTACAGTTGCGCATCTTGTTGGTGACAGAGGTTAGGAGGAGACATATTAAAGGGGTTACTGATGTTCCCTGAAGGAGTTTCTAACTCGGAATTAAGGGTGAGAACGTTGCGTGCTTGAGGCTATGTGGGGGGGGTGATTTTATATTGTGCGTGTGGTATGAAATGACTTGAGATATATGCCACACCAGAGGTACCACTGAAGGCTGTAACCCAAAAGAATTTTGGATAGACTGACTGCGTAGTGCACCGCTGCTTATAGAATAATTTTAATGATACAACTAGTAGATTTGGTTGCACTTGATTAGACCGATTTTAACTTTGGGAGGGTTTACCGTATACAAATGTCGGTTGTTATGACAGTTTACCAGCTAGATTGGTACGATAGGATGTTACGAGTTTTAATTTTGAGGACTGCTGCCATAAAAGACTTGGTATTAAATATAAAGTCTGGGGTAAAAATTCTTTTACTTACACGTTAATCAATAATTCTAGGCTTTGGTTTTAGAGCGATGTACTCAGTGCTTTGATATTTATTATTAATCTGTGTGTTCAGATGTTGGTCATACTTGTTCGTCTCATCAGCGTTTTCACACTGAATAGCCTGCTCTGTTGGTAAGTTACAATATTTTCTTCAAGTTTTCGTGGACAAAAATGGTCCGAAACACTGCAACTGGTTCGAATAGCTCAGAATTTAATGATGATAATAATGATGGTAAAATCCTACCTAGAAATTTGCACTAGAAAATTCTTAGAGATGAGCTAGTGCCTCAGTGTAATGTTAGTGCCATATGATAGATTTGGTGAAAAGAAATTTGTTTAATGAGGGAATTTCATCACCTTACTCTGTCTCCTCAACTCAGAATTGGGGAAAATCTAAAACTAGTATTCTGACCCAGACTCCGATTAGGATCCACCAACTTGATGTGATTATTCTTTCCGAAGACAATTACTTTCAATAGTCACAAATCAGCAATAAAGTGGAAGGTGAGCAACATTATTCGTCGAATCTTACAACACTTAAGAGCACTAAAATTACCCAGGTTTTAAGGAAGTTTTGATGTGTGCTTTCAAAAGTTGACGACTCGGCTCAAACGGCATTTTGACACTAAAGCTAGTCAGTTCGTGACGAAAGTCCTAACTTTATATCCCAATCCTATTTCCACACTTCGACAGTTATCTCTAGCGTAGAACTTCGTACGTACGAACGTAAATCAGTTAAGGTTGCCAAACTGCAATAACAAAGATATACAATTGTCAATTCAAATCCCATAGTGTTAGATGTAGTAGAAGTATTCGCAGTAATCGGAAAGATTAGGGATCAAAGATATTATTCAGGAAGTATAATACAGTGAAGTGAACGTACAAATAGAAGGATAAACGTGATAACGAAGTCAGAAGACAAGAATCATCTCGCAGACCCCAACAAGGTAGTCTACATCTACCAACGTGACTCGTTTCAGTTGCCAGTGACTTCATGGAATCGTTCCATGTTTTGGTTTGGCCGACCGTAGCTTTCTTCCAACCTATTTCTACATAAGACAACATCGCTCTTGCAAGTAGTCGGTGTTGGGCATTCATGACACATTATCCAACCACCTCAACTAATGAAGATCAACTACTTCATCAATTTATCTGACATGCTCGCCTATTACTCGTTTCCTAACGACAGCATTGCTTACTCCTTGGTCCAAGGATATATAAGCAATGCTTCGGAGCCACCTATGATCGAAAAGCCGTAACCTATGAATATCGTCTACTCTAGCTGGCCATTCTTCACATCCATAACTGCCATGGAGTAGACTCGTCCTTTGTTCAGCTGCTCGTAATTTCAAAGTCTATGCCTACTTTGTCTCCTAGATCTTTATTAACTATTACTCAAGGTAATGCCACTTAACTTACCATGCATCCACATGAATCGTCGCAGTTATATATATGCATAACCACGCTTTTGCTAGGATTAACTCCCAAAGATCACCTAAACATTCAACCAGTGAATTTAGGTTATCCTGTAATATTGTCCTATCAGACATGCAGTGAATAGGTCTCCAAGTCTTGTTGTCATGGGTGAAGTGTGGAACATGTGATTTCGCTACAGCTGGTTGACCATTTAGAAAAGGCACAAAGGAGAACCAGGGGTTTTCCTTGAGAGAACCCCACTCTTTACAAATTTCCATATTCATAAGGCTCCGTTTACCAGTAGCCGTTGTCTTTTCATGCTGAAAAAGTCACTTACCTGGTTTATAATTTCATAATGGATTCGAAAACTTCCTGGTTTTAATTTAGGACACAGCTGAGAAACCTGGTCGGAGGCTTTACTTAGATCTACGAAAATTTTATCCACTGGGACATTACCATCTTTCGCTGCAGTCTGATATCCTCTTGCAATTAAAAAATTTATCAAGCATGAAAATCTTCGCTTAAATCATGTTCTTTGACTAAAAGATCAATTAAATTTGCTACATTTTTCATGATCTTGGGATGAACCTGGTCAAGAGAGCCATAATCATCGGTTTTCAGTTGCTGAAGTAATCTTGAAACATCCCCTTGTTCATTAGCTCGAGAGTCCATCAACAAGCACCTAGTATTATTGTTGATGATAGTTCTTTCATTACCGTCAGCAGAAAATAATTTACTAAAATATTCCAATAGACCTACATCTTTTGTAATGTCATTTCTTGCAAAAATCAACCGACGTTTTTGTGCCAGAAGCGCCAGGATCCCATCACTTCTCTGTATAGACGGAAAACGGACTGTTTCCGCAGTACTTTTTATACAACACGCTCAACTACTTCACTCCATATCACTAGATCAGGTGAGGATGCAAGCCAATCCTGAAGCAAAGTTTTGCGTTTCGAGGGGGTACGTACTTGGATTATGTCAGCATCTCCTCAAGTAGAACTATATCATCAACACATTCTAAGTCAACTAGTGAATCGCCCATTGAAAGTTAAGTTCGTGAAAAGTTAGATGAAAATTTCATCACTGAAAGCATGTCTACGATAACGTTATATAAGAATGGAGAGTGGACATCCATGACGAATACCACATGAAGTAGTCAGTTCCGATGACGGTTCTCCATAACTTTTCACTAGACCAATATTGTTCTAGTAGAGATCCTGTACATAGTTAATATACTTCTTTGGTACACCTTCATGTTACATATTGAGAATGAAACATTGTGCTGTGTTGTTCCGAGACAGTTGCACAGTAGGATTCCTAATTTCGGTTTCCTAGATTTGTCTGAATTTCTGTACAATGTTGCCCAATACCTCTGCCTTTTTCATCTCTCTTGCTTTTTCTAACCAGTGGTGCCCTAATTAAGGAACCAACAAAATTGGCGGTTCTTGGTAATCCCCTGTATCTGTTAACAATACGGAACAATGGGTTAATGCGAAGAAGGAAAATGAAAACACCTCGACTCACAAACGGCTACCACTCAAGGACAGGGACGATAGGTTAAATTCACATATTTTATTTAATGTCCCAATGTAGGAAGGTTGCTTACTATATGGTAGGGCCGCCTTTGACAGAGAACAGTGGGATTAATACTGCGCAATCATCGAAAAGTGCAAACCCCAGCAAAAATACGCCGCCTTTTCTAAGGCCGAAAGTAAAACCCCCTCAATGAGAGTAGCTCTAGAATCGGCACGACTTGCCAGAGACATCCTCCTTTCATCGGTTATATTGTCCTCCTCGATTCGCATTAGGCACGATAAACCATTGTCGTTACGAGTGGAAGCCAGGACAACACCAAGCATCCAGTAGCAGACCACTAAGGTAGCTCACGGCGCACCTGAACTCGCCGTGTGATGCGCGCTACTTATAAGCAGTATATGACGCGAGTAAAACCATAATGTCTGGCAGCAGAAGATGGAGGAAGATCAAGAAAGGAAGAGCGGGAACACAATGGGATTTGTATGAAACGCATGAACAGTGAAATGTCAGACAATGGATTGATGTTCGTAACAGGAACAGTCCAGTTCGATAGGACGGATTGATATTTTGCAAATTAACGATTTACGATCTGGTTTTCCTATTTTACCAATTGACTCTGTAATTTGAGCTAAATACAATTCGGTTGCCTTCACCTGTGTTTTCCTTCAATACAGCCGACGGTAGCTTGGACGAAGCTCACATGCACGATGTGCAACAGTGGCGATGGCTATCATGTAGCCTAGGCCTTCACATCGGGATGGCTCTTTGTATTTCCAGGCTGCCCCGTCCGTCATAACTCACATCCATTAAGTCACCACGCCTGATGGCTGTGACATTCAGGAATCGAAAAGACCTGACTGAGACACAACATGCTTGGTACAATTCGAAGAACGACCTGTATAGCCACATTAGGTGTTACAAAAGTCCAGCCCAGATCTGTGAGACAACAAAATTGACAGTTGACCTCGATCAACAACGCCTGGCACAGGACACGAAGATAATGGTCTCATCGATTGAACTCACTGAACAGGCAAAAAAGCTGCAGAGGCCAGTTCCCATAGAACTGGTCAGCTCGGTTTGAACAACCTGTTTGAAAATCCGATAACGGCTGTTGCTGCAGAGTTACACCAGGTGCTGAGACAAACCACCAAACGCCTCTATTGCAACGTAAGAGGACCAAGGGGTAAGCTGCTAGATATTTGGAATATGTGCTTTCAGACGGATGTGAAGATCATAATCCTAAATGAACCACGACTATCACCTGATATTGCAGACGACAAAGTGAGCTTGCAAAGTATGAGACTCTTCCGAAGCGATAGGGTAAACCAAACAGGAGGCGGAGTGGCTATGTATATAAACAGCCACTTAAAAGTCGAACCGCTATACGACACCCAACTAAAGGATGTGACAGAATCATGTTGGTGTTGCTTCCACACAAATGGCACGAAATACTTGATTGGAGGGATTTACTGACCTCCCTCAAGTACTAAGGCCCAGAAAAACAAACTGGCTGAGGTAATACTGCAACTGCTACTCCTGTGGTTTGATCAGATACTCTTAGCAGCCATCAGAAGCTCTCGGCTTACTGAAAACGTACGTAGTGCCACTAGATGAAATAAGGAAGTAAAGTCCACGAACCTGGGTTATTTACCAACAAATAATCAGCTCCTGGTTGAGGTCGTTCAAGTCCATACACCAATAAGAAGTAGTGACCATGGAACAGTCTTCTTTAACATGGTCATAAACGGAACACACATACAGAACGAACGCGATCCCTACGTTTGCTACACTAGGGCAAATTATACGCGTATGAGAAAGGTCCTCCTACATGCCTTATGGCCGCGGGAGAGGTGGAGTCTGACAGTAGCTGATCACTGGCAAACAGCGAGAAGCATCATCCGGAATGCTGTCGTAGACAATGTACCTGTCACACCATACACTCGGAAATAGAATAACATGAGTTAGGTGAGGCACTGAACGCTTGCTACATGTAAAGAGGAGAGCCTAGCACAAGTGGAAGGTCTCCTTGAATGATTCTGATCGTAGTTCTTACTTGGCATTGAGAAACAGATGCAATTCCAAAGTTCGAAGCGATATGGGACGATTTCAGATGAAGCTAGCTGCCAAAATACAAGCAACCTGAAGCATCTGTTCATGTCCAAAAGAAAACCTACTAATGAATGGTTGTGTTCTCTCAAAGGACCGAACGAGGAAGACCTCAACAACATAGAGATGGCCAAGATCTTCAACACAAACTTCACCAATCAGCTTAACTAGGCATCCCCATGTTCAGAATACTGCGCAAACCCAGTGCCAGCTGACGGCTTAGGTAATATCCTTATCACTCCTGACATAGTACTAAAAGAAACGAAGTTCCTTACACTCAGGAAAATCACCAGACTGTGACGATATTCTCTCCATAGTCTTGAAACAATGAGCAGAAGCCCTCTTCACCGATATGTGACCTGTTCATGTATTCACTGGAGTCACATCAACTCCCAGCTGAATCGAAACAAGCTACTCTCTCCCCAACCCTCAAAGGAGGACATGGGCAAGTCAGAGCCTGTTACAGACCAGTTGGATTACTACCAAAACTATCACAGGTAATGGAAGGGCTAGTAAACGAACAAATGAGAGAGTACATGGATAAGAATAAAATACTCCATGAAGCTCAACACAGGTTTCGGAAAAGCAGGTCGTGCGCATCTAATCCCCTCATATCATTAGACAGTTGGACATCCTGCTTGGACCGAAAAATACCGGGGCACGTAATATTTCTCGACTTTGCAAAAGCCGTCGACACAGTACCCCACGAACGCCTGATCGCAAAGTTTGCGGAAATGGGCTTCACTCACCCACTCGTATCTTGGCTCGTAAACTACCTCAAGAATAGAAAGTTTCGCACTAAGGTAAATCGAGTGCACGCAAGCTGGCGAGTATCCACAGAGGACCATCTTAGGTACAATTTTCCTTCTGATATTTTTTAACGATTTGTTAGCTCAGTTATGTCACCCGAATTGACCTACGCAGACGATACGAAGATCTGGGGGTCCATTAGAAGCGAAGAGGATTCGGCTGAGCTTGAAAAGGACCTAACATATATTGAGGAATGGGCAGTGAAAAATGGTTTAAAGCTCAGCCAACCGAAGTGCCACGTCACGCATATTCTGCCTCACACGACGCAAACGATCTACACCCTCAATGGAAGTCCGTTCCCTAATGTCTCCTCAGAGCGCGATCTCAGTTTAATAACCACTGAAAGCCTCCACACAAGCCCGAACTACGTAGAAAACACAGCTAACGCAAATGCGACCCTTCACTTTATGCGAAGACAGTTTGTTGCTATCACCCCACAATTAGTCTTAACGTTATTTAAGACATACGCGCGTCCATTCCTGGAGGTTCACAACATCATCTCGACCCCTCTAGTTAAAAGAGACATAAATCTCCTGGATTGAGTGTAGAGATGAGCATCAAAACGGGTGATAAGTTTGAAGAACAAGCCTTACTAAGGTAGACTCCAGCATTTGAGATTATTCCTCCTGAGTTACAGGAGAATCAGAGGTGATCTGATTATGGCATACGACATATTAAGCACGCCAAACCATCACAATGTGAGCATCTTAACGATGCACCACAACCACTCCCCTCAAGGCAATCCTCGAAAAATTGGGCATCAAACAGCGAAAACTTAGGCTCGTGCACACTTCTTCTCATTGAGAGACGACTCAACTTGGGATGCTCTCCCAGTCGAGGTGACCACAGCCTCCTCAGTGGACAGCTTTAAGAAGAGACTAGATAATCACGTACTCACATACGGATTATCATCTCCCTCTTGGACAAGTTGTACCTGATGCATGTCTTGAGACCTTCTGGTTGTTACTATTGCCATCTCCTCAGACCACTCAATTAATCTGTCTTGCCTATTATATCTGTTTCCTCTACCTTGCCCTCACATCTGTCCCCTGTCATAATCTTCACTACCAATTAATAAACTAAATTATCTATGTATTATTTAGTTCAGAAATCCTGTTATCAGCATTAGAATTTTATCCTTATTATTCTCCTCATTGCAACTAACTGACATCCAGTCTGGTAATGTGTTGGCTGCTAGTATCCAGAAACCCTACTGCCCTGAAACAAACGTTTTCATCCAAATCATGGGGCATACATACTCACAACCAACTGCCAGCTGACTAGAATTAGACAGTCGAGTGGCTAGACCCCCATTCACTGGACACTACCAAATACCTGGAACCATACTGAAAGAACAGGAATGGGGCGCAAAGAAACCAGTTGGTTTATACTAGGTCGTGGAAAAGATATTGGACATTAGAAAGCCAGATGGAATGAGTTTTCGAGCATCTATCAGTTTAGTAGATGTTCCTGAATTTCAATGCTTTGTGTCTGAACTGCAAGCGTATGCATAGACAATGAAGCGACAAGGGTAAGTGTCACCATCTTTCTGAGTTTTTACTGACACGTTTAGTTGGAGTGCGCGTAAGCGTCGATCTACTGCAATGTAGTCTAAAAGAGCTGGTTCAACACACCGGACATGAAAACCAAGATACATCACATACAAGGAGTTACACTTATATTATTCAAACCGGCACAAAAAGCATTCGTAGGATGACAATGTCAAGGACCCAGTATTATCACATCCTCCTTCAAGACAAAGAAGGGCGGAATTACAATGTATGTCATCCAATGTTATGCGCCTACCAAAGATAACAATGACGATGGTCAAGATCAATTCTATGAGTGGGTTCAGCCAACGGTCAAGAAATTCCCATAAACGATTTGACTATTCTGATGGGAGACCTAAACGATAAGGTTGCAATGGGCAACACTGGAAATGAAGACATCATGTGACGACATGGACTGGGAGAAAGGAACAAAAGTGCTGGGAGATTCACAAATCTATTTACTTTCAACAAAATGGTCAACGCAGACATCATACTCCAGGAAAAACGCACAAACAAAATCGTATGCGTTCAATCAGAAAATCCTGCAGAGAACTAGATTGAGAACATTTGTGCATACTGAAGATAATTATTTTTATCATAAGATTTGAAAGGGGAGAAATGAGGAGGCAACAACCAATATCAGCCGAACAAGAGTACAGAAAGCCAAGGTACAAGCTGATCACACAGAAGCGAACAAACAAGTGAACATGAGCATCAGAGCTAACAAACGTGAATATGTGGAAGATGTAACTGTGGCAGCGGGAAAGACTGCAAGAGAAGGAAGCATGAGACAGTTGTTTGACACAACGAAGAAGCTTGCTCGAAACCATCATAAACCAGAATGACCAGCGAAATGCAACGAAGGCAAAGTGATCATCAACATTGAAGAACAGCGAACTAGGTGAGTAAATCACTTTGAAAGACTCTCGAATCGACCCACCTCACTGAAACCACCCGACATCGTGACAATGCCCACGGAGCTACCAATAATTGTTGACCCACCAACAGTTGAAGAGATCAGTATGGTCATTAGACGAATGAAGAGCGACAAAGCAGCGCTACCAGACAACATTCCAACAGACGCACTGAAAGCAGACGTGTCATTAACTGCAAGGATACTCCACGTTCTCTTCAACAAGATTTGGGAAGAAGAACAAGTACTAATAGATTGGAAAGAAGAACACCACATCAAGACATCAAAGAGAGGCGATCTCAGCTAGTGTGAAGGCTACAGAAGCATCACTGTTCTCTCAATGCCAGGAAAAATCTTCAACATGGTGTTGCTGAACAGAATGAAAGATTCCAGAGGTGGTCAACTTCGAGATCAACATACTGGAGAACTCGGCGAATTCAAAATAGTCCTCAGCATTAAGTTCCAAGCCTTTCACAATCTACTCAATGGATAGGACACTACTATGAAGCACAACTGGAAAGAGATCAAGGAAACAATTACTCCTACATATCGTGGGTTTCTGCGCCACTCAAAGCACCATCACAAATAATGGATCAATGTATATACTCTAGATAAGATTCAAGAAATCGTAATAAACTACATCTGCTATTATCTACCTTAATATGACAAGTTAACATATTCTATTGGACCTTTTTCGTGCTTCTTTTTACTAATGAATAAGACATTTATGACATCACGGTAACCATAAACTAGTTAGTGTTTCCAAGATATGAAATTAATACGAAGTGATATACTGTATAAAATATATTTGGTGAAAGTAAATCAGATCAACAAGATGTTAATTTATTACGGTGGGAAACGTCGAAATGAAGTATCAAATAGATTTTTGTTTCTTTACATTACTACTAACTAGCACTCATCCACTAAATAAGCGGTAAAAATGCTTGACAATGATTTAAAACTATACACATATTGAACACTGATAAACCGAAACACTGCAATTTCACGGGCTCGTGTAGTACTTAATTTTGACTCATCGACAATATTTGTATTTTGTCTTGAGGAAACCAGTGAGCCTCATAAGATTTTAACTGGCACCAACCAGTTTCGTAGTCAGTAGTATCACTGAATAAATGACACCACGGCTGTACCATTTACACCTAATTGTTAGTTTATGGTAGGCATTGTCACATGATACATCAGTTCCATCCTGGAGCTCGTCTGCAACTACCAAAAATAATTCGTTTGTCCAAATTGTAATTTTGGAGAAAAACTAAAAAGACGGTGAATCAAACACTTACTAGTTTTTTCGACAGTAATTCACATTTATTTTTCAGTTTAGTCAGAATACAATTCACAGTCAAAAGTTTGTTGAACAAGAATAATCGAAAATGTTCCTTCTAAATTATAAACGTCCAGATGTACAGACTTTGTAATTAAGTAGACGTTCGATAAATTATTCTTTATCGTGCATGACTATCAGTGTCGTTATCAAATAAATAACTATAGTGAACTGTAGCTACGTACCGCGAAATAACCAAGTTAAATCCCTTACCAGTCAGAAGTCAAAAGACCAGTTGTGATTGAAGGTAGAGGTATATTTGTTGGTCATCGCGTGATATCGAAAAAATATAAAAGATCGCAACAAAGGTTATGAGCAAGACTACCGAGACAACGTGAGCAATGTCAGAGTCACGTAATACGGAGGGTAATGGTTATTGGTACAAATAAACAAAGGAGTACAGTAAAACAATCACAGGTACAATTGGTTTCCATCTCACCAATCGCGTTCTCTTCATAAAAGTATTGCACTACATAACAATTATTTTTGAGATTAACTCCTATCTATCTCTTTAAAGTAGTTAAAATTTAATTCTTAAACGGCTAAGAAAATATCGCTGTTCAATAAATTGTATACTGATATGTACAAAAAGAAAAAAAGCTGGTAAAGCTCAGATTGTAAATGTAAGCAACTGAGAGAAATAAAGGGTTAGCATAGATAACGAAATGACTGCATAAAACTTAAAAATTATATGAGTGCTTTGAGAAATCTTTGCAAACATTTCAACTTTCGGAACATGTTATCGAAACAAAGAAGTAATTTTAGTGAACTACTTATCAAGCAAGATTTTGATGTTTTGTCGACGAAACAGATGATGCAAGATGCTTAATTGATCAGTGTTTTAATTCCAGGAAATTTATTATATCCCAAATAGTTTTCTTTCTTTCATCTGCTTCATGAGTAATACTGACGATCATTTATTTGTAATATCTCAATGAGTAAAAAAAATTTCCGATGTTTCGCGAGTCATTGTAAGCTATCTTCTTCACAAAATAGAGTAAATTTGAATAAGTGGCTTACACTTAGTCACGTGACATCTACTGCTTGGTATACTAAACATATATTTATCAATAACGATTTAATTAATACTCACTTTATTTGAAATGATCGATTCCATAAGTATTTATATTCACAGAAACTACTGATTTGTTAGTCAACAGGTAACTGAAGATGAGCATAATATTTATATCAAAGGGTTTCACTAATTACCGGTAAGTATATGAAGTGTAGTACACTGAATTTTGAATTCACTCATCCTAGTTATCTTAAAATAAAACTGAACAAGAGATGTTTATAAAGTATATTACAGCAATTCAGTTGACAAATATGTATTTATATACTTCACTATGAACTACAAATTCTTACACAAATTTATTGCGTTAATATTCGAATTTATATTCAAATGACTGCACAAGTTGAATGTTCGAATCATCAGGCTGTACACTTAAGACCGTATGGCATGATATCTTTGTTTATAATGGGTTGTTTTGATTAGCTATTTCGACCCACTAGCCAGTAGTACATAATAATCAGAATGATCTAAGTATATATCGTCTCTGAAGTTTTTAACTAAAATAACAATTTCTTTACTGATCTGAATGGTATAAATTTATGGAAATATCACAAAGTATTTTACTGTAAATTCCAACAGGTTAATCATTAAGTTTTTTTGAATTAAAACATGAGATTACAAAACATCAATTATCAGGTCACAGTTTTGACTATAAGTCACACAGGGAAAATACTTATCTCCATGCTATAATGTAAGTATTTTTTTCCTATGTTGCGCTGTGAAAGATTCATTTGGGAAGTAGATTCACGTATGTTGTTAGTCCTTAATTTTCGGTACATTTTAAATATTGTTTATGTACGATAGAACCATTTAGTGAACAGTGTTGATAACATTCATAATATATTATTACAGTAAATCAATTTACTAGATTTCGAATCTTCATCGATTGAAATGGTTGTACCACGTACTGCAAGTGATCCGTTAGTGTCTACTCTGGTCTACAGTATAAGCCTTTGTAGATGTAGGCTGGATTAAATATAGGAGCGTATAGAATATAGCAATATATTAGTCCATAAATCTATTAGTTGTTGAAAAAAGTCTGTGAGATGGTACAGACCATCTTGTCAGGGTCCGTGGAATAATTGTAATCTACGAACAAGGACCCCAAGTTGTATTAGAGAAGTTGTCTTCAGTGTTCGAAAGAGAAAAATGACTGTTCAGTTATTTTCTTTTTTAATTTTTGACAATCGTAGCTAATGATTTCACGACGAAAAGTGGTTTTCGTTTGTTTGAACACTTTTGAACATCAATTTAGGGAGAGCTAACATATTATTTGATACAATTTGTGTTAAGTGATATGCACAGCATATAAATTTTTGAATTGTTTATTTGTAGAATGTTGTATATCTTGCGGAAAGTTTTCATCAACAGAATAATCTTGGAAAGTTTTTGAGCTTTGAACTCTTCAGTAAAATTATGACTATAACATCACTACTCATCCAACCAACTTACTAACTCGAATAAACGTTTCGTTTAAATTTTCTCAAAAGTTCAGTCTAATTTCATTACTACATTGCAAAAACCAACTTGGTTGACTTGCTAGAACAATTTTTTTTTTCCATTTAGGATCATCCGAGAATTTAAATTACAAATTGTTGAAATTTATATCGAATCTTTATGACCTAGTTACTCAAAATGCTTTCCGATAACAATTCCAAGGTCAGAAATTACTCTCGGAAATTAATTCAGGTTGAACTATGTAGCTATCTATATAACGTTAAATTCAGTGAACTAACAGATATTTTTACTTATACATCGGAATAAATTTATTTATTGGTTTGTTTGTCATATTTCTGTAATTTCATCTAGCTTAAAAAACGGCTTTTGAGACATAATGTGATATTTGGTTTAATTCAGGGTACGGTTACTTTTTATCGTGAAGCTTAACTTAAATCCGACCATCAGACGTATATTTTGTAAGACTTTAATACTTACAGTATTCGGCATATATATATATATATATATAATTGAGTAGTTTTCTAAGTGAATGTCATTCTTAAAAGTCATTTACCAAATACAAATTTATAACTTTGAATTCGAACTACAATTTACAACTTGTAGACTAAAAATAGTCTTCGGTTTCTCAAAGCAAATTATGTGAAGTTTGATAGCATTCCATCATGTATAACAGCTGCCGAAAGTTATATACTTTAGTCGTTAACTCACTCATTGAATTTAATTATTCTTTCTTATGTGTAACTACTTGTAATATAACTAACTATGAGGCAGTGAAAGTAGTTATTCATTTGAGATTTTTAAGAAAAAACGTGTAAAACAAGTATTTACACGAATTATAAAAAGTATTCATCAAACATATTCACAATTAATTAATCATATTCATAACATGAATATAAAAAACAAATGTTGTTTGCGATTAACCGCCTAATAATTCAAGCTGGTTACTGTTTATTACAAAACGATTGCAGGAATTCAAATACATGTTTTCATAAAATGAAAGTTATATAAAACACAAACAAAGTGATCATTTGAATTTATAAAATCGTTGATTGTTTACAAGAAATATAGCTTTCCTAAAAATGTCTACTTACGATACCATGTAGAGGTTGAACACAATACCTTGAAGTTTTGTGAACAGAACAATTGATGCATTCGGATTACTGAGTTAAGCTTTACCACCTTGTGAAACTCTATCATTAAAAGTATGAGCTAATTGAAAAAGAATTTAACCACCGACTAAAATTGTTTTCTGTCATGTGTGTAGTATGCGTAGTCACTTTTCAACGAATCTACATTTAATTATTTTGCTTAGCATTCTTTATTAGTGAAAGTGTATTACAATCATTACTTTTTACTATTATTCACAGTAGGGTTACTAACAAAAAAACAAATACAGTTTAATCTTACGCTAAATACATTAATTAATTAAGAAATTTTATTAACTAGCGATTTGTGGAATTTTTTGAATCTGATAATTAAAACATTTTCATACAAGTAGAAATTATATGCAGAAAATGTTTAACGTTTAGCAGTGAGTTTTGTAAGTTTTGAAAATACATCTGTTTTAATGTTTACTAGAACATCTAGCTCAACTTGACTTAAGGTGTGGAAAATTCAATTATGAACCGATTGATTACTATTTCTTATATTTATAATTGAAAACTTTAATAGCTTAATTCGTTTCTGTTGGTCATTTGAATCTTCCTATTCATACTTAAGACTGTGATTAATCAATATTTTGGCATATATGCATCCTGTGCGGATCGCTTCGATATTGCCTTTAGGTTGCAAGCATTATTAGAAGATATGGATGGTGGCTTGCACCGGAATCCAGGACGAGCGTTTCTTTTTATTTGGGACCCATTGCAAAACGAAGCGGCTATATGGACTTAATAAATAAGTGAATAACGTGATGGCGTTTGAAGCGAAAGTTACTGGGTGTGAGTCCCTGAGTGAACGTCAACTCCAACTGAAAAGTCCCGAATGGGAGGGAACGCGCTTCCTGGACTTGACGATTAGCTACTATCCAACTCTGCTAAGAATATCTGATCGTTTAGTTAGAATATTTTGTGGACAGATTTCGTTCAAATAGTATAGCATCATTTCGCAATAATTATCACACACATAATAAAAAGATGTAACATATACGTAGGCCATTATTCATCTTGGGGGATTCTTAACTTTAGTGTAAGGAGAAAAAATCCCATCTATTATCAACGGACATCAGTTGTGAACTTAAATATACTGTGATTACTTTATACTTTCCTCATACTGAATTACTTAATGGACAGAATGACACAAGATTTTCGGTTGATTTACGAACGTATAAATGCTGTATTATGTGAAAGATGGCCCAGCTAAGAATCGAGGATATTCGAGGGTTACCAGTATTCGACCAAAGATGTCTTCGAAGTACTGCTCGTATATCCTTGGACCATGGAATAAGCAATGCCGGTGTTCGAAAACGAGTATCAGGTAAGGATGGCAGATCAATTGGGGAAGTAGTGAATCTTTATTAGTTGAGATGGTTGGAACATGTATCATGAAAGCTCAACCACCGACTACCTACAAGAGCGATGTTGTCTGATGTAGAATTAGGCTGAAAGAGAGATAGGGTTTGCCAAACCAAAACATGGCACAAATCCATCAAGTCATTGACAAATGGACTGAAATGTGCTAGTACGTATAGACTACCTGGTTGAAGTCAGCAAAAACTGATGGCTAGTGACTTAGAATGACATGGCTCAAGATCGCTTGCAACGGTGCAGATGCATTCATTCATTGGCTTCTCTCAAATACGAATCTTCTGAACTCCTCGTGACTTTTCTCCCTTTTTAAAATCATTTCACCGGATTATTCTTATTGATTAATATCTTCGAACCCTAATCTTTCCGATTACTGCTAATACTTCTACTACATCTACCACTATGGGATTTGAATTGACAATTGTATCTCTGTGTTAATGTGGTATGGCAACTTGAACTGATGTACGCATGTTCATTCGAAGTTCTACGATGTTGTGTACTGACTGACTAAATTGTATTGGTGGTTAGAGATGGTTTAAATCCAGGAATCTGAGAGAGTAAACAAAAGGAAAACTAACTATCGTCACCAGATCGCATAGAATGGTTTAGAGGTGATTTCTTACAGAAATTATCCTCCATAGTACAAGCATACCAAATGTTGTTTTTAAGGGTGCTTTTTTCACTGAGTTTGGTGGTTCAAAATTGAAGCATTCATCATATTCCCCAAAATCGTCACCAGTCAGTCATTTACAACGTAGGACCTCGTACGTACGTACACCAGTTCAGGTTGCTATACCGCATCAGCAGAGAGACGCAACTGTCAGTTCAAATCCAATAGTGGTAGAGATAGTAGAAGAATGAGCGGTAATGGAGACGATTAGGGTTTGAAGTATAATTTGGTCAGATAACTTGAGGAAGATGGAGATGATGAAGCATTCTGAAGATTAGAATTTCATACATCAAAAAGAGTGGATGCACCTGAGACATTGAAAATGATTTTGAGCCGTATAGTTCAGGGTCTCTAACCATTGGTTACTATCACCTCGCGGACCCTAACCCGGGAGTCTACATCTACCAACATGGTTCAGTCCGCTTGTCAGTGACTCACGGATTTGTGCCATGTTCCATTCTGGTCGCCCCTACCTTTCTTCCAGCCTACCAGCACAATACATCGCTTTTCGGGTCAGTCGGTGTTTAGGCATACGTATCATATGTCCCAACCACCTCTACTAATGAAGTTTCATTACTTCATCAATCGATCTACCATCCTTACCTAGTACTCGATCCCCCAATATAGCATCGCTTACTCGGTCGTCTCAGGACATCAGAGAAATGATTCGGAGACACCTAAGATCGAAGACAAGCAGCCTACGAGTATCTTCTACTCTGACTGGCCATGTTTCGCATCCGTATAGTAAGACGGAGCGAATTGCTGCGCAGTACACTCGTCCTTTGGTTAGCAAACGGATATATCGGCGGAGCCACAGGTGACGCAGGTTGGCAAAAGCCAATCGAGCTTTCTGTATCCGTACTGAGATTCCGTCACACACCAGGCTGTCAGCACTGATGAGACTCCCGAGATAAGTGAACTAAAAGCTCCAACATGTTGTCTAGAACGGGGTTTCAGGAGACCAGGAATAACGTTTCTGGAACTCGAATCGTTTGTATTAGCAGTGCAGGATAATAAAGGGGTGTGAGTAGAGTGAGTCACGGAGATAAGAGAGATATTAGGGTGTGTAGGAAGAATTTAATTTTGACACATTTGGGCGTTTGTCACTTCTCGGCTGCCAGCACTGTTGAAGGTTGTTTTTGAGGAACCTGAAAAGGAAGGTAGATTAGTGTTGGTCTTAACGAGTGTGACCGCAGAATCCAAGGGACAAATGCTTGAGGCCGGTCATGCACGGTCTTTTTATGAGACGTTTTTAGAGTATCAGCTCCACTCTTGTTAAAAAGCCCTTACGGCCGGAGACGGAAATTCGTGAGGTAAGGTGAGGTGTGACGTTTTTGGGGTTGACTTTTCTAATTCCCTTCTTCCTTGTGAGAAGGCAGCATCGCTGCAAATGCTGGTTGTCCGAGGGAAACACCTTATTTCTGTCACACCCCTAGGATGGTAGAACCTACTGGAAATATGTTCCAGTCAATATAGCTCGGCTGGGTCATCACGATGGGCGATCCCGACCACCACATCAAGGTAGCAGCTACGGCTGGCAAAATCACCATCAGCTCAGTCAAATAAGAGGCGATATATTAGAATCGTCTCAAAGTCGATGAGTCGTTTGTTCTGTTGACTTATAATTTGACTGATTGATATCCATAGGTACATGGCTGTTGTATGCGTACTTGTTTCCAACTGGGATCTTCAAGTTGATGAATGTTTTCATTATTGGTTAGTAGACTGGGTCAGTTTCCGTCAGTTTATTGATTTACAAGTTGTAGCAGTCACATGATTCTAAGAAAGACAATCAAAGCTCCGCGATTAAACCGTCAAGCTCATGATACAAAACATCCTTAAGATCCTCATCCTAAGCTACAACTATTCGTCATAATCTTGGAAATGTAAATCGTTGATTTCTTTGTTAATCAATCGATATATAGAACTCACTTTGCAAAGCACGGGAAGTTATAATTACTCTAAAATAACATACTATTTTTAATCATATTGCATGTACTGTTTATCACTTATCGGACCTACTTGTGGAATCTATCCTGATAAACTTATCGTATATTCACGTAAAAATCTTTTCGAAATAAAAGTCCCCATGCATTTATATAAATGGTGAACAAGGTATGTGCAAAATGAAAATTTTTCTCAGTTGCGTTTACGATAAGCCTGTCATCCATGAACGATCAGCGCAAACATGTTTTGTTTCTATGGCTGTTGATTTCATGATCCTTATTTTAATGAATTAAGTTGTATAATAACACATGAAACACTTAAAAACTTCCTGAGGAATTGATTTCGTGAAGCTACTAAACGTTAAAGATAGTTGGCGTTCTTACTACATTGAGTCTGAAAACTTTTTTCTTTGTCTTCAAAACTATTTATTTAATGTTCCTTTTGTTTGGATCTATCAGGTCAAATTATGATATTGAATACATCTTAGATTTTCTGAATAGTTTAGTGTAAAGACAAAGATAGTAGATATGGATTGCGTGATGAACCTAAAAAACAACTAATTATTTAATAGCATGATTGTTAGAGAATTAAACTAAAAACTGTGAATAGAAACTTATTTTATTCAATATAAGGGATAGGAGAACTACTGTAAACATTCCTAGTTACATTTGTTCTCTGGATATCAACTACACGAACAACCGCTATAAATATATATATATATATATATATATATATATATATATATATTATTGTTTTCAACAAACAGAATACAATAGTTTAACTGTCAGTACATATAGAATAATCTAATACTAACTGTGAGGTTGCCTCTCAATAATGAGATACAGATCTACTAATAAAATGTATTTATTTAGTGTTATAAATTAAACAATCAGATACATACAGCAATTTGTAATTTATATCTGTCATGTTTTAAATGAAATTGAATCTCAAGAAATACATAGAATTCCAGTGCCAAATGTATTGATCAGTAGTTTTATGCCAACTTTAAGACACACTACGTATATGGACCTATGAGTTTAAAAATCACTAAGCATTCAAGCATAAATACAAAAATTAAAGTAAAGATCGGATTTTTTTGTTAAATAGAAATATCTGCTTAAATCTTATCGATAATATACTCAGGACAGATGATGAAATGAGCTTGCGATAGTGGTGTAAACTGGCTACCTGGAGTATAATATTTTACTTTGATTATCCAAATCAAATTATTTTACTCTGTGATAATATACATGTTATTCAAATTACATTCAGTAATTTTAGGTGATCAATGTAGCATTTATTATACCAATAAACTGTAAAATACTTCTGCAAGACTGGCAGGATACCGTCCTTGCATCCGTTTGTGTTGATGAGCTTCTAGAAATAGCTGAGAAATTCGTTAATTTTAATGAGTGCTTGGTTAACAAACTATATTAACCTACTTCAAAACATTTATATCAATCTATATTTCAAGTGAATAAACAATAAGGTCAATTTTAAGTGATTTATTGTCTTACCAGTTAAAAAATTTTAAATTTAAGTGTTTGCTATTACCCAACTACAAAAATAAATCACTAGCAAGATGATTAGAAAGTAAATTATTTCATAAATTCGTCAGACTCCCATACATATTACTGACCTCTTTTCGTACAAAAATCAGTCACTAAATGAAGTAGAAATTCTGTTGCTAAATATGAATAAGTAGGTTAGGTAGAGACCCTTGAAAAGTATGCAAATACAACTTGCTATCTAAATTAATAAAGATAAATTTATAATAAAATTCATTTGTAAAAACGGTGATAAGCACTATGACAACAGAGTTTTGGAAATTTATCTAGTTATAAGACTAACAATGGTCAAGTAAGGATTTTATGTAAGTCTCTCAGACCAGCTTCTTATATAAAGGAGAGAGATCTTACTCATCTATTTGCCACACCTTAAAATATTATTTTTTCAACATTCCATGTACTGAGTCCACCGACTTGCATGAATTGCAGTACAGTTTACAATTCCAAATAAGAACCGTACGAACTTCTTGCTGTCTTCGGTACTGTTGTCATGAGTACCTAGATTTTTCTACTTGTACATTAATTTGAAAATAATATCAGATTGAAAGTTCAGTGGATGTTGATGAGTAAACTCAGCCACCTTTTTTTGTAATAAATCCTGATCATTTTTAGCTAAATCGTATTTACTTTTTATGCCAATTAACACTTTGTTCATTCAAATGAGTTATGCTTGAAGATCTCATTCAATCAATCTTCAGATGATGCACCATTAATTCATATCAACGGGAGAATCGCTGAATACTAAAACGTTGTATTGCACTTTCTAGATGATCAAGGATTTCTCATATGTGCAGCAGATATCTCTTTATAGTGACAACTCAGTACAAATTCAACATCATGAAATCGACACATTAATTTTGTTTTTGAAATAATGGATTCGATACAAAGTGAAAAGTAGGCAATGACACTACCTCTAGCTTAGAATAAATATTGAAAGGTGATAACTAAAGAGAACCAACTACCGATTTTTACGAAGATAATTGATATGACGGATTCTGATGACACTGATACCAAGCTTTTCCAGACATGATACTCAGATGTCATATGTAAAGTCAGTGCAAAATTGGTATACACAGGCATCACTAGATTATTTTTGCTTGTAGAGACACAGATGAGATCGCTCAACTAAATATTGAGCGGCTGGGCGATGGAGTAACAAGAAATGGCGCAGATCTTAGACTGTGGGTTGCCCTTTAAGACTTGTAAACACAGCATCGATGTTGAATACCTACTGAGAAATGTATTTGGTGGTATGATTCACATTTAAAAAAGTGACCCGTTAATGAGAGATTATCACATGATGTGCAGGATTCATAAATTGTAAAGTTAACTCATTTTGACGAGAATGAAAATGCACCAATACTTTTTTGGTTCCATTTGGGTTCTAACCCCGCCTGCAGACCTACGAGAAAATTATGAAACTGTATCCTACACCATGGTTACATCATATGATTTTCACCACCATACGGGATTCTTCTGGTGGTCGACTGGATCATGAAGACGTCTACATCATAGAGAGAACACGAAATATAGTGGACAGCTTACATGCAGCTAAATGACTAGGATTTCTCAGATCATCCAGCTCTTCCACCCCAAACAGCAACAAATGCAGGTGAAGATGGTCAGTATAGTAGCAGACTCTGAATCAGTAGGCCTCAACATTCACAAGGGGGAAACAAGATCCGGAAAAACACCACAACAAGCACCAACTGACTGAGCCACACATAACTGAAAAGCGTGGAAAACTTTTACGTTCTCGAGTAGAATCATTGATAAACAACGGGAATCGGACGCGAATGAGAAGAAACGGATTGGAAAAGCAAGGAATATATTCCCACCATTGAACAGCATGTTGAACTGAAAACAACTGTCACTCAACATTGAGGTAAGAATTATCAATACACATATTAAGATAGCCATGTTGTATGGAGCTGAAACCATCAAACGAATAGTTGATACTCAGATACTCAGATCCGTTGGCCAATAACAACCTACTGCGGCACAGGAAGAACAAGCTCTCAGTTAAAGAAATTAAAGAAAGACGCTGTAGGCGGACAGGATATTTAATACGAAAATCGCCATACTGTATCACAAACCAAGCCACAACTTGGAACCCTCAAGGTAAAAGTAAAGGAAGACCAAAGAACATATTGCACCGGCAATTGGTGATTGACTTCAAAAGAATGGGTAGGGCTTGACAACTGAAAAAGACAGTTCAGGACAGAGTAGATTTGAAATTGCTAGTCGGCGACCTATGCTTCGTGCGGAGTAACACATGTAAGCAAGAACACATTTCTTTGAGTAAGAAATTATGTTAGTACATAAGACATTGAAAATCTTTAGTAAAAATAGTTGGGATAGAAAGATAAAACAATAAGACTATCACAATATTCGTACAATGAAAGAATACAGCAAAGTTCATAACAAATGCTCATAAATATAGATATTCACCAAAATGATAGACATCAAACCACAATAAGCATCACAAATAAACTGATTACGCATGATAACCCGTCAACTAAGAGTATTTAGTAAATTCACAGAAAAATAAAAGGAAATAACATTTGAAGCACCAACTGTGAATCGAATTCCAGTTCAAATTAATTCATTCTCTACTAGGTATCTATTTTTATACTGAAAAGTTTCAATTAGTATCACTTACATACATACACATACTTTTGTTTATTACAGGACAGTTTGAATGTATGGAATCATTATCCTTACCAAAATATTACGAATTATTTTGAACATTGTTATTAAAAACAGAGAGTTGAACATAAACGATGTGCTATACAATGTATGACAAAATAACGCTTAAGCAAATTTAATGATTTGCACTCAAGTATATAAATCTTAATAAAGGCTTTGTGTAATCAAGGAGTGCAATTAATATAGCAAACGGAATATAGTTATACATTCCATTCTTTTAGTTTAACCATTAGACACACGATTAATCAGGCCAGTTCTAAAACAAGCGATTTTGTTCTACTTTTCGATATACCTTTACAGATTCCTGTAGGACCTTACTCTGATTACAAGCTTGGGACTGTGATGGTAAACAAGAATAGTGCCTAGAAATACTAAACACAAGTTATATTGATTGCAACTAATTTGTGACAAATCCGGAATCCAAAGATGTTGAAACAACCTTTGTAAATGACAAGAGGATTTACTCATGATTGCAGTTCACGACATTTCTGCAGACATTTGAAATTAAAACACAACATCGAATGCCACCTGAATGGATTGGTCACTAAATATCTACCACTATGAGGCTGTGATATTGGTCAAAGGCTATGGAAAAGCAACTTTGTATGTAATAGGACGTAGGACAGTATCGCAAATCCTACAATATTGGATGATTTCGCAGAATCGGAAAAATAAACATCACAAAATTATGATGAATGGAATTATTTATATAACGAGTAACGTAGTGGAACTGAAATACACCTATACAATCCTTATACGAACTAACGAGAAGCACTCGAGTAGTACACGTTTGATCGATTTCTCTACTTACTGAACCTTTGTTGAGTTTACGACAGCAATAAGCACTTCCCAGAACGATTCATAATACAATTAATGTCTTCAGCAATGTATCCTTAACCGTTGTTTCTGAACATTAGTTTTAACGCATCAAGATAGGCAGGCGCCTGTATACTAACTAGGACCTACGTTGTGACACCAACCAACTGCACGACATAAGCCGCATAATACCAGCCGTTAACGAAGTTAGTTAGTCGAGATTCTGGGGGACATGAGAGCAAACGTACACCTATGGTGCGCCAAACCAGTTAGCACACTTCCTGGAGTAATTTCGTTCTTTTAAAAACTAGCACCATCATAATACAGTTTCGACTAAATGCATTTTCTAATTGATGCGTACCTATCGTGATCAACATCGCAAACCTATCCCAGAAATAATCGACGATTATTAACTATCTAGATACTACTTATCAGGCCGGTACAAGGGTATACCGAAACATATTGGCGCCACACAGACCAATGTGTGAGCTGGAGTACTGGCTGGCTGTTTAGATCGAAGCAGGTGGCTTCATTTTTGTAGTTTCGCATGCAACATCCCCACCGTGAGGAGTTTCCTGTTAGCGTCTGTATGTGTGCTATATGGGAGCATTTCGAGGAGTGTACTATCCTTCCCTCCGCCCTAACATAGCGTACAAAGATAGGAAGTCGCTACAAAAACACAACTTGCTGTCGGATTCGTAAATCCCAAACGAAGTACTGGTTTTTTCTCTTAGTCTACAGAAGACGGACAAAATATAACTTGTTACCTATGATTCAGTTCTTGAGGTGAAAGACAGTACGTGAAAACTAATACACATATCCACGCATAATAAGAACACAACGAATTGACACTCAAATGCGATATTTAAAAAATTATAGGACAATATATATGAACATGTTTAGTATATGAATAGTTGCTTTCTTAACCACTTTGATCACCTAAAAGGAAAGAAAACGACTTTAAATTAGATATCAGTGAGCCACAACTATGTAATATATTCAACTTTTAAATCTTGAATATCGCCATTTAGGGAGTTGTAGTTTAAGACAATCGAAAGTATCATTCATGATCATTTGTAAGGACTGATATAAAAACTCGATAACTTCATTTCAAATGTTTATAGTAATTACTGAGCACTTATTTTAGCATAACTACACCTAGGTTTAAGAACTCAGATAATTAAGTGATCTTTGCTATTCTTAGTGATTTAATTATCGCCTCGATGAGCGATGTTGTCTGATGTAGGAGTAAGCTGGGGGCGGTCAAACCAAAAACATGGCACAAGTCAAGAAAGTCATTGACAACTGGACTGAGCCAAGTTAATTGTAGACTGCCTGGATGGTCAGTCAGTCAGTCAGCTAAAACGTAGAACTTCGTACGCACGTACATCAGTTCAACTTGTCGTAGAGCACAGAGATGCAATTTTCAATTCAAACCACATAGTAGTAGAAGCATTAGTAAAAATGAAGATTAACGATTGAAAATATGATTCGAGAAGTATATCTCAGTGGAATTAGTTTTCAAAAGCGGAAAAGGTCATGAGGAATTGAGAACGTTAGAGTTAGAGACAAAACAATCAAGAGACGCACTGTCCCACTGAAACGATCTTGAAGCATGTCTTTCATTATTTCCAAGCATCGGCTACTATTTTCTTATGGACCCCGACCAGATAGCTCATGCCTGTCAATACGGCTCTGTCGGTTGTCCATGACCCCACGGATTGTGCCGTGTACTGATTTGACTGCCCCTGGCCTTCTCGCAGGCACCCTCTTAACCAGGTATCATCTCACGGCATGACAGTCGGTGGTTGGGCATTCGTAACACATATCCCAACCACCTCAACCTGATTGGAGTCCGTGAGACAATCGTAGCCGGTGGTTAGAGACCTAGATTGATATGGCTCAAAATCGTTCTTAATGGCGCAGGTGCATCTTTTATTCGTCTTACCTCAAATTCTAATCTTCTGAACTTTCTCCTCCTTTCCCAACGAGATATGCTTATCAAACCCCATCCTCAAGCCCTAATCCTTTCTATTACTACCAATGCCTATACTATGTCTACTAATATGAGATTCGGACTGACAAGTGAATGATAGGCTGATTATCTGTATTAGCAATAATACAAATAAAACATTGGACTTTGTTCTCTTCTCTGTGAAGCTTTAGTAATGTAATGTACCATCATATATTTTATTAAATTGAGATGAAAGATAACACGTATTCATTAGCTTTCCAGAATAAACATTTTGTTTCAATATTAAACATTTTGTTTCAATATTAAGTTATTTCCAATTTTCAATCCATATCTAAATTCAGAGGTTGGACTTGGCATATAACTCAAAAAAATTACGTTATTAAGTTTATGAATTTTTGCTGAAAACATATGCATACTATTGTTGGTGTTCACTTGTACGAGACTTGAAGTGGATTCAAATAATGTAAGTATACATATAAAGCTTAGGCAGTAGTGATCTAAAGAAGTTAGACAAACAGATAAGTATGTAGAAGTGTTTTCTATTCACAGATGTGGAGCACTAATGACTACATAAGACTTGAACAACAGACTACACATGAGACCAAAGAGCTCTATAAATCAAGTGTATCCGAATGATAGAGATATATATGATGTCGTCTTACAAATTAGGCGGTTATATTTAGGTATGGCAATAATCAAAAAACATTTGAATTTTAGCAAAATTAACTCAAATTGCTTTAGCAACTCACCTGCATGACTGTCAAATGAATGTTCTCTTGCGGCACTCTCATCATGATAGTCAGACGGCGATCGGGATCTGAAACGGTGGTTGCTCTGTTGTGACTGGGATCGTGAGCGGGACACAGAACGGGAATTATGATTACGCGCACCGCGATCGCTAGGAGTTGCATTGTGACCATCGTCAACAGGACTACCAGAATCTTCATAACTATGTCTTCGTTCAACATCTGGTGACCGCGAGCGGGAACGACCATAATCCGAAACCGAGTGACGATCGGGAGTGGGACTGTGACGCCCGTTGTTTTTGTGAGAGCTTCGCGACTGAGAGCGAGAGTGTCGGTTGCTGTCGCGGTGTGAGGACTGTCGAGACGGAGTTCTAGAGCGAGGTCGAACTTTGTGTTTGCTGGATCTTTTACTAGAAGACTGGGACCTTGTACGATAACGGTCTTCGTGACCTGACCTATTCCTTTCATATCCAGGCGGTGAGTGACGTCTTGTGTCTCTAAGATCACTTGGGGATCTTTAAAAAATGAGGTGAAAAATGAACTTACCTTCGACGTCCCGAAGAAGAACGGCGTACGGGGGTGCGGTGACGCGGCGGAGAATCTCGTCGACGCTTGCTATAGGAACGAGAACGCGAACGATCGTGACGTCGGCTGAAAAATACGAAACTACACTCACGATCTGAATAAACACAATAGTCCATTAGCATGACAAACTATGGATTTATGAGCTCAGGCAAACTATACATAATCGTTCAGCAATGCACAAGGAACGACGATAACTAGTCGAGGTGTGTTTATACCTTAATTGATAATCATTCTCTCTACGCCACTCAGACATTAGCCTCTGAGCTTTTGAGCTGGAAAATGCGAGGTAGCACAGGGGAAGGACTACAATATATCAGGTTAGGACGGTAGTACTAATGGAGCTACTTAAAAATTCCCCTTGTCTAATAGGAGAAAAGACCCCGATAGATAATCAAATTAGGGACGATTGATTGCTAAGGTACTAGACAAATATTATGAGTTAGCTTACATGATCGTAAGATACGATTCTAATAAAATTTCAAACGCTACATCAATAAGAACCACTGTGATCGAGAAACAAATGTACACGACTTTAGCTGCTAAAAATAGTGGACGAAGGAATTAACATCACACCAGACGAAATTTTTAAACATTGAAAGAAATATCGTCTATTACTTTGCAACAGCTTTAGCCCAGTTTTCCTGTTTACTTGGCTAGGTGAAAACCAGAGTTAGATTTTCACTACAATAGGCTCGCAAACTTCAGCGACTGTCCGTACACTTGCTGGTTCGCTATGCCTGCGATATAATAGTTTATCCATAGACCCTTTACTTGTTTGACTACATCTTGAGTCACGCTACCTCTGAATGAGCTCATTAGTATAACGATTGAGTTCGTGGTGAAACCGCAAGAAACCTCACTAAATCTTGAAACAATTACGTTTTTAAATAGAAACAGGAATACCCGATAGTGAATCAGGAGTGTCTATGTAAAAGCCTAAAGTGCGCTTAGCTATGCAACTTACTGTGACAAAATGCGGGCTTATTGGCAAGGTTCGATGAACTGTTTAGCGTGGAGGCAAGCGTTAGAGTATTCGAAGATAAAAACGGAGAGAATTTGAGTTAGCCACAAGCTGTAGAACATCTGTGATCAGACGAAGAAAGCGTAGATTGGATGAACGAGCTGAGGGGTTGAAGATGAAACAGGAGCTAATAGATGTATTAGGTAGTGGACGTGGGCGGCTTCTGACGAAATGTTGTGATACCTGCCACGAGGCAGTCTTGGATGTAAGAAGAAGTGCAGTAATTTAGTTAATCTTTATATCTCACAAGTTAACGATAACTTAGTTTTTGAACCACTTACCTGTTGACCTAAAGGTAATAGTCAGAGGAAAGTTACTGAAACTAAGCAATCTACAGACTGATAAATAATGATCATGCTGAATTCCCAGAGTTGAGGTGCCTTAAGTACTCTATTTCGGTAAGCCTGAAGGATCTGCCCTTAAGGACTGAGGATAACCTGACGCTGACAATGTTATACATAAACCCAACGACTAGTAAAATAGTATCTCTGCATAAACTTACCAATAACCTAACACCATACGGTAGAATTAAATCGCGTGACCTACCTGTTTGCAGTTTTATTATTAACCGCATGTTCTACCCTTAGACGAGACCCGAAAGGACGACTACAAACAAGCTGATTAAAAGTACGTACTCTCACCTTCCATCCATTCGCCTAACTGCTCGATCTGCATCCTCTGCATACTTGAATACAATGAATGCGAACCCCGGAGGGTTTCGGGCGACCCATACATCTGCTATCGGACCGAAACGCTCGAACTCTTGTTCTATATCAACTTTTCCCACACGAGGGTCCACACCTCCAACGAATACTCTGTATCCATTAGCCTGACGATCGTATTTCGGCATGCTAACCACAAGAAAACGCCGACCTTCGAGCGCCTTAAATATGTCCGACAGAAATAAAGAGCGTACCGATTAATGGATAGTGTTTCAATTATCAATGTTATCTATCCAGTATTAGTTTGAAAAAGCTGCGCGCGATGTAATAACGTTTAGCATTCTGTAAGTTTAATAATAATCTTATTCCCGTAGAATGCACTAAACACTAAATAGAAGGAGCTTACGTATTAGGATAATACCGCCTGGTGATACTACTGGTCCCAAGCCAAGATAAAGAAGAAGGGATGGACAAGAGTTTAGCGACCCCATCCCGTGGGGGACGAACTCGCTAAAAAACGTTAACTAGATCAAATTACTCAAACCATTTAAACTATACCACCAGAGTTGTAAGGTCTTCATTTATATTAGTTATGACACTTCATGGTGTAAGCTCAATTTCTTCGCAAGTCAGAAAGTTGGCGCCTCTTCTTCCAACCAGAACAACCATTATTATAGGGATGCGGAACGTCCGTACACTATGTGAGACCGAAAGAACTAATCAAGTTGCTTAAAAAATGAAAAGACAGAACCTGGTGGTGCTTGGAATAAACGAAACACTTGATGCGGGCTAGACAAAATAGACTGAATTCAGAAAAGATGCTATTTCGATCCGGCCGTAAAGAAAAAAATGCATCAAATAAAAAGAGTTGCACTGATATTGTCGAAACAAGCACGAAACGCATTCGTAGGATGGCAGTGTCGAGGACCCAGTAATATCACATCCTCCTTCAAGACAAAGAAGGGCAGAATTACAATGTATGTTATGCAATTTTATGCGCCTACCAAAGATAACAATAACGACGGTCAAGATCAATTCTATGAGCGGGTTCAGCCAACGGTCGAGAAATTCCCATAAACAATTCGACTATTCTGATGGGAGACCTAAACGATAAGGTTGCAATGGGCAACACTGGAAATGAAGACATCATGGGACGACATGGACTGGGAGAAAGGAACAAAAGTGCTGAGAGATTCACAAATCTATTTACCTTCAACAAAATGGTCAGCGCAGACATCATATTCCAGAAAAAAAACACACGAACAAAATCGTATGCGTTCAATCAGAAAATCCTGCAGAGAACTAGATTGAGAACATTTGTGCATACTGCAGATAATTATTTTTATCATAAGATTTGAGAGGGGAGAAACGAGGCGGCAACAACCAATATCAGCCGAACAAGAGTACAGAAAGCCAAGGTACAAGCTGATCACACAGAAGCGAACAAACAAGTGGACATGAGCATCAGAGCTAACAAACGTGAATATGTGGAAGATGTAACAGTGGCAGCGGGAAAGACTGCAAGAGAAGGAAGCATGAGACAGTTGTTTGACACAACGAAGAAGCTTGCTCGAAACCATCATAAACCAGAATGACCAGTGAAATGCAACGAAGGCAAAGTGATCATCAACATTGAAGAACAGCGAACTAGGTGAGTAAATCACTTTGAAAGACTCTCGAATCGACCCACCCCACTGAAACCACCCAACATCGTGACAATGCCCACGGACCTACCAATAGTTGTTGACCCACCAACAGTTGAAGAGATCAGTATGGTCATTAGACGAATGAAGAGCGACAAAGCAGCGCTACCAGACAACATTCCAACAGACGCACTGAAAGCAAACGTGTCATTAACTGCAAGGATACTCCACGTTCTCTTCAACAAGATTTGGGAAGAAGAACAAGTACTAACAGATTGGAAAGAAGGACACCACATCAAGATATCAAAGAGGGGCGATCTCAGCTAGTGTGAAGGCTACAGAAGCACCACTGTTCTCTCAATACCGGGAAAAATCTTCAACATGGTGTTGCTGAACAGAATGAAAGATTCCAGAGGTGGTCAACTTCGAGATCACTAAACTCGATGCCGTAAGGATCGATCGTTTGCCGACCACATCGCTGCGCTAAGGATCACTGTGAAACAACCAATTTAATAGAACACACCACTCTACACTAACTCATTCGACCACGGGAGATCATTTGACAGCACGGATGCGGTGGAAACAAGCGGGCTTCTTCGACACTACGGGGCGCCTGAAGAGATAGCCAACATCAATAATGGCTGTTTGTAAAGCATTCATCCAAGATAGTGTTTCAAAGTCAAGTCTATAGATAAAATTTTGGTATACACAACAAAAATCCCACCTACTCAAGGTGATAAATACGTATGCCGATAAGATCCTTCTACGAACAAATGGTGGTAAGCATTACATACTAGAGTGTATTTTCATCAAAGATTTTAGTTATAAAAGTTTCCAGTACAGAATAGCCTGAGATCTAGGATGGAAAAAACTTTAATTAAAATACACGATTGTTTGTAGTACTCACCGAATAAGTAGGGAAATGTCTGAATTACTGAATAGGAGAAGTTTAAATGTATAACATTTTAATTATTCTATTCTGTATAACTTGGTCGAATAGGTTGGATGTTAATGTGATTGTGAATGAAAATGATACTAGATCTTACTCGGTTTTGATTTATATTGATTTTTATCTGTTTTCTAACTTGTCGACTGTTCACATCTAGCCACAAGATCGCTGAATTTAATTAGTAAACAAATACTTGACAATTTTTTTTGCATGAATAGAATGTGAATCTGATAAAACAGTTCTATCGTCATTTGAGTACTTGTGACAACTAAGAGATAAGCTCTGGATAGCTGATGAAAAACCGCAGATCTTGATAACAAAGCATCTGTTTGGGTCGCTTTAGACGCTTCTGACTAAGCAACCGGAAGAGTTTTACAACAATAGGTAATCAATACTCTGGGACCCTCAGCATTTTTTTTCGTGACGGTTACAGGACACAGAATCGAGGCACAGTACTTTAAGTAGCTGCACCAAAGCTAGGTTCTACGTGTCATGACATCTCTGATTGCAAGGTCAACAAATCATTCTTCTAGTTCTTTCGAATCCTCTTTAAAGAGAAAGGTGAAGTTGAATTTCGTAATTTAAACGAGCTAAATATGCAAAATTAAAACTGATGTACGTTTATATATACACCGTGCCATAGGAAGAAAAATTATGCACAGGTGGTTCTTTTCTCCAAGAACTGTACGCACTGATATACGTATTCAACAAATCAAAACTGTTATTTTAATAAAATGAACACAAGCAAATTCAAGCAATTCATTCGTTTTTGATACAATGAAAAATTCAAATGCGAACTAATAGTTTTAGGACACAAGAAGCGAGATAGCAACAGGAATAGTTTTTAAAATGCTCTTCAATCAGTAGTCGTTTAGAAGCATAGAGTCTGAATAAGCCTGATAGTATGTTTAGATGAATTTTCTACCCCAGCAGTTCACTCCGTTTCCAATAGGTGCAGGTTGGTACTCGACGTCCCATATCCAATATCAAAACACAATAATTCTGGGAGAAAACGGTCTTTATTCAAATATAAAATGGAAATACAGACAATTACCCAACTATTAATACACCTTCTAATTCACAATTACCACTATGGGTATCCGTTTCTGGAAGAATAAGTGCTACTAGTTCGTACTGCTACGGTATCAAATCCAAATATGGCTGTAGCCATATTATATATCAAATTTAAACAACATATGTACAGTTCAGAAGCAAACATAAAAACTTCAATATAAGTACAAGATATAGAAATAATAACAATATACAATGATAAAATCTCAAAATGGAATCAAATAGAGTACCAAAATGTCAACAGAAAGAGTCAGTCATATCATAACATAAATATATATACATGGAGAGATTTTCCAAAACATAAAACATTCAAAATAGATTCTACACCGGCCCGCAAAATCCCTCCATGCAAAAAACAAGCCCTTTCTGACACTTCAATTTAGGGTTCACTCTCATTCCCTAATCCACAGCGAAAGGACGAATAGGACTTACAGCAGTACGCCTACCCGTTTTCAATATGGATATAACCTATCTAGTTGGAACCTTCTAAGAGACCCACCTTTCGTATGTCTCTTCTCGCTACCCGTTAGTAATACGAACAACTATCGTTCTGACCTTTCCTTCCTTATCTGTCTCGCAATCCTCTACTTTTCCTAAGGGCCATTTTCCACGAGCAGTAATATCCGAGGCAAAAATTACTACATCTACTTTCTGAAAATTGCGATGCTCTTTTAGCCATTTTTGGCGAGTTTGTATGGACGGCAAATATTATTTTAACCACCTTTTCCAAAATACATTGGCTAAATAATTTACCTGCTTCCAACGTTTGTGGAACTTGTCACTAATGCTTCCTTCCTCAGCTATTCCGTCACATTCTCTCAATAACAGTAGGCTATTTGGTGATAGAGCTAGTCGGTCGTTAGCATCCTGGACTACCGGGGTTAGGGGTCGGTCGTTTAGAATTCTCTCAATTTCAACCAGATAGGTACCCAAGGTTTCGTCCGTTAACACCTGTTCCCTGGTGATCAATAATAGCAGCCTTCGTTCCCAAACTCCACCTCTGTGGCTGGATAGTGGAGGGTTAAAATGCAACTGAACTTGTCTTGATGATAATTCCTTACTATTTTTCTGCTGATTCCACTGTTGCACGAAGCTTTTTAGTTCAGTGACTGCCACCACGAAGTTTGATCCATTGTCACTATACACGTCTGTCGGCTTCCCTATTCTTCCGATAAAACGTATCAAAGCCATTATAAATGAATCGGTATTCAGACTGTATGCCATCTCAATATGTACTGCTCGTGTCTGCAGGCAGGTAAACACACATCCATATCGTTTTTCTAGTGACCTACCCCTCTTGACTAGAAGAGGTCCAAAGTAGTCTACTCCTGTCGTCGAGAAACTATACCAACCTCTTTGCACTCTGTAAACTGGAAGTGGCGCCATCTGTTGATTCCCTGGACTTAGAGTAAACCTTCGGCAAGTTTCACACCTTCCTATTGCTTTCTTAACCGTGCTGGTGCCTTTAAATATCCAATAGTACTTGCGAATCGCAGCTAACACATGCGAAGTTCCCATATGTCCTTCTTCCTTGTGATAGTGTCTGATTATTAATTCGGTTACCCAATGTCGACTAGGAAAAATTACGGGATGTTTCGATGCACTCGAGAGTTTGGAGTACGTTAGGCGGCCTCCGACGCAGAGTAACCCATCAATCATTATCGGTGCTAAAACTCTCAGACGTTTATTACTCGCTGCTCTACGACTAACGTTGGATTCGTTAAATGATTCTCCGTATACCTCCCTTTGAACAATCATTGGAACCTTCCGTTTGGCTGATTCAAGCTCCTTGACCTTTAGGTAACCTGTCGTAACAGAGCCTTCAATTCTTGGCGAGCGAAGTACTATCCAGAGGTCTATGAACCTTCTGAGCCACGCTACAGCCCTAACCAATTTCATCCATTCCGAGTAATAAGACAAGATAAGTGACGAGGTATTTATCGTGCTACTCAAGTTGACCGCAGCTTTTCTGAACTCGACTTGGTCAATAGTAGGTTCTGGGTAGTTAGTGGTACAGCAGTGTAGGACATTTAAACCAGGTCTCTAGATCATCCATCTTTTGTATGCCTCTCGAAGTTCAATCGGCCGGATTCTGTGACGAGCTTACATAACTCCATTGCTCAACACTGGTATATTGGTGGACGACAGCAAGACGGTTAGCTGTATAGCTGGTGCTCCGCTTTTCAGTACTCTTAATAAAGTATAATACTATCATGGAATCCGTATGAAAATTCACTCCACAGAAGAAGTTGGGCAGACTTTTCCGTATAACCTCACTCAACCTTACACTTAAAACCGCTGCCGCCATTTCTAATCTCGGTATCGTAACTTGTTTGATAGGTGCTACCCTAGACTTGCTGTATAACAGGATACAGTAAGGTTGTGCCTTCGTATAGCTTACCCGAGCGTAAGCAACCGCTCCGTAGCCAATCTCTGAGGCATCGCTGAATAAGTGCAACTCCACCTTCGCGTCATTTTCATCGACTCTATTCTTGATACCTCGGGCAACTGTGACATGACCCATCTGACGCATGAAACTTAACCAATCTAACCACGTGGACACGTATGGTTTGATCCCATCCTATTTGGGACTTACATAAACCTTGCAGAAGTAGTTTAGCCGTAAGACACACTGGAGCGATCAGACCCAAAGGATCGAACAGGGACGAAACAACAGATAGGATTCCTCTCCTTGTCACTGGCTTATCTGGTGCATCAAAGTGGAACTTAAATACGTCCTGTTCGACATCCCATTCTATGCCAAGCGTTCGATGAGTAACAGTACAATCCACCGATATTACTAACAATGACTCCTTATTACCTATATCCGGTAATATAGACCTCACTTCCTCTGAGTTGGTAACCCACTTTTTTAAGTTTAATTCACCTCTTCGTAACAACTCGCCTATCAGCATGACAAATATTTTAGCTTGGTCACAACTCGAAAAAGATATCAGACAGTCATTGACGTAAAAGTTGTTCTTAACCGCATCCACAACATAATGCTCATAATCACTCGAGAAGCTTTGGGCTGTTTTATTCATAGCAAAGTTCGCACAAAACGGGGATGAAGTAGCTCCAAATGGGTGAGAGGTCATCTGAAAGTCAGAAGGCTCTTTAGATGTGTTCCCACTTTCTCACCACAGAAATCTTAGCGCTCCTCGGTCACCTTCGGGTACCTCTACTTGCATAAACATTTCCTCGACATCTGCCGAAACTGCTACTGCTTCCCTGCAAAAACGCAATAGTATGCTTACCAGATCAGCGGTGCTGTCCGGCCCTTGACAGATCATATCGTTTAAGGAGATTCCAGCAAACATAGCAGCACAGTCCAGGACCACTTTCAACTTATCTGGTTTTTGGGGTTCGACACGGGATGGTGAGGTAAATACCACCGGGGACGATAGTCCGACTCCAAATGCAACTCAGGTACCCTTTGCGCATAGCCCTTAGAGACGTTATCTTCCATACATTTAGCGTACCTGTCACGTAACCTATCGTCTCTCATCAATCTTCGCTTCAAACTCTGTAGCCTATTACTAGCTACCTCATAATTAGTCCCTTTCGTAGAGGGGTCCCGTTTCCATGGTATCGGAACTACAAAATGGCCATCGACGAAGTGTGTACCTCTCTCCTTGATCTCAAGAGCTACCTGATCTTCTGCAGACACTGATTTGTCACTAGAATAGACATCAGCAAACTCCACATCATACAGTTTACGTATCTGGTCCTCCAAAACTTGCACGCTACTAATATGGTTAACAACTATTTTTCTATATTCCGGGTATGATGTAGGTCCAAATACAGTCCATCCGAGTAGTGTTTTTACCGCATACGGCTCCTTCCTCCCGCCTAGCCGCTGCTCTAACACCCAATGTGCTTCTGGCACGTCACAACCGATTGGCATTAAAACGTCTTCAGAGTCTAAACTTTCAACCGGTACATCCTTTAAGTGCGGCCAATTATTTAGATTCTTCATTGCTGACATCGTGGGCTTATGTCTCGGTAGGCTAGATACGATCATCGCTCCTTCGATCACGATATGTTCCAACTGATCTAAAGAATGCACTTCGAAAGTGGCGTTCGTAATTCCTGCCGTTTTGTCACCACCTATAGTCTGTACCACAACTAACTCACAGTCTTCCGGCAACCCAAGCGCTTTTGCACAAGTTGACGTTATCAATGTAGAATCAGAGCCGTTATCCAAAAGAGCATATCCTATTATCTCGGCTTTTTCCGATCTCACACGTACTGGGATCAGTCCTAAACATACCTGACTGCTTAGTGACCTAGTAAGTCCGCAACAATGCTGGGAATCACGTTTATCATCCAACCTTTTGATGGTCGAGTCCTCATGCAACAAAACATGATGTTTTTTCTCGCACTTATCGATACTACAACGCATTGTCATTTTACAGTCACTAGCCTTATGTCCTTGCTTCAGACAGATGAAACACATCCCCTTTTTTCTAACTTGATTCCATCTGTCTTGAACAGTAAACTCTAAAAACTGGGGGCATTTAGTAACCAAGTGATCACCAGTACAAATGCTACAATTATGTCTTATAGTCGGTATATTTGCAGGTTTCGATTGAAGGTGGCAGCTCATCTTCACATCTCGTCCTATTTTCAGTCGATTAACCAGCCGACCGAATCTGCTACCAACTATTCTACCTCGAGCTAATACAAACTCAGTAAGTTCGGTGAAAGTCGGCTCTCTATCTTCTTCAATCCATCTTACGGATAGTTCCGCCCATTGAACTTGCATAGACCGGGGTAAAATCCTAACTATTCGCTCCAAAGTTACTAGGGAATTAAGTTCTGCTGTACAATTTAACTGTTCCAAGGTTAGAGCAACGTTCTGCATTTTAATTGCCGAATTCGTCAGTTGTTCTGGGTCGTTGTAGTCCGCATTCCCAGATCTAAACAAGTCATCCAGAGTTTCACGAGCTCTAACATGCGATTGTCCGAAGAGCTGCTTTAGAATTGCCTTAGCTCTTTTATATCCCACGTGGGCTTCCATTATAAGGCATCCTTCAATCGCATTTCTCGCCTTTCCATTACAGTAGTGAATTATAGACAATAAACGCAGATTATCATCCCTTACTCTGGGTTCTATAAACGTTTCAAATTGTCGTACAAATCTAAAGTAATCACGGTGTTTACCGTCGAAGAAGAGGAGTTCAACCTTTGGCAATTCTAAGCCAACTACCGCTGTTCTAGAAGTCAAATCTTTCCCCGGTACTTCAAAGTTTTCGTCCAAATCATGTTGCTTAGTGCCTTCTAAGGGTGACTTACAATAATAAGTATCCTTAGAAGAGAGTGAACCCATTAAACATGAAGTATCATAAACAACTTGCCTTGCGTCCCGGGATTCTTCATGGGCTTCAACCCTCTTCGTGTTTGATTTCTTTCGAGAACTCATAGTTAATTGGAATTCAACGGAAAGTAAGTAACAAAGACAAAATATAAAATTTTCACCGGTAAATCTTCTTCGTCAATGAAAATCCAAAAAGATCAAAAGATCGTTTTCCAAAATACAGTTTGAACAAAGCTAAAGATAAGTAATCCAAAGTTCTTCTTCCAGGAAGTCTGATATTGTAAACGATGAAAATTACAAATGTTTCTTTGTTCTTCTTAATAGTTGGACTGTAGATGAACTTTCTACCCCAGCAGTTCACTCCGTTTCCAATAGGTGCAGGTTGGTACTCGACGTCCCATATCCAATATCAAAACACAATAATTCTGGGAGAAAACGGTCTTTATTCAAATATAAAATGGAAATACAGACAATTACCCAACTATTAATACGCCTTCTAATTCACAATTACCACTATGGGTATCCGTTTCTGGAAGAATAAGTGCTACTAGTTCGTACTGCTACGGTATCAAATCCAAATATGGCTGTAGCCATATTATATATCAAATTTAAACAACATATGTACAGTTCAGAAGCAAACATAAAAACTTCAATATAAGTACAAGATATAGAAATAATAACAATATACAATGATAAAATCTCAAAATGGAATCAAATAGAGTACCAAAATGTCAACAGAAAGAGTCAGTCATATCATAACACAAATATACATACATGGAGAGATTTTCCAAAACATAAAACATTCAAAATAGATTCTACACCGGCCCGCAAAATCCCTCCATGCAAAAAACAAGCCCTTTCTGACACTTCAATTTAGGGTTCACTCTCATTCCCTAATCCACAGCGAAAGGACGAATAGGACTTACAGCAGTACGCCTACCCGTTTTCAATATGGATATAACCTATCTAGTTGGAACCTTCTAAGAGACCCACCTTTCGTATGTCTCTTCTCGCTACCCGTTAGTAATACGAACAACTATCGTTCTGACCTTTCCTTCCTTATCTGTCTCGCAATCCTCTACTTTTCCTAAGGGCCATTTTCCACGAGCAGTAATATCCGAGGCAAAAATTACTACATCTACTTTCTGAAAATTGCGATGCTCTTTTAGCCATTTTTGGCGAGTTTGTATGGACGGCAAATATTATTTTAACCACCTTTTCCAAAATACATTGGCTAAATAATTTACCTGCT